>VXBA01003639.1:413244-430297 GCA_013399895.1 Serilophus lunatus | reverse complement strand
TCAGACAGACCCAATACACCACTACATTTGACACAGGGAAAGCAACAAGGAGAAACTGGTGTGCAGCAAGTTGGGGCAGGAGGCAGTGGTGGCTCAGTGGTGGCCACATGATAAACCAGTAACATGAAACCATGTTCTCACGTAACTCAGGGCAGAATTCAGGAGACAGACTCTGGACAGTCATCTAGGATTACCATGAGAAACACTGCTCACAGTAATACCCATTTCTGGAATGCAGGCATCCAGATTTGAAGACAAGAACTCTCTTGAATCACCCTGAATCCTGCCAGAAGTTAAGTGTGCAACCACTTTCTTGCAAAAGCTAAATACAGCCCCTCCTTGGAAAAAACGTCTGTGAAAATAGTAACAAAAAACCCCAGTATCAAAGAGAAAGATAGGACTTCATTTTATACATCAGAAGTGGTTGAACCAGCTGATCAGAAAGTAGGAAAACGACTTTTTCTGCATTAACAAATCACAAATGCCACCCCTTCCCCCTCCCAGGTGACTACCCTACCTCCAGAGACAAAGAAAACACACTCACATTTTGCCGCTGAAGTACTGTCCTAGGCCAGAAATTCAACACAAAACACCCAGTAAATACAGCTTCTTTCTTTAGTTTACTAAATTACTTAAATGCAAAATACCCTTCCAGCAGTTTTCTTACAGGGCAGGCCCCAACATTTTCTGAGGGCCACACGAGCCAGCAATGCAGCTGCAGACTTCGCTAAGGATCCAAAATGCCTGAGCTCCTCAGGCTGTGCAAGTAAAGGTGGTGTTGGGCATTTCTGAGGAAACACAACTTTGTGTTGCAGTTTGAGAAGCGATTCCTACCAGCACTGAGAACATCAGCAGCAACAAAAATGAAACCAACTGATTCTGAGGTGAGGTTGTCTGCAGCATGTTCAAGAGGCAGGGGAATACACTCAGCAAAAGCACTGCCCAGCCTGCTGGAAAAGCCAAGTCGCAGAAGGGCAAGGTGACCTTAAGAGCTGAACAAATGCTTTACTGGCCTTTTTTTTTTCAATAGGAATATCAATAATTTAGAAGCATGTATGGACAAGGAAGGAATTTTCTAGGCTTTTATCACCAGCAGAGAAATATAACTATGTATCTATATACAGATGGATGTATACAGGTATCTCCAAGTACGCTGGAGAGTATCTCACAAGTCACTGCCAAGTTTGGAAATTCGTGATTTACTTGCATAGTCTTCTGCCAACAGATCATACAGAACAATTAACTGGGTATCACCTCTCATGAGGAAAAGCAGAGGAAAGTGATGGACATCCGGCCACATGTTTCAGAGCCACATGATGATGACTTGCTGGCCTAAAAAGATTCTTTGTTTCTGCTCTCAGTTATGGACTCTAAGAAATTGCACTTGGTCCCCCAAACATGAATTCTTCAATCACATAAGAAACGTCCTCACTGCTCTCAGGCCTCTCTTCCCACCCAACAAGTTCAGTCTTTGCTCTAAGATTGGCAGAACTGTTTGTGCAAGTTTTTCTAAACTACTGTCAGATGCCCCCAGGCTCAGGATTTCAATCCCTACAGCCAGATACTGGCAGATCTACCAGGCTCACATAAATTAATTATGTGTCTGTAATGAAACCAGTTTTCATAACTATTTATAACAGTTATACTCTTTGCTCCATTTGAAGAGCTGAAGTGATATAATCCAACATAAGTAGGGCAAATAGCTTATATTAAATAACTTAGCAGGCTTCTCAAAGTCTTTTAATTGTGTAAGAAATTATCCACTCCAAAGAGTTTTTAAGAAATGTACAGAATGGGAAGGAAAATGACAGATGTTGCAGAAGTTCGTAAAATAAAAATTTTTAAAAGGTGATAAAAAGTTTGCAAAATATAATCTTACAAAAAATTGGAAGATGGAAGAAAATCCCATAAAAACTTGTCCAATGGGAGATTTTGTAAAAAAGAAATTGTTTAAAAAATTTGACAAGACCAATTGGTTAAAATAGTATCTTCCATACATTTTTTAGCTTATTATTTAAATAAGCTACAAGAAAATTTAATTCTTCAAAAAATGGGGCTGACTGATGCTTTACTGCTTGTAAATCAAACCGAAGCACTAATTTTTATGGAAGAAAATGTACAGGTTTAACCTTCAGTGTGAAATAGTTCAGGTATAATCCCACCTATTTTGGTGAGACTCTTCACCCTCCCCCTGCTGCCCCTTCAAATATAGACATATTATTCTGCAACTCTCACTCCAATGCTCCTGCAGAAATATACCAAAAACAAAAAAGGAAGGCAGTAAATATAACCAGAAGTCTGAAAACAAAGCTGTGAAATAAAATTTGAATTGCAGCCCCTGTCTAAACACACTCAATCTAATTGGTGCCCATTAGTTAACATGCACAGGGCTAAACTTTTTCTTAATTTTAAAATTCTACACTTTCTTCATTGAGTCAGTCATTCAGCACTGTCCTTCTAGTAACAGAGCAGCAAGTGCTCCTGGTGATGTAACAGAAGTCTAGAGGAATTCATGAGCCAAATTTCTGACCATTATTGTTCTGTTCCACATGGAAAGGCTTTGTCAGTAACACCAACACAGTCACTTCTATGTGGAAGTGTGGCATTCATTTGATGTGTGACTCTTTTGAGACATCAGCCTTCACTGCCTGCTGTCACTCAAAAATTTTATTTAGTAGGTTAAAAAAACCTAAAAAAACCACCTTGAGTGCTCTCTGGGCAATATGCCACAAAGTGAAGCTTAAAACTTTGCCTTTACTGGAAATGGAAACTGTATAACCCCCGAACTTATCTATATACAAGCAGGAACTAGGGACAATTTATCTCAATATATATTGTAATGATTAATGAAACACACCACTTTTATTCTAATAGACTCAACAAGTTGTTCTTAAATGTGTTAACAAGAACATCAGAATCCACGGGCCTAGAATCAAGTAAAAAATTTTCATAAATTAACTTTCTACATTGCAATCAATATTTTGGTTTGGGAGATGTTCTCTCTTACGAATCTCAAATATCTTAACTTTTCTGTTTGCTACCACAGAATGTGAAAAGGAACAAAACACACACTCCAACCATCTGAAAAGTAAAAAAAAAGCTTTAAATTACTATTTGAAAAATTACAGGGTTTTAACACCACCTAAAAAAAGAATGTGATCTTAAGGAAACCCATGGAACACAACTGATTTATAAACAATACAATTTATATAAAGAAAAATAGTTCATACTCGTGTGTTTATATACACACACCCCCTTAAAAGTGAGGCTGAGGAAATTGGAGAAGCAACTCTTGACAGCATTTCCAGGAAACAGGTTGTAAGAGTTTTACTTTGTTGCTGCAGAGCTGATATCCCAAACGCTCCTCCCATCCCCAGCAACTCCTAATATGTAACAATCCCCTTCCTCAGAGCATTCACTTTGGTTTTCTTTACTCCAGAAAACAGTCGAGGCATTTACCATGTGCTACATTAATTTCTCCAGGATACAGTTTCCAAGAACACTCCAAGTTTTCCCAGTAATTCTCCTGCCCAGAAGTTTTCAGCATCATTTGTCCCTTGTGGTCCAGTACTCTTTGGCCAAGCTCTATGGGTGTTTTGTTCTGGATTTTAACTCTCCTGAGAAGACAAGAGGAAACCAGGGAATACCAAATACTAAACTGGAGATGAAGGCCTGAAACTCCCTACTCACTGTGCAATGAACTGAACAGCTGATAGTACAAAATAGCAATTCAGAATTTTTAGACTCCTCACTCCACTCTGAATCACTAGTTGTTGCAAAGAAAGGTGCTGATACAACACACAATTTCTTTGCATCACCAGCATAAAATGACAGAAAACCCCCCAAAGCTTCAAATATATGCCAGTCTGTCCAACGTCTACCTTGATTTTTTTATTTGAGACTTTAAACCCTGCATAGTGTCAAGGACAGACAGAGAATGGTAAAACATGTCTCTTTTAGTGTGTTTTTTTAGTGTCCCTCTCGCTATAGGGAGGCACATGTGTTTTCTACTTATCTGTCTACAGCACATGAATGGACACTTAAAGAAATTGCTGTTATCAATTATTTCAGCTGTTTTCTAAGTATTCTCTTTGGACAACGTGTATTTAAACTACTCATAGATTTCTACAATTGCCTAAAAGCTGAAAAAAACAGCCAACTGTAAAAACAAAAAAACCCCCAAACCCTAGAGACTACTTCTAATTCAGTAAGCCTCATTTTTAGTTCACTAAGAGCCACAGCTTGGCCTTGGACATTAATATCTCATTAAATGTTGCCCAGCATGGTCCTTCAAAGGAAGTAAAAACCAATCTAAAATAACCCCAAAGACTTTGCACCAATGACAACAAAAATAAAGGGTAAAACAAAGTAGGCTATTTACAATTCACATTTAAGTGGCAAATGATTTGTAATAAAAATGAGTTCAAAGATTGGCATTGCTACACCTGTGCTACATTGCATTTAAAGCCACATACTTCAACCTTTTCATTTAAGAAGCCAAAAATTTAAAAGCACTTACATGCAAAAAGCAGCTATCAGCACACAAACAGAAAAAACATAGGGCAGGCAGAAGCAGTAACTGTGGACTAAAACAACCCATGTTTGAATTACCAGCTAACAAAATGTAAGAAGGTGATTTTATGAGCAAAATCCCTAGTTAGATGTCTAAATTCCAGGGTATTAATTCCCACCCAAAATAAAGTATTCCCTCAAATTTGCCCCTGTTGCTTCCCTTCCCATATTTACACACTTTGCTTTGGTCTTTGTCTTCACACTGGAGAGAAAAAGCTTTCACATCCCCCCTTCTATTACCTTCACAAACACACACAAGGGCCCTCTTCACTCTGATTTAATATAAACGGTACCAAACCAAGGTAGTTCAGAAAGCTCAGTGTAGCTCCTCCACTCAATAGCGTCACACATTTTCAAAAGCCCCAATTTCAAACACATGTAAACCAAAGAAAGCAAACAACACCCTAAACCTGCAGGTAAGAATTTAGATTAAGCAAAAGAAACAACAGCAACTGAAATTTTAAATATTTTAACTTTCTTGACATCTTGAATAACGTAAGAAAGTAGGAATACATGAAGAAATGAACTGTGAATGCAAAATGATTGCCTATATGCAGACATTTACCCCAAGTTCACTGGCTTCCATTACCTTGTCCTGGATGTTTATGCAAAACTCTCCTAGAATATCTAAACCCAGTTTTAGGTTTGGGATAAAACTCCATAACCATGCAACAACCACCTCTGGAATGAGGCCTCACTCACAGTCCCGGCTGCAGCACAAGGGAATAAACACCAGGAGACTTCAGCTGCCTCTGTGAGGCACCAGCTCAGGTATCTGGTTCCCACTGCTGGGCTCCGAAGGCTCCCAGCCCACATTCCCTCCAGAAGCAGCAACATCATTCAGGGTTATGCTCCAGTCAGTAATTCCTCAGAGCCCTGAAGGATTCTGCACAAACCCACAGGACAATTTACCTGTATGCAATTCCAAGAGGATGCACAGCTGACCAGGTGATGTTTGTTTGCTGTAATATCAAACCAGAGTCACTTTATGCTAATTACTGAATAAACTTTAAAGCATGAAGGAATCTGCTTCAAAGAACTCTCATTCTAAGCACCCAACAAATTACAAAGACTGATACAACAAGAAAACAAATTGGTGAAGTGAGAATAAAGCAGTCGTTCACTTTAAGACACTCAACAATGCCTGCCAGGTATCTGAAGGCAGGTGGAACTGTAGTGGAGTGTTGTCAGAAAGCACAAGGATGCTTGTGAAGACACTTTAAATAAAGACACAACTAAGTCCCCAAAGAGGGGATAGCAGTTCACAGCTTGATAGCACATCAGAATGTGCAGTGGGTGGGAACTGGTGCAGTCTCACCAGCTGAAATCACCACCTGCAGCTCGGAAATGTTGGTGAAAAGGTTCTGACTTGACCTTTGGTGCATCAGAACAGCAAATGGGGCTGGAAGGGCTGATTAAGGAAAAGAGTTTGAAGAATAAAAGTCACATGGAACAAACCCGTTTGCACAAGGCAGGTGACTGCATTTACTCTCCTCCTCCTGCTCCATGACAGTCCACATTCAGCAAACTATTCCAAATACAAACCAAGTATCTGCAAAATCCAATACCAATTTTCTTCTCTCTAGCTGGGGAAATGCCTTGAAATATATCACAGAAAATTTCCCAATGGTTTTCTTTCAGTTCAATTGCATGAAACCATCCTGCGGTACATCACAAAATACTCCTTTTTGGACATTTCAAATCACAGAGGGAGGAAAGACAGACACATTTCCTCTTTGCAGCTGTGTGTGCCCCCAGAACTGAGAGTCACAAGCTGCAATAAGGTGGCATCTTAAGTGTGCAGGCTGTGGGACATTTTTTTTAAAAACACAAAAACAGCCCTAACCTTAACATTCACTGGAAAATCTTATACTTGCCCCAAATTACACAGCACTAGTATGATGGGAAAAATCTCACCAAGAATTTACTAAGCAAGATGCTTTAACAGGGCAGACATTTTCCAAAACAGAAATCAAATGCTGTCCCCTCCAAGCTCTCCTCTAACCACAATGGAAAATTCTTCCAGTCTAAAATTTCCTTTACTAGTTTGTGAGGCTTGAAAAATTTTACTTATTGGCAAGTTTGAGAAGCTGCTTAAATAATATATTTGACATTCATAATCTGGGTTTTTAGTTTGGTGGAGCAAAATGCCACTGGAACTAATTGAGGAAAGTGGCAAACTAGAAACTAAAACCACAGCAAACCTAAGCAAAGAAAGACAACACTTGGAATAAAATTGTTGTAGAACCTGCTGCAGGCAGAAGCAGAAATAATCTTCACAACAGCTTCAGATGGACATAAACTTTAGAGGGAGAACGACCCATCAAACAATTAAGATAAAACATGAGCTTTTACTTTAAGCCATCAAAGTATTCATGTGTTGCATAGTCAAGATTTGAAAAAGTCTTAAAAAATCTGTTTATGAAATTTATTTTGAAAGCACCTACATATTTACATTTCTCAATTATACTTTATTTTTAAACTTAAGTAAAAGTTGCAAAGTTAGTAACAAAATCAAAAAATGGACTGCAAGCACACTTAGATTTCTAAGGACAGTTTTAAGCAAAATCCACAAAAGGAAGAATTAATGATTCAGGATGTGCAATTCCCCTTTAAGGTCAGGAAACAGATTATGTTGTTCTCCATTCGAATGAAGAGATTATGTTCATTGTTTCAAAGGATGGCTACATGACTGTGAGGTCTCATATGGTAACATTATTTCCCAATTTCCATTGCACAAACATATTAGTCTATCTGATTTGAACAACAAACAAAATAATCCTATTGTTTGAAACCATGGCAAATTTTTTGCCAGGAATTGTTCATTTTATCCTATTAAACATTTGCATATTTTATTAGCTTAATAACATCTAAGCATTTTCTCATGGCTCTATTAATTCTAACAGACCCCCATGCTGAATATTTGCAAAAACTGATACAGAGCTTCTCCTGCAGACCACAGAAGTGCCAAAAAGCTCTTGAACTCAGTAAGACTTTTTCCTTTGTTCTCTCTACTCTTCCCCTCCCAAGAAGGGTTTTTCTTTGTCACAGCAGCTCCTCATAGAACTTCAAGATGTTTGTAAATCCTGACACAAATGAGTTGCAGCAACTGCAGCTCAACTGAACTTCGTGCAAAGACACAATTTATGTTCTTTTGTTTACAGTATCACTATCCTCTGGATTCTTTGAAAAGGCTGCTACAGCCAGAGCTTTTCTCTGGCAGTCTTTTGCTTATCAACTCTTGCTTCTTCAAAAGCAAGAGACAAAGAAGCAGGTCATGTTAACATTCATAACCAAAGTATTTAGCTTGAACTAATGAAGTGTTTAAGTATCCTTGAC
Source organism: Serilophus lunatus (assembly GCA_013399895.1). NCBI lineage: Eukaryota > Metazoa > Chordata > Aves > Passeriformes > Eurylaimidae > Serilophus > Serilophus lunatus. Next base: position 422,386 of record VXBA01003639.1, on the reverse strand, counting down.
ACGAAGGAGTGAAGTAGATGGAACTGATGTGGGAAAAGACAGGAAAAGTAGTTTGGGCAGTACCACACTGCTTTAGATCTTCAGCTTATGGTAAAAACACTAGCAAGTACTCTGATACCCCAGAAAATATACCCAGAGCTTCCAAAACCAGTAATCTCTAACTCCAAAAGCTCTGGATGGACTGCTGACAACTAAGCCTTTGTAGCCTACACTATTCTTCATTACAGAAGTGATGTGAACTAATAGCAGATGATTAACCCATCTGCAGCCTCATGGGGACGTGAACAAAAGGATGATGCCACAGCAGACAGTGGTCTTCCACAGATGCTCTGCTAGCAAAGAGACCGAAATGCTTTTTTTGGTCTTGAGAGAAAAAAACCTCATGTCAAATCTGCTACAGAAAGTTTTATACTTAGTTTATTAACCTTCATAACTCTTTTCGGTATTAAATATTTTAAAGAATGATGAATGAGACTGAGGGATGATTATCTCTAGATTAAAGAGTTTATACTTAACCCTGCCAGTGACTGGATGGTCACTGCTGTTCTAATAAGGGAGGTGACAGTGGTGGTCTCTTGACTCAACACTTCTGGCTTTGATATCTTGTACTGAGGAGCTGTACATGCACCACCTTTCAGCTGAATGTCCAAAGAATTCTGGCTATCACCTCTCATGCAAATCCATGTTCCTGTAGCTCTGCCCTCCTTGATGCTGCCACTTATTCTTTAGAACCTTCTGCTGCGCCAGCAAAGGAGTTCAACTTTCCCAAGTGTTTGCCTTGAGTAACTATTGCCCATCACTTTGATACTCTTTGCTACAGCTGAAGCAGCCACAGAACACAGGCAGACTGCGAGTGTGAACTAAATTGTGTGTTTCTGTGCCTCTCCTCCTGAATGTTCCATGAGCTGATGATGTCGGTTCTGAGCCAGTGGCCGCTTACCTTGGACACCAATGTGTCAAGCACATACTCTGTTGAAACAGAAGATTCTTTTTGCCAAGTGTTACACCCTGTTCAGCTGCAACGTGTTTGAACTTCTTACTCTTCTCTTAAATCTGTGCGCTACCTGGAGTTTTTCCATTACAGTTTTGGTAATTTCCAAATTATACACAGAATTAACAAGGCTGGAAAAGACAGTAGAGATCATTAAGTCCAACCTTTACCTAGGTTAACAACCTAGCCAACACCAATCTAACATCTAAACCATCTAAATCACGTCACTAAGTTCACCATCCAACCTATCCTTAAACACATCCAGGGATGGTGACTCCACCACCTCCTTAGGCAGCCCATTCCAATGGGAAATCACTCTCTCTGTGAAAAAGTTTCTCCTGATATCCAACCTGAACCTCCCCTGACGCAGCCTAAGACTGTGTCCTCTCGTCCTGTCACTGGGAGCCTGAGAGAAGAGACCGACCCCCACCTGGCTACAACCTCCTTTCAGGGAGTTATAGACAGTGACAAGGTCACCCCTGAGCCTCCTCTTCTCCAGGCTGAACGACCCCAGCTCCCTCAGCCGTTCCTCATAGGGCTTGTGCTCCAGCCCCTTCACCGTCCTCGTTGCCCTTCTCTGAACGTGTTCCAGCAACTCAACATCTCTCCTTAACTGAGGGGTCCAGAACTGGACACAGTACTCGAGCTGTGGCCTAACTAGTGCCAAGTACAAAGGAAGAATAACTTCCTTGGTCCTGCTGGCAACACTGTTTTTGATGCAGGCCAGGATGCCATTGGCCTTCTTGGCCACCTGGGCACAACTGNTAACAGATTGACACTTATTCCAAGCTTGGTGTCATCTGCAAACTTACTAATAATGGATTCCATCCCCTCGTCCAGGTCATCAATAAAGATATTGAACAAAACTGTCCCCAACACTGAACCCTGGGGGACCCCACTGGTAACCGACCTCCAACTGGACGTGACACCATTCACCGCCACTCTCTGAGCTCGGCCATCCAGCCAGTTCTTAACCCATTAACATACATCAAACCTCAGTACTACCATGGATCTCCAGGAGAACCCACTTGGATCTTTCCCTGTGCTATCAAAGGCCTCCAATGATACATTAACATATAACAGCATATTCTAGTTGGAAGGAATCTTCTAATCCAACTACTTGACCACTTCAGGACTGACCAAAAGTTAAAGCATATTATTAAAGGCAGGAACTGCCTTCCAACTACTGACATTTCAGTGATAATTCCCACAGCTCATTCCTCAATAATTCCTTATCAGGGACACTGACAAACAATTCTGCATTCAACCACAGTAAAAATTAAATATCCTACTAGACAAATAATTATCTTTACTAAAGATATTGTCTTGTCTTGTGTTTAATAACATGTTCAGTTCTTCTGAAGACATTTCAGATGGTTTCCAGGAGACCAAATTGATGTTTCTCGAGTCTTCCCAGGAATTAATTTCTTGGAATTAAAGAAGTATATTTATCAACAACTTATTTTCTTACTGAACTTCTCCAGCATTTAACTGATTTGAAGATTCTTCATAATCCATCAGTGATTCCAGACAAGTTGATCCAGCTCTTCACACCAACTTTTTCAACTCACTTCTATGTATCACAGTCAGTCAAAAGCATCAGGTGTCTTCCCATGTGGAAGTGAATACAAGGTCTCTCCACATTCTGTATTTACTTGAATTCCCTTAAATTCTTTACAGTGAGAGTGATGAGGCACAGGAGCAGAGTTACTGATGTCCCATCCCTGCAAGTGCTCAAGACCAGGTTGGATGGGGCTTTTGGCCTGGTCTAATGGAAGGTGTCCATTCTGGCAGGGATGGATGGAACTGGTTGATCTTTAAGGTCCCTCCCAACCCATTCTATGATTCTGTAAAAGTAGTCCATTACAAGATATTTATCTACTATACTTACTTCTATTAGTTTGCTTTCCATTTTTACTCTAAACACACAAAAAATTTCTATATTATTAACCTACAGAGTCTGTGTAGTGGACATGAAACAATCCCAGCTAAACTCCTTGCACTGTTTGCTGAAGTACTGATTTTAGAAAACTAATTTCCTTAGAACTTCTAACTCAAGAGTTTAAAAAAACCCAAACCAACAAAACAGTAACTTCCATCTTTACTAAATCCCCCTTGATTTCTGGAGCTCCTATTCCTAAGGAAGAATGAGAGCAGTGAAGAATGGCACAAGTGACTACAGTAAGTTGGCAACTACTATTTTCACATGGATAATAATACACAGCCAAGCAAGAGTAGCTTCCCCCTCACTAAATCTTCATAATGTGCAAAACCACTGAAGGATTTTAAAAACTGAGTAGTTCCTCTGCATCCTCCACTCATGTTACCAGAAAACACACATGCGGGTCATGACATTTACCTGTGGGAGGAATCCAGAAATATTTTGATGGATTCAACTGAATTAAACCCAGCTGCTGATTAAGGCCTGGCTCTGAACACTGGGGATGGAAAGCAGGTGGCAGAATTGAGAGATGCAACTCCTACTCAGCATTTACTTATCTGTGAATAATTTTATCTACACAACGTATCAGCCTTGGGAAACGCTACTAAAAATCAGTGCTTTTAACTGTGCAACAGACTGAACACTGGCAAGGAAAACCCCAACATTTTCAGTCTCGGGAAGCACTTCCAAGTGGACAAGCAGAGCATTGCAGAATCTTAGATTTACAAAATTGCTTTATGGTTCCTGTATAGGTAATAAAGAATGTGATACAGCATGAAGAAGGATGTCAGGGGAAAAGGTTTTTTTATTTTGCTATGTAGGCCAACATAAGAGAGAAAAAATAGTAAATGAATAAAGCCAGAAACAAAATGCCAAAAGAAATTAAAGAATGAGAAAGAACAGATGAAGAAAAAAACAGACAATGGGTATTCTCACTTTTAAAGTCAGCAAATTTTGTTTATTTGCATTTGCTCCTGTATTTACTATATTTTTTGAACACAATCCCAAAGTCCTTGGGCTTGGGAAGGTGCAAAAAGTTCCTTGTGGTCTGAACTGTGGCACACTACAAGAATCCTGGGGGGAAAAGCCATTCCTATCTGACAAACAGAACAAAATTTTTAAAGAACGCTTAGAAAGATCTATCAATCAAACGTTTGGGGGCAGCAAGCTTAAAATTGCATTTTTTTGTCCTTCTAGGTTACATTCTGCAAAAGAAGAAAGTTATATTTTGATCTACACTTAATTCTACTACTTCTATTTCACCTGAATAAAGCATTTCTATCTGCAAGTGTAAGAAGTAAGGCTCAGTGCTAAATGCATATTTAAACATATAAAACCTACCAGGAATAAGCACCTTTTCAAACTGAATTATTGCTTTCCATAAATTGAAAACTAATTATTTGATCATATTCTGATAAGAAACAGGTACAGGAATATGAAATGCTTATACAAGGTAAACAAAAAGTTCCAACTGAACATTTCAAAACTACTTTATGCAGTTTCATTTTTAACTGTTTTAACAAAACTAATTGCAACTTTCAGAGTTTGGATTATTACAGCCTTGAAAAAGCAGCTTAATTCACACATACTGCTTGTAAAGATGTGGATGTGACACAAAACACAGCAACTGCTCCAATGAAAAACACACCCAGGCCCTACTGCACGACCTGTGACTGCCACCTCCTGTGGGCCAACAGGGTTTGCCCCTCACAACCTCCCGCTAAGATGCTGCTGGAAGAAATACCCAGCTGTGGGATCACCCTCTGAGGGGTCTCTGGGTACTGGGAGCACCTCCCACCACAGTGGCAGGGATGGAACTGGGCCCTGGTGTTACTGCAGCTCCTGCTCCAGCTGGGGCAGCCCCTCATCCAACCTCACTGCCTTCAGCACTCCTCTGATCTCCTGCCAGGCCACTTCATTCCTGCCTGTGAGGACACATGGAATGCTCCTTTCACACACAAACTTAAAAACTGCTGATAACATAAAAGGCTTTCCNGGGGGGGGGAAGTTCAAGTGGCACCAGAACAACAATCATTGTCAAATGTGTTTAATAATAGGTTTAAACTCGAAATTTTAAATGCCACTGCCAAACTGGGACTTTAAAAGGAAAAAAGCACCACAGAGGTTTTTACAAGACAATATATTTAAATGGTAGAGCTTCATACATTATAAATGCCTGCCCACATATTTCCTTGCTAAAAAAACCCCCAAAATACAATTTTGGATCGTAAGGGCAGCAGTTTCTTTTACATTATTACTCAGCATGGTGTGTAAACCCACTAATTCTGTTATACTGCAATGTCTGATTCCATAATTAGTAGACTATGTAACAAAGTAGCAGAGAAATCTAACTCTCCCACTGGAACCACATCTCACTCTTACAAACCAGCCTCAGTTTCAAATGTGTAAAAATATGTAAGATTCTAACATAGCAATTGCCAGTAAGTGTCTCTAACCCACACAATAGTCCATTTGGGGGGTCTTCACAAAATAAAGATTTCAGGCTCAGACTAAAATTGTCAGCTCACTTGTGAAGCATTTACAACGTGCCTTAAAACAAGTATGAATGACACCAGCAAAAAACTTTGGTATCAACAAAATCCTCTGCAGGAAAAAATAACTGCCCCTGCCTGAACACACACACTTAATGATCTCAACACATTTTAAATCCATCATAACCCATATAATCTACCTTTACTAAGTAAATGGACACAGAGAAACCCCAAAATCCCACCCACAATCTCACTTAAGTACTTCTCAAGGGCAAAAAAAATTCAAATCCAAGAAATGTCTCACTTTTCATGCTAAACAAAAGTGTGAAGTCCAAATAAAATTTAACCTATGTGGAAAGATATTGTACCAGAATACAACACTTAGGTCTGAAGTGGACAAAAGAAATCACAGTCCTTTAACTCCTCTACGCAATTCTGCTTTTTCACTGACCCTCACAGAGCACCGAGTGTCCCATCTCTCAGGAAATACATAACACACAGACAGTTATTTGGTGGGAGTATTTTTTAATCATCTTGAACAATCTTAGTTTGTAACACACAAGATCTAACACTACTTGGTCATATCAGTACTGAGACATCAGATATTTGCTTATTGTCAAAATACCCACATCAGCTCTGCAACTTCTGTGACTAACTCACCACTGCACCATGCTCAACACTAAAGTTTAAGCAACATGTATCACAAAGGAGATAAAAAGATACTTGAAAAATGAGTCAAGCCAGACAGACTTATTTTTAGCTCACGGCTGAGTGTACCTTTGTGTTTAATCAATACACACACGTGAAGTTACAGAACTCAATCCAGCTTTTAAAAACTCACCTCCTCTTTGAAGACATTTGTGAACAAGTTCTATAGGAAACTTCACATCAGCCAAGCAAAATGTAGACAACTAGTCAATAATCACCCTGAAATCTTCCTCAAATTAACAGGGATGAGATCTAAGAGCCAAGTTATGTGCACAGGTCTGACAACTCCCATCTCCCTCAGGATTTACATGTTGAGGGCTTTATACGGGAAGACAGCCAGGCCCAACCCGTAACTGAGTTTTGTCCATACTTCACAACACTGCCGAAGCAAGAGGGAACTTACCTTGGAATTGTACGAGAAATTAAAATTGAAAATATACAAAATGTACCCCATGTTACTTAGTCTACTGTACACAAATATTTGCTGTAAAAAATGAGCCTTTTAGAAAGGCTGCAGATGTGCCACTGAGCACAGCCAGCAGAGGACAGGGGGAATCACCACTCAAATTTGGTGCAAATAGATGCATACACAGAGCAGCTGGCAAATAAGTCAAACCTGGATTATTATAGAGATGCTTTTGCTACATTTCAGACTTTTGCATTTCTTTCTCCACTCCTAAGATGGTTGTTATAACCTCCTCAGACCTGTTTCTTCTGCTTATCTACAACTGCTAGTAAATATCCATGTTTAAAAACAAAAAATCTGTTAAGCAATAATGAAATAGAATCTTTAGAGATATTGCTGGGGATGACATCTGGTCTTTATTTGTAAACCAAACATTTCACATACCAGCTCTTGCCTACTCCTCTAACAGCCACAGCAGGTATTCTGAGCGAGATCCAAATTAAATCTTGCCATAAAGTTTCAGCGTGCAAGCCACTGCTATAAAAGAGATTTTATACAACTTGTTTGAAATGACCCTGAAGCCACCAGAACCGAACTCCTTCACACGACTGAAGTGCCTCCAACTTCATTATTAGCAGCTACACAGCCGGTATGATTTGCTGTAAGAGAAAATGAGCTTTTAAACAACGACTTCTTGCCCCATTTCCAACACAAAAGCTTGGGCACTGGCTTTGTGACAGCACTGGAAAGGTTGCATTGTGTGCAATAATTGAGACAACAGCTCTGTTATGGGTGTGGAAACTCATATCCAACCAAACAAGCATTTTTAACTTGATTTTCTGAAGGCAAAGATAACTGATAGCTCTCACATACTTATATATCTGATACATATCATGAGAGGTGTTTATAAATCATGTCCACTGTACAGGGTTATGTTGTTTCCTTTGTACAGTTTCTACCAGAAACTTTTTTAAGAGAAAATGCTATGTATCAATGTTTTTTTCACAGGAGATTCCCAGCACAGAAAGAATTTAAGATTCAAGAGAATTTAGGTTATTTTTTTATAAAAAAAAAGTCATGAAGACATTTAAGCAGCAATTCAAACCATCTACTGGATTACTTGCTCCTGTGTACAAAGAAATTGGCCTAATAATTTTGTGGTTTTAGAAACCACAGTACAAAAGAAAAACCAAGAAGTTATCAAGGAGAATGTTTTTACATACAGTTTTTATTATGTGCACACTCAGCACTAAATCAAGGGGAAATATCTAAAAGTGAACTAGAAAATGCTGTTGAAAAATCAGCTCCAGTTCACAGCATTCAACAAGCTGATGTCCTGTTCACAGACCTGCCCCAAACATCTGCAACATCTGGCCCACCAAGAGCACTGCAGAGAAACACCCGAGGAAAACAGCCACATAAAGCCTTCCATGTGCTCCACAATCCAGGGCAAGATTTAATATCTACTGTCATAACAAGAGGAATCTTCTCATAAAAAGGCAAGCGAGCCCAGCTCCTCCAGCCAACTGCCTGCACTCCTGGCTCAGCCACACACCAGAACTGCCTCAGCCCCGTGCCAACACCCCCAGCACAGGAAAAGCTTCAGCACCACAGGGTNNNNAAGGAAAAGCCGCCGCCCCCAGGGGTGAAGCGGGGGGGGGGGGGGGGGGGAAAAGGAGCCATTCTCGTTAATGCAGAAAAAAATACCATTCAAACAACACGGACTTCCCCCCGTGCAACATCCACCTCATCAACTGCAGGATGTGCATTGCTGGTCCTCACATGCATTTGCCCACTACCCGTCCTGCTGGGATAAATGCCAAATTTTCAGCTCCTCGGAACACTTTAGGGAACTGTCAGGTGATTTGGTGTCGTTTCCACACATATAACCCAAACTGCACCACCACCCAATTACCATTTCCCTTTTTATCCGAGTTTCCTTCTCCCACCCCCCAGCACATTTATATCCACACTGACACAGAGCTGGGGAGCAGAGGAAGGCAGGCAATATTCCCCTCAGCTTCTCAACAGAACTGCAACTCTTGTTAACATCTGTTTTTAAACCCAGACGACTAAATATAACAAAATACCAAAAAATTAATAAAATACTGAAGTTTAACGAAACCCTACGGTTTATATGCACAAATGGTAACACGGCATAGGAATTATATTTCAAATGTATTCATACCCCACATACCTGCAGAGCTACACCACCAACTCACTGCAAGTAAGAAGGCCTCATCTCTGAGCTGAGATCCAACAAAGGGAAAGTAAAATAAACCCCAAAGTATTGTGTTAACATGTAGCATGTAAATGACTATTAGGCCATACAAGTTTTACCGATCCTTGTTGCTTATACACATCTAAACACTAATAAAAAAACCATCCCAAAACCAGCTGACAAAAGCCTCTTTATCGCATCGCATCTCAAACACGCTGCACATTTTGGTGTTAAGCCATTTTGCTACAAACTGCGAGCCAGGATAAACCGTCCCGAGGATATTAATCTCCTCCCAAGGAGACAGACCCTAACCTTACAAAACACACGAAAGAAAACAGTGCCCCCCCCCCCCCCCCCCCCCACAAAAAAAAAAAACCTTGCA
>VXBA01003639.1:194717-412035 GCA_013399895.1 Serilophus lunatus | reverse complement strand
CTGCGGGAGCTCAGTGTCTTCTGTCTAGAGAAGAGAAAACTGAGGGGATCTCATTATCGCATACGAATATCTCAAAGGCAGGCGCCAAGGCAGTCGGAGAGTCACAGAATATGCTGAAGGGACCCATCAGGGTCATCGAGTCCAACCCCTGGCCCTGCTCAGGACACCGCGAGAGTCACCCCATGTGCTCCTCGAACTCAGACAGGCTCGGTGCTGTGACCACAGCCCTGGGAGCCTGTTCAGTGCTCAACCATCCCCTGAGTGAAAATGCTTTTCCTGACACCCAGCCTAAACTTCTGGCTCAGCTTCATGGCGTTGATCCTCAAGCCCTGTCATGAGGATGGCACTCTCATGGTCATGAGAGTGAAGAGGTCAGTACCTGCCCCTCTGCTTCCCCTTGTGAGGATGCTGAAGGTCAATGAGGTCTCTCCAAAGCTGCCTCTCCTTTGTGTGCTTGGCACCAGGATGATACCAGACTCTTTTTGGTGGTGGCCAGCAACAGGATGAGAAGCAATGACCATGAACTAAAGAAGTTTCACCTTGTCATGAGGCAGAGCTTCTCTACATTTGAGTGTAGCAGAGGACTGGAACAGGCTGCCCAGGGAGGATGTGGAGTCTCCCTCTCTGGAGATGTTCCAAACCCACCTGGATGTGTTCCTATGTCACCTGCTCTAGGTGACCCTGCCTTGGCAGGGGGGTTGGACTCAATGACCTCCAGAGGTCCCTTCCAACCCTAACAATTCTGTGATTTTAGGCCTTTGAGGAGGAGTGGTGGTTGGAAGGCAGTGCCCACCCAAGGGCCTGGGGCTGGAAGACAAAGGAGAGGCAATGCCTGGGTGAGGGGTACCCGTGATCCCCAGTGGCTCCCATGGGCCCCATGCCCTGCACCACCCATGGAGTTTGTGTGTGTGTTTGTGTGTTACGGTGTTGTGACAATAAAGACAAACACATTTCCGTAGTTATTGATTAACTGGCGTGCCAGTAGTTCCTGAGTGGTGATTTTGGGCACAGTCAATCATTCCCTTCCCTTCAGAGAGTTAAAGATGGGATTGCTGGTACAGCTGGATGGTGCTGTTGGTAAATACAGTTCTAGTGCGAGTAAACACTGTCAGCATGGGTCTTGATGACCTCACACAATACGGGCATAAATTCGGCTTATTCATCAGCCCCTAAAATTAGAGAGATCTCTGCATGTCAGCAACATTTTAAAATACACATTTCACTAGAAAATCCCCTATTTTGCCTTTTTACCACTTCTTCAAGAGTCTGGTTAGAGGGTGCTCCACTGCAGGAAATAACACACAGATGCCACCCACAGCTCAAGCCTTCAGACAAAACCTGGCTCTTGGTCCTGTGAGCACTGCACAGCTCACTGCTCTTGACCCCTTGCTCTATAGACAGACAGAACTCAGGCTCTGCCTGTCCCAGTGACTCCTTCTGGGTAAGGCAGGGCGAGAACAGGGGAGCTGCAGTGCAGGAATAGCATCTGTACTGGTGCTACTGCTGGCACAGCAGTTGTGGGGATGAGATGTCTGTGACTACCAACTGTGTTCTTAAAAATAGAGATGTCTCAAAGGAGAAAATCCTCACCGTTTTCAGTATTTATAGCCATGATTAAAAACATTAAAGCTCCCAGCTCCTGATAAAGATAGAAACATTTCTGCACGAAATGAAAATTGTTTCTTCAGGCTAATACTAATCAGCTAAACACCCAGACTTCAGCCAAATACCCTGCTGCTGCTTGTGTGGCTAATCCCTGTGATCCCCAGTCCTGCCCCACTGCCACCTTGGGGCTGTCTCCAGAGGGGCTGCAGGGCTGAAAAGCCAATTCCTTTGCTTGCTGAGGAGGGAAGGCCTCTAAATCACGGCCTCCAAGCCAGCCTTTCCCTTCGTGCAGACCAGTTGGGACTGAAGGAAACCCCGTTATGCCCTTGGCGTCCCAAACACACACAGCAGCTGGTCTCTGTTACACCAGTTCTTCAGTTCTGGCCCTTCTGGGGACCCTCTATGTCTTCAATAATTCTAATCAGTGCTTGTACAAAGCATCAAATGTTCAGGAAGAATTCAATGTGCATTTGATAAGCATAATTATCTCAGCTGGTTAGAGCACGGTGCTAATAAGGCCAAGGTCACAAATTTGATCCCCGTATGGGCCATTCACTTAAGAGTTGGACTTCATGATCCTTGTGAGTTCCCTTCCAAATCAGAATATTCTGTGATCATAGGCTTGAGTAACTTCTACACCAATCTGGTTCTCAGTAGTCGAAAACCCAGTCTGATCATGAAATAGAAAAATGTTTAAGTGAAATCAGTTTGGGATTCAATATGATAAACACAGTTATTTAGGTATTTTCTAAGGTATTTTTCTAAAAAGAAATTAAAACAAAAAAAGATATCCACCACCACACAGCTCATTATTTAATAACGGCACAAAAGTTTTTGGCTCTGAAGTAGTTCGAGAAAAGTTTTTCTCTCTTACCTTTGTTCTGAGTGGAAACTTTAAAAGTACTTAATACTTCAGATAGTTTTGTTGGCATCACTCCATTATGAAATGCGTTTCCTAGCTATTCCTATTTTTAAGGGGGTGTTAACAGCTGACTGGGATCTGCTTACACTCCAGAAGTTTCAAATAAACTCCATTAACACAGTTATGCTTTGGTTTTTTTTCTGTGAATAAGCATCCTCAATGAAAAATACTAAACAAATACACAGTCTACAGTTTAAAATAGCCAAAGATATGGAAAGCCTGGTTGCCTTTGCTTTCCTCCACATTCTTCCTCTGGGACCTTGGGCAAGGTACTTAACTGAAAAGCACTCACAGAAACTGAAAGATGCAGCCATAACCATCCCCATTCATCTAGTGGCTAATCCTGAAGAAGTCTACATTTTCTAAACCCATGAAATTCAGGACTTAAAACACTGTACATGAACAAAATTTATCCTGCTGTTCCATGATGTTCATGTCCCCCAGCAGTTCTGACTGACAGTTCTGTTAGATCTATCTGTGCATCAAATGATTAACTTGTGTTAATTGAAAATAAGGTATTCCTCCATGAAAATGGAACAACTGTATGTGGTAGACTTTCTCCAATCATATCCACAAAAGATGCAGGTCCCTACAAAAGCTTGCAATCTTTTAAAACAAAGTGTACGACACTCTTCACTCTAGGACTGGGGAGTAGCCACGTTTGATTCCTTTGCTCAAGATTCACTGACTTGCTTGGAGGGAGTCCCCAAAATCAGCAGTCTACTTTGGCTGCCCTCCGCTGCAGCTGGGCTGTTCGGCAGGGAAGAATTCATCATCTTCACCTCAGATTCTGCTTTATGGCCTTGCTGGTCTTGCAGTCATAGAAGCATAGAATGGTTAGGGTTGGAAGAGATTTAATGATCCTCTAGTCCAAACCTCAAGTATAACTACTCCCAGCCTAATCCCCAGTCTAGCTGTCATCCTACATGTTAAGAAGGATAGTCATAAATGTGTGAATCTTTCAGTTCTCTGAAAAAACAGCTGCAGTTAACTACCTACCACCTTCCCAGAGGGACAGCTCTGCAGCTCAGAAGCCATTGGAGCTGTCTGTCTATGTCCCACAGTAAGGCCCTGGAATGGTGGTTTATATCGTTAGCATGTCCCTTTTGAACTGCATCTTGGTAATTTATGCTTATCTGGATGTATATTTTGTGCATTTGCAAGAGCAAATGTTATTCTGAAGTTATTAATTTTCCTGTATCACCACTGGATAGCAAATCTAGGCACCCAATGCACCAATGCAGTTCTGCATTCCATTTTGTCAGCAGACATACAATTAATTAATTAAAAAAATGAGTCTGAAATACTACATTCACCAGACTTGCTGCTACAAGCATTGCTATAGGAACTTGTTGGCATTTCATGTTTTAGCCCAGAAATGGCCATAACACCTAAGAGGGTTTACTGAGATAAGAAATCTGTCCCAGTGGGCCAAGCCTCTCCTTCAGCTGATGTCTCCCCAGGGCCTCAGAGAAATGTGATTATGAGCTGCAAACTCTTTGTACAGACTGGCTTTCCCATCCATGCATCCTGTTGCCCCATCACTGCTTCATCCACAAACACAGCCTTTCCTGCCACAGCCATTAACTGTGCTACTTCAGGACTATCACCTCTTCTGTTGCTCTTGACCATGTAACCTGTTCAGTACTCAGCTCCTGCTGCATCTTGTTGTAGAGACTGTTGTCTGGATTCCCTCAATCCTCACAGACTATTCCTGTCTCAACGCTCTCTTCTGATACAGAAACATTTGACCCATGCTATGCAACTGCAACTATTGTCCACTTTTAATGTTTAAAACTACACATTTTAAGCTTTTTATCCCATGTGTGAGAAGAACTCTCCTGAGTTAGTTACCAACCTTAAAATGTTCCACTTAAGACAAAGCTGGTGCAAAAAGGTCTTCCTTTATTATGATTCCTATAAACCCATTTGACAACAGCCAGGCTCTCAGTGCACTGAAAAACCCAGTCTGCTCCATTGCTCAAAATTGTGGTAGTATTTCCATTTGTTTCCCCCATCTCTCTATCCAAGTATAAGTTTCTTCAAGGAAGACCATCTATTCTGGGTTTTTTAGGAACTAGATAGCAAGAAGCATAACATACTGAGCTAGTGCACATGAGAACACTTCCGTTTAGGACCAGCAGAAAATTCACAGTTGAATTGTAGTAATTTTTTTTACTAATCCCAGTTTTGGAATCCTGTAGACATTATCAGCTTTTTCAAAGAAGCTGTTCTGCAAGATAGTTAAAGCAAATGGATGAGAAAAAGTGTCAGCAAGTAGAGTGCACAACCCTGCAGCACAGAGCATCATGGACTCATTCCAAGAAAGAAATGTCTCTCATGGGAGTGCTTGGCTAAGTATGTCTGTGCTCGAATGGCCAAGAAGGTGTCAACTGAAGACTGGTTCCACCAGCAGGTCAGCTTTAGTCCCCAAATCATTCACCCCCTCATAACTGACTGAGGTCTAAACAAGCTTCATAAAATACTTCAGAGAGTCACAAGCACCAGAGACTGTAGTTGTGACACAACAAGAGTAACTAATAGCACTACTTCATGTACCTGAATGTGAATAGCTGTGCAGTGGCAAAGCCAGAGATAACGCCAGCTGGTTTTCAGATTTACATTCACTTTGTTCACAACAGAGTGGCTATCAATGCTTATCTTAAGAAAAGAGCCCACGTGTCTCAATAGAACTGTGTTTTTATTTCCAGTGGAGAATTAAGTTCCGGGAACTCTTCATGCTGAAAGCAGATCATGTCTCTTAGAGCTGAAGATCATATATGATACTCAGTACAAAGAATGAAACCTCAAGGAGGAACATTAAATAAATGTCACTTATTTAATGTTTTAAGCAGTAGTGAGTAAATACTCTAATTTCTAGAAAGGGAAAAAAGTTCAAAGAAATATCCCAGGCAATGGAAGCCAGCACAAGAGCTCTGAAAAAGTGGCAGTATTGGGGTTTTTTTGCATACTCAGGATGAGATACTTCAGCCATATTAGAACAGGGAAGAGTGAGAAGAATGCATTCTTTTTTTCTCTCCTAGGGAAAAACATTCTGAGAACCCTAAAAGCATATCTGTAAGTGTCCATTTTTTTACACAAGGTCTCACAAACTTAACTTTCATTAACTAAAAATTCTCTGTATCTTCAAAAATGAGAAGCCATAGTGCAGAGGATAAACTAGAAAAAAGATCTGCAACAGTACTTTTATATAATTTCATGTCTTAGGTTCATTAACACCATTCTACCTAATGCTATATCAAATGCTCATCCTCCCAGCTGCAGAGGTTTCTTCTGACAGGGCTCTGAACAAGCAACACAACAGCAAGTGAACTTTGCTTAGGGTAACATTTGACATCTGTGGTCATCTCTGCTTTTGTGGTCTAATCCCTAGGCTATAAATTTTTCTGTTATCTTTACTACATCTGAAACTTAACAAAATTTCCTGTTCCTACACAGTGTCAAGGCAGATCAACCACATGCAACAAGATGACTTGACAGGTAATTTCAATTGCAAATACATCTGTATTAGCTCAGAGCTAGTTAAGACCTCTGTTCTGACTCATTTTTATAGCATGAAAACATACCCACCGGCCCCCATTTCCACGTAGAGAACCAAACCTTATTCTGTGCCAAACGTGCCTTCAGAGCAACAAGGCATGGTCCAGTGTATATAGAATGCCAGAGACAGATTGAGGAAAGGAAATCCCAGCTTGTTTCCTGAGCATAAACAAAGTAGTTGAGCACTGTAATACTGAAAAGTAGGTGTCAATGTTAAGCACATATTGCAGAAGGTATTATATAAATAACAACAGTGTATTCATACATATATGGGCTTACCTTTAATTATATCTGCAGGATTTACAGACTTCTAAAGTGCCTCTTCTGTTTCTGATGCATCCCTCTTCCTGGGTAGTTAGTTGAACACAGAACAAACCAAAATTCATGGAGCTGAAACAATATGTTTTTAAATATTTTTTGAGTCAGCTCTCCCTCCCTTGCAGTACAGGACCCTTGTCTTCAGCTAATCTTTTATCAGGGCTTAACAGCCGTTTGTGCAACCACACTCCAGTGCTAGGGTGGAGGCCCAAGGGTGAGCCTGCATCTGGAACAGAAAATGGAAAAGGCAGGGTGAGAGGGAAGAGAAGGACTTTCCTCTTGTGCAGTAGCTGCTGAGGGAGGAACCCACCACCCAGTCAGCTAAACCTTTGCCATTTTTGAGACACTGAGAGCAAAGAGCTTTGCAAGAGGGGAAGCAATAAGAATCAATTCCCATTTCCTTGGCACAGGAAGAGTAGGCACAAGACCACACCCCACAAAGTCTGTGGCTTGCTTTGCCTACTGGCTTGATCTGGATCCAGATGGAAATCCAGTCCAGCTGGAAAAGTTCATCCCTCGTAATACATCCTGTTAGTGGATTGCAAATCAGGAAGTGTATATGTGTAAATAAGAGTGTCTTTCCACTCATTTTGGCTAAGGGCTAAGAATAGAGACAAGATCTGTAGATGCATCCAATCTTCATTGAAGAAAACAATACTGCTTCAGAGTGATTCCTGTATATCCTTGTGATGTTGACTGCATCACTGACCAGGGCAATGAGGGATCTATGATCTAGGACCAGAAAGAGTTCTCCAAGACTTTAAGCACAGTTTTTTATTTCATACAATCTCAAATGAAAATTTGCCAAATTGAATTAAAACCTGGTTCCCATCTCCCACACATGCTTCCCCTGGAAGGCCTAGAAAAGATGTGTAATCTGTTTCATCCTTCCTTTTATTCATATCTATTTATAACTTTAACCAAAGCATACAGATGGGAGTAATTATAATATCAACACATCACTATCTTCCTAAGATCATCAGTTTTTTTATTGGTAAAATTGTGCAAGATGAAGCATTAGCTGGAAAATACATGTTTGTGGCAACTTCATAAAGCACCAGTCAGAGATGTGAAAGGGCGTGATAACTTAGGCGACTTTTCCAGGCGAGCCTTATTTTTTCCTTTTTATTTGGCAAAGTCTAAGTGAAGTTATAATTAAACATTGTTAAAGTTAATCCCCATCCTAGCTCCTTGAGAAGCTAGGCAGTAACTGGCACGGAGGCAGGCTGAGCCCCCTTGTCCCTGGCTAAGCTTATCCCAGGAGATCAACTTCACAGGGCTGTAAGTATGGCCCAGAGCCCATTGCACAGCTCACAGCTATTCCACAAACAAAATGTTTGGGGCACATAGAGGCAAAGCCTGCCCCCACGCTGGCCCCGCTTCTGTGCTGAAGCACATCCCACCCCTGCGTGGGGGAAGAGCAGTGGGAGAATGGTCTGCCCCACAGCAGCGGTGCCAGGCAGGGATAAGCCATCCAGCCCCACCCTGCACTCCCGACTGTGGCCCAGGGAAAGCAAACAGGCGGAGGCAGGCCACTAAACTTTCACGAGCTGCTGCAAGCAATGTTCCCCTATTTTCCTTCCTGACTGTTGTTCTCCACGTGTTTTTCTTGGTTCCTTTGTAGTAGAGCATGTCCTGTGTTCTGCCAGACTAACAAAGCTGGACGCTTCCCCCACTTTTGCCATTAAGAGGAAGAAAAGAGGTTGGCAAACTGCCTTTTTGGTCTTTGAGATTATCGAGAGGAAGACGTGGCAGCAACAGGGCAGGCTGGGCAAGGGAGCTGCCCTCTATGGGCCCCAAATGTCACTTCTGGTCCAGGGTTTAATTAAAAAATAAGAATCCGTTTTGGTAAAGTTTTTAAGGCATTGAGTTTAGTACCTGCAGTTCAATGTGCCATTTTCACCTAAGAAAAACTGGAATGATTTTGGTCAGTATTATTATGATGATTCTGACAATAATTGTACCGAGGAGACTTTCATTATAGAATTCTACCTAAAACAGAGAGTATAGGTTTAGAGGTTAAGCTCTAAGCATGTTGAAAAAGTACGTTTTAAAAACAATAAAACCATTTAACATTAGTGAAGGTATTTGCTATTAATTAACTCATAAATGGAGGAATCATTTTCAGTGATTAAACAGAACTTTGGAGCTGAAAATGAAGCCCAAGCTTAAATGCTATTTTCAGTCTTGCTTGGTAGAAAGTTTCAATGAAAATATTTAGTTGTATTCTGGTAATGGCAGCATTCATTTAATAATGATTCTACAAAACAGGCCTTCTATAGGACAAGATAATCTAATCTTGAATTAAACTTAATAAATAAATGAAAAATTAATTCCAACAGTTAAAAGAAGGAGTTAAGAGTACAAGCAAATGCAAATAAGTTGTTAAGGCTAATTTAAATTATTCCTAGGAAAAGAAAACAGGACAGGTTGTATATATATATACACATATACATATATATGCACTGTGTATACATAGTTATAAACCCAGCAAATACAGATGTGAAGAGGAATGAAAGAAGAAGTTTGTATAATTTTCTTTTAGTGAGTGAAAGAAAATGTAGCAATGGCACTTGATACGGTAACTGCCTGCAGTGCCAGAGTGTGGAATCCTGGAGCCAGCTAAGACTGTTGATTTTTTTGTTTATTTCTGTTTCTTGAGGAATTGTTTTGTTTGGGGTTTTTGGTTTTGTTTTGGGCTTTTTATTCATTTAAATTAAGTCACTTCCCCAGCAGCCTGGGGAGTGAATCCTTGCACAGATGCTGTTCTGGTATCTTCTCTGGTCTCCTCTGGTTGTGTTTGTTTCTGTTTGCAGTGTTTAGTGGTAAAAATGCAATCCTGATTTGCTTATTTAGCTTCAGAATGCTATTCTAATCACATCAACAGCAGCATTATCTTTTCTACTTTTATTATAAACATTTACAATATTCATTTTATAATTCTAACGAAAATAAAATGTTTGTTATCTGAACTTTTTGTCACAACTCAACCTGTGCAAGCAGCGATTGGATCAGTACTCATGAAAGTTGTAATTATTCCTTTTCTGCTATGGTTCTTATTTTATCAGTATTTCATCTTATTCCATCAGTATCTTCTATAGCAGTTATAACCATAGAATCATTAAGGTTAGAAAAGACCTCCAAGTCCAACCTTTGACCCAACACTCCCACACGAACTAAACCTTAGAACTAAGTGCCATGTCCAGTCATTTCTTGAACACCTCCAGGAACAGTGACTCCACTATCTCCCTGTGCAGCCTATTCCAATGCTTAACCACAGTCCTCCTTGCAACCCTTCTTGTGGATGGGCATCACTTTGGCCAACCTCCAGTCATCTGGGACCTCCCCAGTTAATCAGGACTGATCATAAATGATGGAGAGTAGCATGGTGGAAGAGCTCACCAAAGAAGGCAGTAAGTGCCTCAGCCTTTTCCTCATCCTTAGTTGCAATGTTCCCCTCTGCATCCAGTAAAAGATGGAGATTTTCTTTGGTCCTCTCTTTGTTGCTAATGTATTTATAAAAACACTTTTTATTATTTTTCACAGTGGTGGCCAGATTGAGTTCTAGCTGAGCTTTCACCTTTCTGATTTTCTCTCCACATGACATAACAACATCTTTGTACTCTTCTTGAGTTGCCTGGCCCCTCTCATAAATGCTCTTATTTTAACCTGAGTTCCAGCAAAAGCTCTCTATTCAGTCAGGTTGGTTTTCTTCCCCACCGATTCATCTTTGGGCATATAGGGACAGCCTGCTCCTGACCCTTGGAGATTTCCTTCTTAAAGTATGTCCAGCCTTCCTGGACATCTTTGTTTTTAAAGGCTCTTTCACAAGGGACCCTCTGAACTAGTGTTCCCAAACAATCCAAAGGCTGCCCTCTGGAAGTCCGAAGTAGAGGTTTTGTTGACCCTCTTCCTGAATTCTCCAAGAATTGAAAACTCTGTCATTTTGTGGTAACTGCCCCAGACACCCTCTGACCACCACATCTCCCACCAGCCCTTCTCTATATGTAAGCAGCAGGTCTAGCAGGGCAGCAAGTAGGCTCACTAACCAGCTATGTCAGGAATTTCTCTGGCACACATTCCAGGAACCTACTAGCCTCCTTCCTTTCTGCTGTGTTGCGTTTCCAGTAGACATCCAGCAGGTTAAAGTTTCCCACAAGAACAAGGGCAGCCCCTTATAGAATGCTTCATCTGCCTCTCCATCCTTTTTGGGTGGTCCATAGACTCCCACTGGGATATCTGCCTTGTTGGCCTTCCCCTGATCCTCAGCCATAGGCACTCAACCTTATCATCACTATCCTTGAGCACTATACAATTGAAATACTCCCTAATGTACAGAGCCAATCCACTGCCCCTCCTTCCTCATTCCTGTATTCCAGAGTACACCCAAGCAATGTGTAAGAGTGGGACTGTGGCTGCCCTGTGCACAGTTCAGTAGAGCAGTCCAGAGAATATGCAGTATGACAATAGTAGCTTCCTCTTGAACACGGTAAGATAATTAAACAAAATATTCAGCATCTGATTGGCAACATGTGGAATACCAAATACATTTTCATACAGAATAGTTGTAAAACAAAAGCAAATCTTTCAAAGTTTAATAGTTGCAGAACCAGAATATGCTAAGCCCTTGCTGAGCAAGAATGGGGAGCCTCAAGCTCAGTGTCCCTGCTACAGGCTGTCTACAGACCCAGACAGGGAGAACTAATTCAGCTTGTGGTAAATTATTATTTTTCAGATTCACTCTCAGTCTCCTGACCTCGGATCTGCTATTATAACATGACAGGGAAAGGCAGTTACTCCAAATCCAAAAAACCTCAGTTTTAGTGATGGTTCTTGTTGTGTAGCCTAGGGCAGTCCTGCATCCTCAGAAATGTCATTTCCCCACTGCCATCCTATTATCAGTAGCCCAAGCTATTTGTTTGGGATTTTTTTGCTAGCAGCACCTCCCATTGGTGTTTTTAAAATCCCAGCCAGAGTTTCTTTGCTGCACAGCATGCCAGGGGCCCTGTTGCCTTGGGGGCAGCCATTACCTGCTGGCCTCTGGACACAACATGAACAGAGCTGGTGGGTCCAGGTCATTTCCAGTGGGATGGGGGTGCAAAGCTGTGCTCTTTCAAGGCTCAGATGTGAGAAGACCCAGGATGTACCAGGGATGTAGAGCCTTAGGGTCAGACACGTGGGGCCCCTCTTCCCCAGGCAGATACTTCTTGGTGAGTTCTCTTTCCTTTGTCTGTTTTCACACAGGGCATCTGGGGTGTGTTTTCTTTCTGCCCCAATTTTTCTTTTGGTCTCAAAGTGTATTTCAGAGCTCCTCTTCCCTATCCTTTATTTCCTCCCTGTTTTCAATCAGGCATCTCTACCTATATGGCAAGCACAGGCACCAAGATCTGTCTGCAATTGCAGTTGAAAGACTGCATTTTGTAGGTGAGGGTATTCAGTTTGGATTTGTGTGTTTTGATGTTCTCAAGTAAAGTCATCAAACCCACAGTTTATGTCTCAGACGAGTTCTATAACCTTTAATACCTCTCATATAATCTGGTGTTTGTTGTTTGTTTAGGTTTGGGTTTTTTTATTAGAAAAAAGAAAATCTCGAACCCTGAACAATTTTAAAGCATAATATTGGTGTCTACCTCCAAAGAAAGATATGGGCAATGGATTTGGCCACTGCACCCTCAGATTATGGGTTATTTTTAGTCCCCATTCTGAGATCTTTTCCAAGCATGGAACGGGGAAACTAAACCCGTAAGTGTGTTCCAAACACCACTCC
The DNA here is from genome assembly GCA_013399895.1 of Serilophus lunatus. NCBI lineage: Eukaryota > Metazoa > Chordata > Aves > Passeriformes > Eurylaimidae > Serilophus > Serilophus lunatus. The sequence goes on along the minus strand of VXBA01003639.1, from coordinate 399,862 downwards.
TGGGACCTAAAATTAAATATTGCAAAATATTTGCCCACATGTTTTGCCTAGTTCTTACCACTGTCATTGGCCTTTACTTCAAATTAGCTTTGTCTAGTCCTTGTAGTTACTGCTGAGATAAAAATAGTCCTAACAACATTAAGGCAAGTTTTCATTCACAACTCAAGTATATTCTATTTGTGTTACCTTAATATTGAAGAACAAATACTTTTATTGTAGGGTTTCTTTTTAATCAGGAGTGCAAAATACCAAAACCAAAAGCAGATTGTCGCATTATTGCTTCGGACCAGTAGATGGCAACCACCCATTGCAGTGTCAAAGGTAAGTGAGAGTTGTTCAGGTAGGGGATTTGTTATATTGCTTGAGCAGCAAAGCTCTGCTACTCCATACAAGGAGGAAGCAGCACTTGTAGTTTTTGCTCCTTCTTACACTCCTTTTGGAGGGGATCAATGAGTTGCCCTTTTACATAGTCAGTTTTGACAAATTGTAATTGTGACAATCCCTTTGAATGAAGTATCTTAAGGCTGCTCCTTACTGCTAATATCAGTCAAAAAAATGTCACTCAGCACTGGTCTGGCCTCACCTTGAGTACTGTGTCCAGTTCTGGTCTCCTCAGTTTAAGAAAGATGTTGAGTTATTGGAACGTGTTCAGAGAAGGGCAACGAGGACGGTGAAGGGGCTGGAGCACAAGCCCTGTGAGGAGCGGCTGAGGGAGCTGGGGTTGTTCAGCCTGGAGAAGAGGAGACTCAGGGGTGACCTTATTGCTGTCTATAACTACCTGAAAGGAGGGTGTAGTCAGGCAGGGGTCGGTCTCTTCTCTCAGATAACTGGCAACAGAACAAGAGGGCACAGTCTCAAGCTCCATCAGGGGAGGTTTAGACTTGATATTAGGAAGAAATTCTTCACTGAAAGAGTGATCCACCATTGGAATGGGCTGCGCAGGGAGGTGGTGGAGTCACCGACCCTGGAGGTGTTCAAGAGTAGGCTGGATGAGGCACTTGGTGCCATAATTTAGTTGATGGGCTGTTAGATTATGGATTGGACTTGATGATCTTTAAGGTCTCTTCCAACCTTGTTGATACTGAGATACAATGGAAAAAAAAATCCAGAGCAATCAGACTGCCTTAGTTTCCACAAGAATAGCTTCAAGTTCTTATCATGATTAATTAGATTCATTATTGCTTTAGGTGGAAGCAGTTAAAACTAAGTAACAGTGATCCTGGGATAGGAAATAGACTTCCCTTTAGGAACTGTCTGAGGCTATTGATATACCAGTTAATTAATTGTGGTTATATGATTGGCCTTACAAAAATTTTTTTTACGTGATCAAGTTTGAAGAAATTTAATTTTTTTTCCCTACAACATTAGATTGAAATTATTAATTTCTAGGAGCAAGAACTGTAAAGGTTTGAAAAAATTCCCCTCCAAGAACCTTGTATTTACACTTCAGAAAAGAACTTCCTTCATTAAAACAAGAGAACAGCTATGAAAATATATCTGTAACCTTACTAGAAGGGTACTTCAGACTTTAGTCCTTTTGAGTTTTCCTTTAGCATTGATTTAACTATATTTTGTGCTTTTGTTTTCAACAAGTATGGGCATACATAATACATGTATGGATGCACACAGAAGTAGAGTGTCTGTAGTGCAGAAACAAACAGACCTTTAGACCTCTGAAGAATTCCAGCATCGCCTAACACTGTCATTAGCAATTTTAAAAAGAATACACTACAAATAGCTAAACCAGCCAACAAGAAGAGCACTGTCATTTAGTAGAAGTAAACCAAAATACTCTGCATTACTGGGATGCCTCCCTCCAAGTTCTCAGCCACTTTGCAAACTATTAACTTGAAATGCATTCACTTGCACCCTTGCAGTACAGGATGTATGTTTATTCTTGGAATTCGCTCCTTTGCTAAGAAAGCTTGAAAAACCTACTTGACAGATAAAGTAAAACCTTTCACTTTTTGTAGAGCTACAGCTTGATCAGCTGTGAATTTCTATCAGTGACTTTGACATTACGAGAAAACCAGCTGGGATCTGTTTCCTAGTAAATACAAGTGAGATGGTATTAGGAATAGTTTCTAAGATTCTTTAGGAAACCCACCAAACTTTTCTCATTATTTCCTTAATCTAATAATCACATTTATACAGTAAAGAAAACCCACTCTTTAATGAGATTTAAGGGTGTTTTTCTTCTTTAAAGAACTTAAAGTCCTTCAACCTGATGCTAAAATTTGAGCAATTTTATTTGCCTTAGCATGAGAAATTATGTGACCTGTAGATGTTTTTCTTGTGGATCCATGAGTTTTGTTAAGGGTCCAAGAATTATCTTGGACTCTTAGTGCAAAGAACTGCAAAGCTAGTGAGCTGATTTTTTTTTAAAAAAAAAAAAAAAAAAAAGCAAGGAAAGAGAAGACTAAATTATTTAGAAGGAATTTTTAGATAAACAATAAAAATACTGTTCTGTTTATAGTGACACTTTTTTTAGCTCAAATGTTTGAGGAGGACAGATAGTTTTGAACATTCAAGGTCTTCAGTTGCCATGGAACTCCTGTTTTCTGGTACTTATCACAACAGAAGTTTGCAAGAGACCACCAAGGACAGTAACTTTCCAGTAAAGTTTAGTTCAAGTTCAAAGGATTCTGTGTGGAAATCCCCTTCTGCTCAATACTTCATACACATCACAGATCACAGGATGCACCCTCATGTACTGTAACAATAGCCAGATTTATAGCAGAACATGCCTCAAAGTATGGAATTTTGATTGTTAAATATCTAAATGGGGATCAGAGGCATTTCCAAAAGCTTGTGCTGTGTTTTTCCCAAGTGTGCATTGAAATATGTCTATGATAAGCTGTGACATAGTGCTCTGAAGATCGTGGTCTGGAAAGAGTGTGCACACGCTGTGTCCAGTGGCAAAAAGGCCCTGGAAAAGTGTAATCATAGCCTTTTCACTCTTCTCACACACTTTCTGAAATTGGGAAAATCCCAAATTGCTCCCTACTACTGTGCAGAAAAACAGTCTCTGGACTGTTTTTAGCAAAACATTTCTGTGTCTTTGATTGAGAAACCGAAAATGCTCCTCGTTGAGCAAAGCCATAGTATGTGTGCTGGCAGGCTTTCTTGTTTGATCGCTTCATAGTGGAGAAGGAATATATGATTGAACACTGAAACAGGTGCTTGAACACTGACTTTTAAACAAAGAATAAAGTACAGATTTGCATGGAGACTTTGCTTACCTGATCCTTATTTCAGATGCCATTTGAAGAATAACTTGAAGGAGATATAACCAGGGACAGAGTCCAGTAAGGTGCTGATTGATTACGAAGTGGTGCTGGATGCTATCCATTACCATTGCTTGCATTGAGATTCAGAGGTAATCTAACTTGGTAGGATCTGAACAATAATAAATTACCAAGATAAGAAGGGTAATGAAAGAATGTGAAACGCAGGAGATAAGTTTGTATTTCTTGACAGTGCTCAGTGTGACTTTTGTAATTATTAACTAAACCTCAAAGCCTGAGATAGTCCTTACTCAAATGCCATAGTCTTTTTCCATATTCTCTCCTAACAACATCGTCTCCTCACTCTTCTACAATGCGGGAAAGGAAGACAACAGATCCACCTCATTCATCCACAAATCTGGGTGAAGGCAAGGAGAAGTTAAGACTGAAGCAAGAGGTCGGCCTGGTTAGTGGAGTGTCATTAATTGCAGGCACCATGATAGGCTCAGGGATCTTTATGTCCCCTGAGTGGGTACTACATCATATGGGGAACCCTGCCAGCAGCCTGCTTATCTGGGCAGCGTGTGGTCTCTTGGCCATGTTTGGAGCCTTGTCATACGCTGAGCTTGGAACCATAATTAAAGAATCTGGAGGAGAATATATTTACATTTTGAGGATTTTTGGTTCTTTTCCTGCTTTCCTGTTCGCCTACACTTCTGTCATCCTGGTGAGACCAGCTGGTTTGGCAGCTGTCTGTCTGAGCTTTGCTGAATATGCTGTGGCGCCGTTCTACCCAGGATGCTCATCTCCACAGGTTGCTGTCAAATGTACAGCTGCTGCCTGCATCCTGCTTTTAACTCTCATCAACTGTCTCAACGTGAGGCTGGCGACGTCTGTTATGAACATTTTTACAGCAGCCAAACTCTTGGCTTTGTTGGTGATCGTGGTGGGTGGACTGGTGCTGCTTGCCAGGGGACAAACTCAGAGTTTTCAGAATGGTTTTCAAGGCACAACTGTGGGTATTGGGGCGGTTGGAGTGGCGTTTTACCAGGGACTCTGGTCCTATGATGGGTGGAACAACCTGAACTATGTAACTGAGGAACTGAAGAAGCCTGAGGTAAGTGAGTGAGATGGGCTTTACTTAATGCTGCAGTTAATATGTTTGATTCTATCTACAAACATTCTAAGAGGAGCAGTCAAAGGATTTACAGTGAGGGTGGTGAGGAACTAGCACAAGTCGCCCAGAGAAGTTGTGGATGCCTAATTCCTGGAAGTGCTCAAGACTGGTTTGGATGGGGCTCTGAGCAACCTGGTGTAGTGGAAGGTGCCCCTGCTCATGGCACAAGGATCGGAGCTAAATAATCTTTAAGATCCAAACTATTCTGTGATCCTGTGAAAGCCCTAAAATATGCCATTGACTGAAAAAAAACTATTAGGCTTAAAAAATTATTAGGCTTATTAAACTTGGATGCTTTGGGGATGAAGTTTTGTCTTAGTGTTTAGAGGATCTCACTGTAGATACCTAGATTAATTCAGAAAAGTGCTCACAACTATAATCTATAAAGGATTCTTAACACCACATATTCCCTAAAAGACTTGATCAATAACATGTGGATCAGAAAACCACTTTATCTCTCCCCATTGCATCTCTCCATTGCATGGAGGTGCAACTTCAAAGCAATCCAAGACTCACTGGAGAGGCTCTCTAACTATCTTCAAACAACTACTTTTTTGGCACAGTTCAATCCATGCTATAGGTATCACATCAGCCTTCTCTGTGCTATATTACCTGTTTTCACACATCAGGCACTGACTGTCGCTGGGAACATCTCTTATTTTGGAAAGAGTTGTGTGAGTGCGGTGTTTAGAGTGTGCTTCCTGCCAGTGCAGCACACAAGATCCTACAGATTAAATGAAAATGCATAGTTAAATATTAACCTAAATGGCAGCAAAGATCCCAGGGCCATGTGGCACTCTCTCTCACAGATTGGTGAGCACTGATATTCAGGCCCTTGCAGAGTGGAGGTAACAGCATCAGGAATTCCTGTGTCTTGTCCTGTGATGGGAATGGGGAATGCAAAAATTGATATTTCAAGTCCTTAGATGCATATGGTTGCATTTCCCAGTATTTTCAGTTGCATAAGGCAGTGTTTATTGATTTTATTGAGTCTTAAATTGATCCTGTGGTTTCTAAGATAGTGTCCTCTTCCTAAGAAAAAACAGTCTCCTTTCTAGAGAAAATATCCTTTGAGATTTTGGGATGAAAACTCTGCTTTGATTTAAACTATACAAGGGTTAAATGTGATGCAACACACCCTGGAACTTTGTCCCTGGGAGTGTGCTATTTACAGGAAGATGCAGCGCAGCAGGACACATAACACACTAGTAACAAATAGATCAATATTAAAGTAAACAAGAAGTATGTAACAGACACGTTGGGCAGCTACAAACCAAAATAATTTTAGTAAGATTTGGTGTGTTCTTTTTATTTGATTTATTTTGTTTGGTTGGTTGTGGTTTTCTTTAGACTAACTTTGGAAATGTACCACCTTACAGCCTGACATCTTTGGGAGGTTGGTGTAAAAACTGCCATGTGAATCTGGATCTAAGTCTTGTTCTGTGGAAAAGCTTAGGAAGTGAAGGAATTTGAATGAGAGATGTAGGTGGTGGCAAAAACAAAACAAGCAAAAAAAAGCCCAATGCAGGCATAAATGTGCTGCACCTAACACTGCTGTCATCCCTTTTCCAGGTGACCCTTCCCAGAGCTGTGATGATTGCCATTCCTTTGGTCACATGCCTCTATTTGCTGGTAAACGTGAGCTACTTAGCAGCCATGACTCCCTCTGAAGTGCTGTCTTCAGGAGCTGTGGCCGTCACTTGGGGGTGAGCTCTACATGTGGCAAAACAGGCAACGCAGTCCAGTGAAAGACTGGTTCTCTCCCAAGTTTCTGAAGATCTAGGTCTATTCCCCAAAGAAATGGTAGCACTGCATTGATCAGGCCAGGAACAACTGCCGAGCCAGGTGACAGGGAAGACTACAAAGAGGAGGGCAATAAAGATGATCAGAAGGCTGGAGCAACTCTCCTATGAGGACAGGCTGAGAGTTGGACTTGTTCAGCCTGAAGAAGAGAAGGCCCTGGGAAGACTTTATAGCACGGTCCAGTACCTACAGGGGCTACAAGACATTCCACAGGGGCCTGTAGTGATAGGAGCAGGGGAATTGGCTTTCATCTGGCACAGGGTAGATTTAGATTAGTTATTAGGAAGAAATTCTTTACTATGAAGGTGATGAGGCAGTAGAACAGGCTGTCCAGAGAAGATGTGGATGACCCATCCCTGAAAGTGTCCAAGGCCAGTCTGGATGGTGTTTTGAGCAACGCGGTCTAGTGGAGGGTGTCCTTGCTCATGGTAGGTGGGGTTGGAACTGGATGGTCTCTAAGGTCTCTTCCAATCTAAACATTCTGTGAACCTATGAATCTATGATTCTATGAAGGATGCTGCCCATCCCAGCTCTCTCGCAGCAAAGGCCAAGGCTGACCAGCCCCATCTAACCATGGTCTCTAAGGTGTATCAAGGTTGACAAGATGGCACACCCCCGACTCCCCATTCTCATTCATTCATACTGGGAACCTGTGCCTCCCATCCAGCTTATGTTTTACCCCATGGAAAGTGTCTATGAAAAAGAGCTGAAGGGCATACGGGGAGCATCTCCCCACAGGCACTGGGAATGTAATGAAGGTATATATCCAAACCTGGAGACTGAGAGATGCCCCACATTTCGGATATTTCCAGAGAAATGGAGAGGACAATCTCCTGCACAGTTAATGCAGAGGCAGTGGGTTGGGAGTGAGACAGGAGTCAGCTGGGTCAACCCTGTCCACTTGGCACCTGGAAATTAGAGCATAGCAGACATTTTGGTTCAGTTTCTCCATATGTGGAGAAATAGAAAATCGCATGGATCTCTACAACACTTTTAAGAGGTGTTATACACAAGTTGTGTAGTCTTTGGTAACTGTAATTGGCTTGTGCTTTGCCAGAGCTACATAGAAACTATTTGTACTTTCCGTCAACCAGAAGTGTTTGATGATATTAAACAGTCTTCGTGCAAGACAAGGAATTTAGGAAGAGAAGGAAGGGACCATCATGAGAGATGTAGGCGTCATTGATGATCTTACATCAGAACACCCAGCCTTGGTAGAAATATTTCCAAAGACACAGAATTCCTGATAGGCCTAAATTAGTTGTCTGGCTGTATATCCACAGATTATGCTGTTGCTCATCCTTTTCCTGGAAAGTCATCAGCAGCTTTGCTTCTTTGTGCAGTTCACAAGATTTCCAGTTTGAAGATCTGAGTGTGCTCTTGCTGGATGTGTTCTCTAATAGCCTTTCAGGTCAATTATAAATAGGATCTTTTAAAGATCTGATGCTTTGTTTGAGCATGTTACAAAGCCTCACTAAGCTGCAGTGTCATGAACTTTCCCTGCCCTTCCTTTCCCATCATTCCTGGTTAACAAGTTATTAGTGAGCTTCCTCCATTTTAAAACATATCCTTTTCCTGCCTGATTAACCTTTTCACCTAGGAGTGCAATTCAGGAAGAGATATTAAACTAGTGACCAGAAAAAAAAAAAAAGCCTGGAGGACAGGTAGGTAGCCAGAGGCTGAGGAGGGAATAATGGCTGTGGCTCCAGCAAAAGATGCAGCTATTCAGGCCATTAAGAACGGATGGGAGGAGTAGAAAGAAGCCAGAGGAGGACTTGTCATATTCAAATGTATTTATTCCCCATACAAGAAAAAACTGCCAGAGAGGAACATTGTTCTGTGGTGAGAGGTGCAGCCTCAAAAGGAGCTCAGGAAACTCTCCTCAGCATTTCTTTGATGACAGTGATTGAACAGCAGGTCTCAGTTTGCTTGTAAGAAGCTGCTCCCAGTAGCCCTTGTACTTCATTTTGAGGGTCAAAGCAGTAAAGCACCAATTTCATAAATGCAAAGTACACAATTGCTAAAGCTTTTATTATTAATTTTGGGATATATGTTGCTTTCCATTGAGATCTTGTGGTTATAAAAGGGCATGATCATAGGAGATGGCTTGATTCCATCATTTTGAGAAGGGGAAAAATTCTAGTTCTGGTTGTTGCAAGTAGCTTAATAACTTAACTCCTGAAGGAAAATAATCCAGATATCAGTTTTCTAAACTACATTTTTTAAATTATTGTGGTAGATAAGCTTCTGCCATGATTTCAGAAAGCAAAACTCTTGATTTTTTCAACATTTTGGAGAAGTGATACTAAAAATGACTACCTATGGCTTAAAGATGTACAAATATGATGTATATGAGATGTATAAAGTGCTCTGAAAAACTTTTGAGTTTTGGCGTTTTGCCAGTGAGATGAACAATGTGTTTGTGTGTACATGTATATAATAATTACCCCAAACACCAGCATTTATTGCTCAATTAATGCTCTTCATGCTGCTTTTAGGTGAGAAGATTATCACATCTTCCAAGTGTTTACCTTGAACTCTGTAACCCTGCTACTTCTTCTGTTATGGAGGAAGCAAACCACAAATGTCTGAACAAGTTGTACAACCAAACTTCTGGAATTCAAACCATTGCTTTGGCTTAAACCCAATTCACAGAGTAACAGAAATAGGCACATATGGGATTAAAGGATTAAATTCTTATGCATATTGAGGAAGGGGTTATAATGTAGAATACTTCTTCCAGTGTGATGGGAAGTTTTCCTGTGATTTGCAAGCTAATTTTGTTGACTGTGATAGCAGTATCTTCAGGCTTTTTGCCACAGCATCAATACATGAATAAGTTGTTTTTTTCCTGTTGTGACAGGCTTATACACTATTGCACTGCAGACAGAGGGAGGAAGAAAAGCTGTTTTTCCTAGACAAGAGAAACTTACTAGTCCCTAAATACTGCAGGAACTGGAAGAACATTTTAAATCATTAGAAAGTCTTCAGAAAAAAAAAATCAGTCAAGAATAGTGGAGAGAAGAAACCACCTGTCCTACAGTGAATTTTATACATCTATAAACTGTTTCTTATGCTATGAACTCTTTCTCACCTCAGGGACAAAGTCCTGGGCAGCTGGGCATGGCTCATCTCCCTGTCAGTGGCACTGTCTACATTTGGTTCATCGAATGGCACGTTCTTCAGCGGAGGCCGTGTGTGCTACATTGCTGCAAGGGAGGGCCATATGGTAAGCACAAAAAAAAGGGATCTGCCTTGCTTTGAGCAACTTTACCTTCTTGTGAGGCTAAAGCAGAGAGGAAAACACTGTGTATATCCAACTGGAAGAGCAATAGCTCTTCAGGGGTTTGTTCTTTGCTCAAAGACTTTAACCCCCATTTTTTTTCAAATGTATTGTGTATATGTTGTATCTGGCCTTTCTTCACTGGTCAGGAACTTTCAAAAAGAGACATAATCATATCTAGCCTGAATTTTAAGAACAGCTTCAAAATGAACCACTGAAATACTGCTGCATTGGAGCATTGAGCACAGGTTGGGAGTGACCTAACTGATGTAATCGCCAGGGAGGGGAGCCTGGCCATGCTTGTGTGTTCTAAAGCACCCTCACTCACACTGGGAAGGTAGCCTAACACTGTCCAGCTGCCTTTGCATGCTATACTGACTTCACAGGTTGGTCTCAGGGGTATTTCAGCCTTCTCATGGGTAGTCCAACTCAGATGCAACATATGATATCTGATCTTCAAGCTTCATGGAAATTACAAGGTGGCACCAAGCCTTACATCTCCCATAGCTGGGCTTTAGCACTGGTTTTGTTGGGTGGGGCCAAATGTGGTAGCCCAATGAAGGTCAGGCTGCTGCAGCTCCCTCCTCCCTGGTCCAACCAGTAAGTTCAGCATGTGTTTTCAGTACGCACACACACACAAACACAGGTACAAAGCCTATACTATATATATACATATACATATGTGTATAGTTGTATTTACACATACCCAAACAGCAGGGCACACAGATCTGCACATACAGACACAATCAGTGCTCCCACAAACATCTTGTTTCCCTCTCTGGCTGACTGGGGGTCTGTTAGTGGGAAATATATATGTGATGTATAGAAACATGTACAGTATGGGTCCTTCCAGCAGCTGAGCTCAGACATTCAGTCTGCCCAGTAGCTGCTCTTGCATCCTCTTCTCTCACTTGCTGGTACCTGGCCATACAAGCCCCTGAGGCTGCTGCCCCATTCCATCTGCTGATACAGACCCTCTCACTCACAGGTATACTCCCACACACACACCTACCTACATGTTTCTCCAAAAAAAGGAGAAAAAAGCCTGAGCTGCATTTGTCCTCCTCTGTTTTGGGCAGGCATATTGTATTACTCCTAGACCTCTCTCTGCTTTTCTGGTCCTTCCTATCCACATTATCTGGCATTTCTTCTCTCACATGCAAAGGCACTGGAATAGGCTGCCTAGAGAAGTTGTGGCTGCCCCATCCCTGGAAGTGTTCAAGGCTAGGTTGGACAGATCTCTGAGCAATGTGGAGCAGTGGGAGGGGTCCCTGCATATAGCAGGGGAGTCAGAATTAGATGGTGTTTCAGGACTCTTCCAATCCAAACATTCTATGAGTCTATGATTCCACACTGGCTCCACTTCTGGTTTATAGCAGGGAATCTTTTATGTATATGAATGACCAAGCTGGTGGAGATGACTGAACTGGTGGTTGCTCCTTTTGGTTGTTACTAGTTTCAGTGGTTACTGGTTCCACGATGTCTCTCGCTGAGGATAGTGCCTGCTGTATCATGGCAAGGTCTGTGCTAAGCCGTTCAGAAATACTCTGAATTTGACCATACCAGTCAAAGAGCTGAATGCTTATGTCATTTCTTAGACACTCAGCTCTAGCAGAAGTCCTTGCGTGATTTTAGTTGGGAATTAAAAAAAAAAAAAGAAAGCAGCCTTTCTCGTAAACTTTGCCAATGAAACAACAATAAAGAGGCTACTAGTCCTCTCGGAGTTCTGAAACAAATTCTGGTTTAGTTTGTAGTTAGTTGCACAAGTGTTTCAGTAGTCTGTATCTCATTTTCCCATCATCCCAAGAGAAGTCAAATCCCAGAGAGACATGATGGAGGACAGAAGAGTGAGACTATGCAGGAAAGCTCTGATTTGACTCAGCCTTAGTCTGTCACATCAGTAGTTTGAAAACCTCATCCTGCCTGCCCAAACTGAGCATATTTGATATGAAATCAGTGAGACACAATAAAAATACCTTTGAGAGATGTTTCCGTGTTTACACTCCTCGGAGTTGAACTGCTTTTATATGATGCTTATCTGCTGGTTACAAGTGGCTCTGGCTGTGGGCAGAGCTCCCACCAGCAGCTGAGGGGATGAGTAAGGACCTCTGAGTACATGATATGATGGTACACTGTTTTGCTTTGGCTTTCAGCCAGAGATTCTGTCTATGGTTCATGTGCGATGCTTCACACCCTCCCCTGCGCTGCTGTTTACATCTGTGATGTCCTTAATAATGATAGCGTCAGGAAACTTCACCAGTATCGTGAACCTTTTCAGGTATGTGTGTGTAGCATTCCTCTTTGCATTCCCTCTGCTCTTGGGTTTTACATTGTTTTATAAGTATTTTATTTTAATATTTTTTTGAGCCTGGGCTATGGCTTTCTTACCACTATTGGGGAGAGGAGGAGGAAAGAAATAGAAGAAAGCTTGGGAACAAATTCTTTACAATGCACGAATCCTTATGTCACTAGCTGGATGTAATTTATCTTCATATTGAAATGAATCTGTACTATTCTGATCATTATAAAATTCTCATTATTTGTGTTGGAAAGAAAATTAATGAAGAACTACTAAATTTATATCAATATTGACTTCTTAATTGGAGATATGAGCATCTGAGATCTGCAAGGCAGGTCTGACATTCCTGGAAGATCCACCTCAAATCTAATCCTGTATATTTTTTTTGTTTTTCTTCCAGTTTTATAGCATGGTTTTTCTATGGCATGACTATTTCTGGGCTCCTGTATTTAAAAATCAAGAAACCACAACTGCCAAGGTCTTACAAGGTGAAGTAATAACAAAACCTCCTCATATTCTTTTCCTATATTGCCCAAATGACCAAGAAGACATTATGAGAAAAGAGTGAACACTGGTTGCTTACGGATTTAATGTAGTTGCCCTTTCTTTTTTATTTTCAAGTTTTGTCTCAGCGAAGTCACTAAGGGGTGAAACACTGTGGATATACAGGTATAAGTCAAGGCTGAATTCTCTGTCTTGATAAGCTAATAATGTGCTGCCCCCTCACTATGAAAAATATATCTACCATATCCTCTTTTTTCCTAAAAGGTGTAAGAGGTAAATGAAGGATGATTTTGATCAACAATGCAATCACCTGCTTATGCTCTCAGACCTTGGTCATACTCCTCAGTGGTAGCCCAGGTGTAAGAACCTCGCAGAGGCAAAAAATAACTCAGAATGCCTGAAATCCTTTGAAATGTCAAGGGGACAAGTTTGTTCCACACAAAACAGCTAAGAGGAAGGAAATCAGGAGGCATATATTTTTTCCTGATGCTATGAGCAAGCTGACCTACACTGCTTCCTCAGTGACTGAGGGAGGTATTTTTACAGAGAAGATCCCAGGAACAGAGGATCCATGAGACCATGAATGCAAGACAGAGGCTTTTCCCTGAGACAAGCTGAATTTACACCCTAGTTTCCATGGAACTGAACAGCAGGCTATGCAAAGCAATATTGAGTGTCCTTTGGAGTTTAGCACAAAGGAGAGCAGCAGTGCTCTGTTAAACCTTCCATTCACTGGCTTCTGCTGCTGTATCCTGAAATTAGGATGCTGGATGTTCACCCAACTTGTTGTCTGAAAGGGCTTTAAGAAGTACTGTTTCTGCATCCCCAGGATGTCAGCCTACTCAGCCTTTGGCTTGATGACCTGACTCTTTCCTTAACTAGAAGCAGCTCTTGTCTGAATATTTCAGGTCAACTAACAATGTATAGCTGATGTCAATGGATTAAGTATGGCTAATGTCAGTGGACAACGTGTGTCTGATGTTCTACAGAATCTGTACATGTCACAGGTTTATATTTAAAGGAAATATTTCCCTTGGTTTGAAAGTAATCATTTTTATTAGCATTTTGCCAATAGTGTTAGAACACAATGGAGAGGGAGTAGAGTAAGCATCCCACTAAGCTAGATGAAGCCAACAGCAGTTTACTCCATGCTGTCGCAAGTAACTGTGAACATTTCCTTTCCATCATTGCTGTTATGTTGGCCAAAAAGCATAAAAGTAAAAAATGAAAAAATCTCATCTTGAACATTCAGCTTTTCACCTTGTTGTGAAATCACTTTTTCTTGTGTATTCACTAGCCTTTGAGGGAGGGTGGCTTCAAATTCAAGTATAAATGCTTTCTGACCAGGCTTACAGAAATTGCCTCTGAAATTCCCTGCCCACCTGTCTGTGAACACATGGAAAAACCTTTTAACCAAAGGTTGGTAAGGTACAGTTGATTTGTACACAGTTGCTCTGTGTTTTGTTTACACTTTGGCTTTTAGATGCAAGGTAGTAGAGAGAGCATGAACAGACCTGGCACTGAAAACAGTAGTTTGCATTTTCAGGTCTAGGAGGGCAAGGAAGATTAGGGGTTAGGGCATGTGGTGGAGGTGTAGCTCTTGCAGGGATATGGGTATGGGCTGGGAAACAGGATGTCTGGATTAATTCTGATTTCTACAACCTCAGGTTGTAGAAAGGTTTAATCTAAAAAGCCTTCTACGGAAGTTTCAGGGCTGTCCAGATCTGCATTAGCCAGGAATTATGTGAGTCTTTACACCAATGTTTTGCTTTCACAGGTTCCAATTTTCATCCCCGTAATCATGCTGATGGCAGCTGTGTACCTGGTGTTAGCTCCCATTATTGATCAACCCCAAACTGAGATCCTCTACATCATCCCATTTATTTTCAGTGGCATCATTCTTTATTTCCCGCTGGTTCGCTTCAAGTGCCACCCTCGCTTTTTACAGAGCATCACTTTACATCTCCAGTTGTTCCTGGAAGTTGCTCCAACCACCAGGGATGCAAACTGAGATAATATCCTCCTGTCATATGGCTCTCTGCACCTCATGGTTTATCCCAGCATCTTGGTTTTCAAGGCTCAGAAAATATTCTTCTGTAAGGAAGAATGAGTAGAATGAAAGAGACACTAAATTCTCCAGGTGAGATGGACTTACAGCTGTGACTTCTGATTTTTCCTTAGAATTTTTGGGGACATCTTTTTCTCCTTTTCAGCTCTGCCTTGTCAGATTATGTGCAGATTCCAAAGGAAGATGTGCTTTTGTATTTTCCATGCCAAGAAGAGCTCTTCATCAAAATCTCAGATTTTATATTTCAAGGTAAAAGGCAACAAAAGAGAGACAATGAAATATTCCTATAGCAGGCTGGGACCTAAACCATTCCTGGCAATATCTTTAATTATTTCCACCTAATTCTGCCTCTTGTGACCACAGAGCTTCCCATATCAATAAAGGGAGAGCTTACCATGCTCACAACAAAAAAAACCCCACCTTTTTCAGTCAGGTATTTGCTCTGGGAAGCATTATTTATTTCTTCCAGACCCAGGCACAGACACAACAGTCAGAGGTGTAGGAACACACAGGGACAGTCACAACAGTCCTTTCTCTGTCTCAGAAATCATCCTAAATCTCCCATGGACAAACCTCTGACATGAGACAAGAAGTGCTTTAAAGCTCTGTCAGTTTACTCAGTTGAGAAAGCATTTGTCATCTGGGATCTATGGTGAGGATACAAAGGGCATCATTCAAGTACTGACAGTAACCCAATATTCCTCCCATAATTCCCCTGAAGAAAAGTAACTTGTGATAAAGTGAGAAGAAAAAAATCTTGAGCATATGTACCAATATGATCCTCCTCTTAGGAATTAAAGAAACCACATATTGCACTACATTAGGAGAAGTGTGGCCAGCAGATCAAGGAAATACTCTGTCCCTTTAGACGCAGCCCCTGAAATCATGCAACCAGTGTTAGGTCCTGCTGTTCAAGACGGGGTTGTGAAGACCTCAGATCTAGGCTCTTCTTGGTGGTGGCAACCAAGGGAAACAGCCACAAGGTGTGTCTTGAGATGTTCAGGCTGGACTTGAGGAAAATTTCTGCACCACGATGGCAGTGCAGCCTTGGAGCAATGTGCAGAAAGGTGGTGAGATCTCAGAACTCTTGCATTTTCTGCTACAGCCATTTCCATTGATTTCTATGATTCTAAAGGCACAGCACAAAAGTCATGAGCTGTGCTCTCACCTATACCTAAACACACTGAAGTCACTGTTGTTTCCTATCACCCTGAGGCTCAACTGTTTTTCTCTGCTTCTAGGACAAAGAGAGATATTATATGCTGTTTTCTTCCCATTTGTCCAGATTGTTCCTGGATGATGTCCTGTCATAGACTAAAAAGGTCAAGGAGTTAGTCCCTAAAATGTCTTGTTACATCTTAGAGTACTGAAAGTTATTCAGGTCAGCATTCTTTTGCAGATCTGCTGCTGCAATCCTGGAACAGGGCCACTTCATCCTCCAGGCCTCTTCTAGCCCATCTCAGAGCTCTGTATCTGATTAAAATCTCATTGTGCAATGCCACTTCTTCAGTTCCTCTGAATGGTGATACCAACAGCTATAGAGATGCAACAATAGCCTGTTTTTCCAAGTGTCGGGTATGATAATGGGATAGGCCAGTTGCCACTTATTCAAATCCCTAGCTTAAACAGTGTTTAGGATTTCCTTCCACCGATTTGTACAGGGGTTGTCAACAATTAAGGAACAGTTTTTCCTCCTGAATTCTGTGACAAGGCAAAATTCTTGAGATGCCATTCTTAAAGCAGAATTTGTACTTAAAAGGACTGATCAGGAGCTCTATGTTACCTTCCTACTACTGCCCCTCTTCATCTGGTGTCAGGCAAGCTTCTTAAAGGAGCTACATCTCAGCTACTTCTCTAAGAATGAGAATAATATTATTTCTCTGATTATAATTTTTTGGAAACCACCTCTATCTCCTACAGCTAATTATGGAGCCTATCACACAGGGCTATGCTCTTCTGAAGTGGAGACTAGGGACAAGTGTTCTCTTCCAACTCAAACCATTCTATAAGTCCACCTACAGTCCATATCTAAAAAGTGAGAATTTAAAACTTATTTAAATGTTAGACATGCACAGTAGTTGGGGCTTTGGCCACCTATCCCTGCATACCAGGTACAGTCAAGATTGGAATTGTCTGCATGCAACTCTTGTGGAGGGGTGTAGTATACTATAGATGATGAGAGGATGGAAGGATTAAGTGTTTTTCTGAGTCACACAGAAAATGTGTGGAAAATATGACTATGTTCCCAAGATACAGTCAAGCGTATCACCATGTAGCTCATCCTTTCTCCCTGTGCACCTGTGACATGTGAACACTAAAAAAAGAACACAAAAAGACAGCCCTTTGGATAAATAGCTCTTATATTTTATTGATGTATGGATATAGGGGAGCTGGAAAGCTGCAAGTACCATATTTTGCACCAATCTCATTTTCTATAGATATTATTATAACAAGATGTTCTTTCTATTTATGTTGCCTAGGATTTGCAAGCACAGGTGTTTTTATAATGCCAAAACAAGATGCTGAAAACTCAGAGAATCGCAAGATAATTACAATAAAATGGGCATTACAATGAAGTGAGTTAATGTGTCTGTTTCTGTTTCTCATCCAAGAAAAACAATTCCATAGAAATTTTACTGCATGATTGTAAACAATCAGCATCAGGCTTATCTCTCCTCGGTCAGAAGGTTTAACTACATGCGTGGGCGCTTATATGTGCGTACACTCATTTTTCAAAATGATTGCTTCTCTATTCAACTCCAGCACATGCAAATCAGAATCTCCTTTTCCTCCATCAGACATTTACAATAGAAATGTCAGAAAGAGGCAGCATGTCCTTACCACTCATTACTGCAGCACACTGACAGTGTGGCAGCAGACAGAGCTCTGTATCTGCTGCTTGTCCAGGTTGTACTGTAAGATCGTGTTGGTTCTGTCTGTGTCCAAAGCTCCTGATCCCTCTGACCTGTGCTTAGCCCTTTCTTCATGGGCTCAGAGGAAGGCTGGACTGTCAGCATTGCCCTCAAGATAATTGTAAGTTCTACATTTCACCTCAAGACACTGAGTATAATTGAATCTCATCCTTCAGCTGGCAACTTGCAACCACCAGCCAGAAGTTTTACCTTGGTGCATAAAGCTGAATCTATTCTGGGCCTTTTCTGACCTCCTCAGACACATCAGAGGTGGGCTACACCTGGGGACAGTCAAGGACAGTCCAATGTGCAAAAGGACACAGAAAAATCCTCCTTTGGTGATTTTCTGGAAAGCCTTGCTCATATGCCCAAGCTCAAGTGCCATAATTTGTGGTTGAGAAGAAATTTCCTCTTGGGTGGGACAGAGCTGAATTCATAATGACTTCAGTCTTTCTTTGTTGCAGGAACAAAATTCACCTGCTTATGCTGACTGGCTTTATCTGATCAGTTCTCAGCCATTGCAGAGGTTTCAGTGTTTAGTCTCTCCTGTTCTTTCTTGGGACAGAAGAGGTAATCAAGATCTCCCTTCTTGGAGCAGGACTATTGTCATTCTAGATTTGGTCACCTGTGACTCTCTCTCTTCATATTTTGGAAAACACTGAGGATGGAGAGCCTGCCATCTCTCTGCACTGCTCCCCTGATTAAGAATTTTTCCTGAAGTTCAATCCGAACATCTCAAGCTGCAGCTTGTGACTGTTGCCCTTCCCTGTATCATCTGCTACTGCCAAAGGGGTTGGCTCCATCCTTTTTGTAAGTTTTCTTCATGGAGCTTAAGTTGCTGTTACATGGCCTCTTCTCCTTTCTGCCAGACTCAGCAGCAAGCCCAACTCAACAAGCTTTTTTCTGTAGATAACGTGCTCTGGGCCTCTGTCTTGGGCTCTGTCTGCTGGACCCTCCCCAGTTTCTCCGCTTTCCTTTTGAACTGGGAAGGGATCAAAAAATTTGATGCAACATTCCAGGTACACGCTCACGGGTGTTAAGTCTACAGAGGCACTGACAATCCTTAGCTTTCTGACTTAGTTTTACTCCTAATATAGGCCACTCTGTGTAACACCAGCTCCTTTCAGTCAGTCTATATCTTCTAAGACCTTCAGCTGACTCACTTGAAGTCAATGGCAAACTCTTATTTTATACAGTTTTTTCTTCTATTAGAAACTTTGGCTAGGCTTTTGGTGATAAATGTAGCATTAGGATGACTCAGTCCAGCAGTGCAGAGGGAGCTGTACCTTGCACTTTACAATTTCTTGACTAGTTAGTTGGATTCCATCAGGATCTTTGTGTATGTAACTCATTCCTCATGAAGGAGTGATTTTCGCTAAAAAAGGATGCAGACCCAGAGTCATACAATAAATGGGTGGTCTTAGGTCTGTGAACTATCAGTGAGACTAATGGGTGGTGAAATAGCCCATCTGTTTTTAGAGTCAAGCTACCATGTCAGATTTGTCCTCAGAGGCGGTGAACCCTATGGCTTGAGTGTCTGGCAGATAAACGATCATCTTTTCCTTCATTAGTTCTTACTGTGCCCTGGTTTCCATGCAGTGAGATGACAGGGAATAGAGGAGCTGAGAACAGGGAAAATGAGAAGTAGATTGAAAAAGAATTCCTGTATGTGCAAGTCTTGTCTTGTGTGTCTGAATTATCTGTGAAAAATCCAGACATGGACGACAACTAAACTGCAAAGATATTCCGAGAAGTTCTGAAATGGCAGAATAAAATTTCTTTGCTCAGCAATTATTCCTTTCCTTTCTGTTTATATGTTCTGGGGCTGTTCTTTAGTTCACAATCTATTTTTTCCACAGTGTATCTGTTTTATTAACAAAGCACAGCAACAGTTTATTCCCCTCCATCTCATTAAAACTCCTCTCAGGCTATTTTAGAGAGTAGTAAGGTTTCCCTTAAGCTCAGACAAGTCACCTGGTCTGCTATTCCCAAGGCAGGAGAGAGGTTCTCGGGAGCCAAGGGCCAGGGAGGTGGATTTGAAGTAAAGAGCAGTGCTGGCAGGTGTCAGTGACAAGCGGGTGATGAAGAGCTCGGCAGCATCAACCTCTCCCTTACCTGTGGCAGGGCAGGATGAACAGCTGAGCTGCCCTTTGGTATGCAGCTGAGGCCGAGAAAGGGGTCTATTGTGCCCGGAGGGATGTTCCACTGTGCCACCCTGGGCAGCCATGTGCACCCGGAGCTGCCCTGTGGTACCACCCTTCAGCTTCATCCACTGACATCAAAGAAAAACTCATTTTGGTGAGGGAGAATAAGATCAATGATCTCTAGCTGTGGTCAGAAGTTGCCAGCTCTGGAGCAAGGGAGAGGGCAGTCCCGTGGCTGGCTGGAAGTGAAATGGAGAAAGGGAGCAAATCCTGCCCTCTGCAGCAGTGATCCCCTGGTCCCTGCATCCGTCTGTCCCTATGACCATATCCCAGGCACAGCGATCCAACACCCACTAGAGCCACACTGAACAACACCAGGGACTCTTCTCTTGGGTGCAGTAAGCGGTCCTGCCCAGGGACAGAGGTTTCTCCCAAGAGCCAGAGCTTGTTTGCTTGAAGCAGTAGTGGTTAGAAAAGAAGGCAGCTTATCAGGCTGAAATCAGCACGAGTCCTTGTGAAGTCAGGCAAATTCCTGAAAACTGAATTATTCATAGATGTATTCAAAACATGTGCATCGCCTTGCCATGTTGGAAATCCAGATGAAATGCTTTCATGCTGGAGTTGGATACCCCCACAAGTACTTTTGTAATGCATTTTAAAAACCTGGCTCTTTGTCTTGTCTTGAGATCAAAGCTGGTTGGGAAGCAGGAGCTACCTCAAGAAGCAGGCAGGACCTTGCCCAGCTGAGCTCAGGGCTTGCTGGAAACCCACAGAATAAGAGTCAAGGTTCAAGTTGTATAACTAAGCAGAAAGTGAATCTTACTTCTTCACTTCATTGTGCAAGGTGAGTGCAAACAAACACATGGGGTAATGATGAAGGGTCAGTTATTATTTATATAGAAAAAAGACATTTTTTCTGTAGCTTAGAGATTTGGTCTAAGAGAAAGTGAGCATTTTTTTGTGTTGTGTTGGTCCCTAACGCAGAAAAGCTATAGCTGTGAGTTAGGACCTGCTTTTTGCTAAGTGCTGCACATAGAAGCCCCTTCAAAAATAAAACTCTTCGCCAGAGACCATCTCAGCAAAACTGCACGATACAATTCCTGAACTCTGCAGACAAAAGACACTTGTTTTCAGTGGATTCAGTTTATGAGCTGGAGCCCCAATTACTGTGCAGTTCAATAGGCTTTCCAAAGTGTGACCCATGGAAATGCTTTGTGGGGCAGTGTTCCCTCCAGAAGTGGGAGGAGACTGGCGGACTGGCAAACGAACTCAGTTTTGCCTTTCCAGCATTCTCTTAGGTAGGACAGTGGGAGAATGCATTCCTCCTGAGGCAGAAGAAATACAGAGCTATCAGTGCAACAGCTCAGCTTGTCCACAAGGATGTGCCTTTTTCCCCTGCATCCCCTGTAGGGAATACCTGGATGCATGCTCATGACATGTCAGCAGCCACAGAGGTGTTTTGCATTGCTTCAAACAGAAATGGAGATGATATCTAGCCCATGTCATAAAACTTAAAAAGAAAAGCATACATGTAAAGCACTATACCTGCTGTAGTTTGAAAGAGATTATAGAAAATATGGTCCAGAAAGGGCAAAACCTTTGGCTATCAGGTCTGACAGTGTCCTGGATAAATGCGGTGAGAGTCATAAAAGGCATCAACTATAGCTAATTAATTTCCTAAAAGCACTTTGAATATTAGCAGGTTGCTTTGAAGGGACAATTTTGCTATTACTTGGAGCAGCAAATTCTCTAGAGTTATGTTGCATTATCTGGCCTTTCTCAAGCCAGTGTCCTGGGACCCATAGTACTCCTGGGATACTGACTATCCTTTCCATGGGAAAATCCACACTGTTCAGGACACTCTCTTATCAATTTTGTGTGGGTGGCTGGATGACTTTGGCTTAGATAGGCTGGGGGGTGTAAGGGAGGAACAGGCACTACCACCAGTAAAGACAGAAAATTAAACCTGATATAAAATCTGCATAATTTTAATCACAAAGCCTTAAAACCACCTGCCCCTCTGCTGCAGCAATACCATATTGGGGATAGACAGCCCAAACTGTCCCTCTCCTCTTGCTGAGTTTCTCCTGGAGGCCAGTGTAGCTCCCTCTGAGAGACACACACTCTGAACTTCTTGCCCCAAGTAAATTTCAGCCCCTGATTACATCCCAGTCTTTAGTCTATGAAAATACAGCCAGATCCAGCTCCTGTCTTTCATGGGCTCAATGGGTCAAGGGGAGCTTTCAAACAGTCTTGACAAATATCCACAGATGATGAACAGCAAATAGGATCCAGATGTGTCCTCCAGCTCAAGGCTTTGTTTTTGGAAGGAATTTTCCTGTATCTCTCCCCAGTTTTTGCTGTCAGGGTTTCCCTCATAACATACAGCTGTCAGGTTTCCCTCCAGTTCCCGATCATCAGCACTGACTTCCCAGGTGGATAAGGCATGGTCAAAATACTATCTGCTCCTTTCCATTGCCACTGTCTGCTGCCTACATCCAGGGAGAAGAGCACCCTGAG
Organism: Serilophus lunatus; assembly: GCA_013399895.1. Classification (NCBI taxonomy): domain Eukaryota; kingdom Metazoa; phylum Chordata; class Aves; order Passeriformes; family Eurylaimidae; genus Serilophus; species Serilophus lunatus. The sequence goes on along the minus strand of VXBA01003639.1, from coordinate 377,925 downwards.
CTGCAATGAACACCCACCCCACTTCAGAAAGGCAATCATATCCTAGGCTGCATCCAAGGCAGTAGGGCCAGGGAGGTGATCTTGACTCTATTCTGCACTTGTGAGACCTCGCCTGTAGTACTGTGTCCAGCTTTGGAGTCTCCAGCACAGGAGGAACATTAACCTGTTGGAATGAGGCCAGAGGAGGCCACAAAGACGATCAGAGCTGGAGCAGCTCTCCTATGAAGATGGGCTGAGAGAGTAGGGGCTGTTCAGCCTGAGAAGAGAAAGTTCTGGAGAGATCTTACATCACCTAAAGGGTACTGGAAGATGGGGACGAACGTTTTAGTAGGGCTTGATGCAATAGGGCAAAGGGCAATGGTTTTAAACCGAAAGAGGGTAGATTCAGACTAACTATTAGGAAGAAAGTTTTTACAATGAGGGTGGTGAGTAACACTGGACTAGATAACCTTTAAAGATCCCTTCCAGCCCAAACTATTCTGATTCCGTGATTCTTCCTTGGGAGTCCCCAGCACACAGGCTGCCTGGTGTGAAGACAGCAGGGCACTGAAGTCCTGCCGTACTGACCTGAAATTATGCTTAAAGCACACAGACAGTGGAGCCAAGAACTGAGCTTGGGCTCCTTACAGCCTCTCTGCTCTGTGCCAGAAATTGTGATGAAAAGTTTATTGATTGCAATGAAGCATTGCTGCACTGAGAGAGCTAAGGCAGGAGTCCACATGGCTCCATGTTTCAAATCCTTTGCTTCAGTATTTTTCCAACTACAAAAATATATGTATTTTTTCTCGTAGGCAGACATTTGGCAGCAGAGTTAGTGAACCCTAAGGGCTGTTATAACTTAGATCCATATGACTACTGCATACTGCTTTTCCATTGAGACTTACAGACAAATTCCAGTAGGATCACAGGATAGGTTGTGGGCAAGGTAACATCAGTGCTGTGTCATCTTGTCTGTTTATTTGGTGAATTCAGATTTTCATACATTAATGAAATAGAGCAATTCAACAGAGAATTCACTTGGGGGGAAAACATGCCTGGGACTCTAAGGCTGAGAAATTTAAATCAAACTCTCTTTCAATAAATGCAACCATTAAGAGGCTCTTGATTGTTTATTCGAATATTTCAATTTAAAATGCTAGTTAGAAAGAATAAATAAAATATGCTTCAGTTCTGCAAATTAAATCTATCCTCTGCTAAAGTTCATTGAGAGATACCCCCAGGGTGAATTTTCCTTACATCTCATTTCTGCCCTGGGGTGTTTTCATAACAGTCTGAGTCATCCAAAGCTCCCAAGCTGAATTAATTTCTGAATCTCAGAGTTGATATCCTACAGATAAAACCATGTCTGTAATTCAGAAATGCACTGATTAATACAGAGCAGGAGGAAGCCAGGCACTGCTGTTTGCACTCTGTTTCCCCCAGCCCGCTTGAGCCACTCTGGCTTTGTGCAGGTCCCACTTGATGCTGGCTGGCAGTGGGGGAAAGCAGAGACCTGGCAGATGGGATGGGGGAGCCATATGCATTGGCATGAGGCTCCTCTCTCTGTCTTTTCCCCATCTCTGCAGCTAGCAGCAGCTGCATGTTGAGCACATCTCTAGAGGTAGCAGCCAGGACTTCTGCTGCAGCAATGTCCCTGTAAGAATGGCTAGGGTTCTTTTGCTCATGCTACAGACTGTCACCAGCTTCATCCTTCCATAGGGTTCAGCTCCAGCTTCTCCAGCCTGTCGTGGCACTGGACAGAAGTGTCTCCCACAGCTTGTTTCTCTGTCTGCTGGGTCAGTGCTGAGCTGGGTTAGGAGGAGGAGACCCTTCCTTGGAGTGTGGGTGGGCCACTCACACCAGAGCCTCATATGGTGACAAGTGATGGTTCCTAGCCAGCAAGCTCTGCCACAGGATTTCTCCATCCTCTACGTGCTAGTGGGGTGCTGAGGAGCTGCACACACCAGCGGTTTTGCCTCAGGCAGCTCAAATTTTCAACATTTTTGACTCCTCTGCTTTTCCTGTGAACATTCAGCCAGTTTTTGGGCACCAGGCAGAGGCACCACCCCTGTTCACAGAACAGAAGTACTGGTAGAGATGTGGCAGAGTCCACCATAAGCTCTGCACTTCCAGTCCCCAAATTCTGCACCTTCAGCTGGGCTTGGAAATGTTTCAGCCACAGTGAGACGTGCAAGCCTGTCTGTGCCAGAGCTCTGCAGACATTGAGTGGGTCCCACAGCAGGGCCCTTGGACCAGCAGCAGGGTGCTTCTCCTGCTGCGGTTCGGGAGATGTGCAGATGGTGCCATGAGGATGATTAACAGCACCAAAGCCAGTTTGCCAAGAGCCTATTGATTTTCCAGGAGGGCGACAAATCTTATCCTTATGTACCAACACTGAGCCTGAAGTATTCTGCTTATAGCAGGAGGGAAGCCAGCTTTCAGTGTGATTTAGGGAGGGCCATGTTGCAGACACAGACCAATATGATCTTTCCTGAGTGCTGTTACACATTGCCTTAATAATTAATTAGAAATAAATAACATTTATGCTTAACACTCATTTGCAGCTGAGTTAGGGCAGCAGACTGAGTGCCAAGACCAGATCCTGCACTGGTTGGATGGCTTCCTGATGAGTCAAAGTGAGTAAGGATTGACCCTGGGCTCTTCCTCTCCCCAGGGTTCTTGGTGGATGACCGTGATGCTGGTACTTCATTAACCTCTTTTCTTGACAGATTAAGATTCTGGGAAGACCTCCAGTTAACAGAGTTTACCAGACAGAATGGTTTCCTATGGTCTTAAAGCAATTGGGTTGTGGCCAGACAGAAGCAAGAAACATTGCAAAACACTGTCACCACCTGGAGTACCTCCCACTCCTCTGGGGTGGTACAGCCCCTTATATTAGGCATTGTATTAACGTGTAACAAAAGAACAATGTTGAGTTTGCAATCTCATCGCTTGATCTGTATGGCTATCATTACAGAAATGTGTCAAAAAAGTCTGATAGGTATAACTGTGAGGCTTTTCCATATCTGTCTATTGATAAAGCCAATCCAGTTGTCTGGATAGTAATAGAAGAAAACAGCAAGTTCATTTTTGTGATGTCGGTTTCTGCTCATTCCAACCCATCAGCCCCCTCTGTGGGCCCTGGTCAAGCCTGAAGCATTGGCTTAGTGGAGGAGATCATTGTGATGGCTCTGACAACCGTGGCAGAGGCTGACCAAGTCCTGTGGGCCTTGATGTCCAGTTGCTGGAGAAGGAGCCAGTGTGCCCCTTTCCTGGGATGAAGAGAAGCTTTAAAAGTCTGAGCTGCCTCCATTTTATTTTCAGAGCATCATCATCTGTTGGCAATTTACTACTGATGCAGCATATATCAGGTTTACAGCAGGTCATTGGAAACGTACGTGGGCCCATTCATCATTTATAATAGCAAAGCAGTGCTTAAGTGCAACATTAATTTAAATTTACCTTCCTGCAGAAAACCGGTGGACAGGGAGCCTTCCAAAAGATACATTTTTATTATCTCTCTACCTTTGGCTGTTGGTAAATATTTATTTAGGTTTACTCTGCCAAAGGATTTAAACACAGACACATTTCACTTTCCTCCAGGGTAAGTGGCAGCAGACAGCTGTCCATGATGGACAGAGACAAAAGGGCCTTCCCACGGTGGCTGGGCAGTGTGACTAAAGCCTGACCACAGGAAGATGGAGATCAGAGGTGTGGGGGGAGGAACATAAACCCCAGTGAGGGACGTGAGCCCCCAGTGCATCCCCTCTCAGGGCTGTCCTGCTGAGCCTCAGCCTGGGGGACATCCGGCACCCTGAGCTGGAGGGAAAGGCTTTTACAGACTGAGAGGGTTAAGTTACTGCCTCAGGGGTATGGAACACGTTACAGGATGCAGACAAGGAGCATCTTGGAACTACACAGGACTTACTATGTGATGTTTGGAGGAGGAATGAGGTATGGGGAAAGGGAAGGATTTGGTGGTTTGGGAAGGAACAAGGGTGGGTAAACACAATGATAAGGGGGTAAGAGGAACCAGTGGCATGTCAAGAGTTGGCTGGTTGCCTTGTTTGTCTGGCCATGCCCTGCACCTGGTCAGCAGGGCCTGTTTTATTGAACTCTGCTCAGAAGCTTCTCCTGAGTGGGGGACTTTCTGCTCTGTGTGCACATGTGTGTTGGGAGGTCTAGGTGAATCAGTAGTGAACCTCAAGCTGGACTAACTGGTGAGTAGGACAAAAGGCTTTTGGGAGACAGATATCAAAACAACCATAAACCTGGTCTGGATGCTGGCGGCACCAGAAGTCTGTATATTGGCTACTGGAGGGACCAGGAGGTCCCAGCCAGCTACTGAGAAGGTCATGATGTCTGGAAGTCAACTGAGAGACCTATTTGTATGTGTTTGTGCAAGAGCCAACTGCAGACGAGAGGATTCAGGGACCAGATACTGTGTAGACTTGAGTGTCTCAGGCCAGTGGCTAGAGGGATCCACATTGTATATATGTCCATATAAGTATATATATGTTCTATTTATGGGCCTTCATCATGATCAGCCAGAGAGGAGAACAGGATGAGGCCCTTAGAACTGGTTGCATTTGCGTGTGTTGAGTGTTTCTGTGGAAGTGGTCATGTATACACCTAGATATGTGTTGAGTATGTGTGGTTGTGCTCATTTGCCTGCTGGGAATAGATGCTGAGCCCCACTGCCAGCTGGACCTGGGAGCAAGGAGCTGTGTCATCATGTCACCCTGTGACAGTGACCTGTTAACTTGAGCTAGCAGTTGAGTTGGAGCCAAGGATATTCTACTGCCTGAGCAAAAGGATTGAAAGGCAGAATATGCTCCTTTTAAAGCCTTCAAGCTTGCAAACTCCCTCTCAGTCAAAGGTGGATGATGACAGGCAGCTAAGTCCCTCACTCAGGTACATCCACCCTTTGTTCAGCCACACCTGAGCTGACAACATTGGTCCCAATGGCCAACCAGTCAGTGGTGTAATTCATGAGCTGGATGTTCCTCTACCAGTCTATCTCTTTCACAGGTACAGCCTGAGGGATGTGCTGAGACAACTGTCCCCAAAATCCGTGTCACCCTGACACAGGAGGTAGCTGGCATAAAGCGTGTGCTGAGGAACTGAGCAGACTGAAATGTAAACACATCAACAGTGTGGAGGTATTTTCAGTGATGGACAAGTCCACTAGGAGAGATTAAGCTCTCAAGGCCTTAGGGACACATAAAATTTAGTTTTGGCAAATAAATTGCAGTCATTTTGCCTTTTCATATGCTGCTCTGAGCTGATGTGGAGGAATACCATGATCCAACCCTCTATTTCCATCAAAACATAATAACAAATGACAAGCTCTTGTATCACTTTGACATTCTCCAAGTGATTGCAAAGATACACTCTAAGCTGATGAATTATTTAAAACAGATGCAGTACATTTCAGAAAGCGAATTTGATTAAGTGGCAAGATATTATGAAGAAAACTGAGACAAAAGCCTAAGAGAATATATTTTCATAAAATATAACATGCTTCCTGTCTGATGATAATTTTGAGTAAACAGATGAATTAGAAGGTAGACTGATAGATTGTCCACTAGGAAGACATATTTACACAAGAAACTAATACAAAATTGAGAATGGTCCTGCTAAGCAAGATATATTACCCTCTCTCTACTCCATCTGTGAAACAAGCAATGAAAAGGAAAGAACACATGGGGCTTTTTTTTAGTTCCAAACTGCTCCTCCTTACAAAACCCTATACTGGTTCTGTGCATGAAGGTTTTTGCTAAAGCACTGCTGCTGTGTCACTTTGTAGATGTCACTGAAGCTTACAGGTTCTGCCTACATCTCTAGATTGTCATGGCTTTTGTGGCTTATCACAGTATGTAGACCTCTGTGGGGAGAAATCAGTTCCTTTATCAGATGGGATCTGGAGGAGGTGTTTTAAGACATGAGTGCCCAGGAGCTTGCCTGTTTTTTCCCAACAAAGTCAGCTTGTCTACAAACCTTGCTTGACAGCATTCTTAGGTATACAGACTACTACAACACTATTTCATGGAATACATAAACTATCTTTGCAGTGAAAATAGAAATTTGCTCTCACATATGGCTTTATTATTATGTACCGATTTTATTTATTTACTTTTATTTCTACTGAAATACATCAGTATCATTTATTTGCATATTTTCTTCACTGAAATCTCAAACTGTACTCTCTATTATCATATTCACTTAATATAGTGTAAATTCCCCTGCTGTTTCAATTGGACATCTGTCTTACACTGTGGTGGTGGGAAGCAAACAGTGTATTTCATCTTAGAAATGATTCTGTTGAATGAGACATGAATCTTCATTTAATTTCCATCTTCTCTTCTGTAGTACTTTTTCCTTATCTTTTCATTTTCCTTAATAATCAGTCTTGTTGAATCTTTAAATTTGCACAAGTAAAAAAAAAATTAATTAAAGTTTCCTCTCCCTCTCCGCTTCTCCTCTCCAACACTGAAAGAATGACTTATATTAGAGGAGAGCACTTCTGGCTCAAGTCTAGCATTGATATTGACTGCCGGCAGTTTGCTTCTGTGTGGATTCACCAGTATTGATTTTTGTTTCCAAGTTTAAGATATGGACGTGTATCCTTTCCAAGCACGAGTCTCCTACAGACATTCTAGCTCTTCAAAGGCCCATACCTAAGCTCTTCACATGCATGACTATCACCCCTATCCCAATAGGCATGGGGGTCTGAGACAAATAAAGATGAAGTGTTTCTATTTTTTGGCAGAAATGACAAAATGTAAATAAGTAGAATTTTAGGGAAGGGATGATGAAAAACCTCCCATGAGTTTATCTTTTCCAGTTGCAGATGAGTATACAGTGGAAACAGACTGCCAACTTTCTATTTCCCATAAAAACAATAAAAAGGTTAATTAATGTTAAGAAACAGAAACTAGATCACTGCAACAACAATTTAATTAAGAGATATGTAGAGTGAATGCTGGGAGTGAAACCAGTTATTTATCTTGAACAAAACACCCCTCTGGAGCACTTATTTATTTGAACTGAAAACAGACATCAGACAATATGCTGACCGGTGTCCTACTAAGCACCAGGCAGGGTGAGCTGCTATTCACCAAAGTGGTCTGAACTGTCCAAGTAAGGGTGCATTAAGTGCTTCATATCTTTGCCAAACCACCTCTTGCCAATTCAATGCCCCACATCAGAGGCACCTGAGACACCTGTGCTCTTTAACATATCTGCAGACTAATCCTCCCCACCCACATATGCACATAAAAAATGGAAATAACAATTAAAGCTGTCTACATGAATACAGCTCTTTGAAAGGTGCTAATGATGCTACTGCGAGCACTTACAGCACACATTCACATCCAAGTTTCATGGGGAGGAGAGTTTTAAAGTTTGGGGACAATATTAGGTTGCATTGAGGGTATTATTTTAGACAGAGGGGAAAGGAAATTGAGGTTAAGAACGGTCCATGAGACAAACGGGAAAGGGCATGGAAAACAAGAAAAAGAAAGCTCCGAGAAGTAGATGGTTCACATTTGTTTTAGGGAGCAGGTTGAATTTCTCAGTTTGAAAATGGAAAAAACCAACTACTTAGCACCAGGAGGTAGGCTCGCAATTCATGTTGAAAAGTGTTCAGAGATTCTTGGAAGAAAGGTACTTTTGGAAATGCAAAGTGTCATCCTTGAAGCATTTGTTATTATGGCATAGTGCAGTTGTGGGCTACAAAACTCCTGCCATAAAGTGATGTAGAAGGAAAAAAGCAGCCCATCCAATACGGAATATTTGGCCAACCCCAGTATTTCTACCTGTGATACTATTAATAGGCAAATATTGGGGGGAAGAGTCAGCAAGAAAAAAATCTCAGGTGTGTATTTTACTAGATCTCTCACCTGGAAAAGCTCATTTGCTGAGTGTTCAGCTCCAGGTGCACAACCATTTTAGAAATTTGTCTTTATTCTCATTTTATGTCCCCGCTGGGAAACTTTAGCCACGCGGCCAGTGATGAAAGCAGCACCAAGGAAGTCAGCAAAAGAAAGTGACAGACTTCCATGTTCTCCTAGTCCATGACAGTTCCACTCAATTAGCTCTGTACTTTTACTTCGGGATCAGAAGAGGTATACCTTAAAGCATTTCTCTGTTCACTCACTGTGTCACAGCATGTGCCTTCAAACACTGCAGTGACATTATTTGCCTGTTTCCAGGCTTGTGCCTTTAATGTCAGTCCATACCTCAATTCCTTGTGCTGCCAACACACAGCACTTCACAGAAGGGGAGTGTGGAGTTGCACCCAAAGTCTTTCCATTTTTGTCCATCTCTGCCTCTCTGAGATATTCTACTTAGGTTGACAGCATGTCTCAGTCTTTTTCCAGATTGTTAATGACTTGCAAAGTTGAGAGTGTGGTTGTTGGCATTCCCTTTTCTTCATGTCTCCTGCCTGCAAGTGCTAAGGAAAGGCAGGAAAATTTAAGATACATTCAGATCGTAAGGACAAAGAGGTTTAGAAACTGAAGTCTAGTCTTCTTTTCTACCTTTCAGATAGGAATTCTACCAAGAACTGGACTATGCTACTCCAGATCCAGGCTAGTTTACCCCAGTTTATTCACCTGTGCCCGAAGAAAAGGTGGAGATAGCACTGCCTCCATTGTACCCTATGTTATACATTGCATTCCCGATGCATTTATGGAACCAAGCCCAGGCCAGCTCTACAAATGAGCCCTAGAGAAAGTCAGACCTGTTCTGCCAGTCAGAAATGCAGTTATTAGCACAGCAGACTATTGGATACCTGTGTGGTGACACCCTTCCCTAAGGACAACCTTTAAGGAAGTGTATGGAAGGGAGTGCATACTAGGAAACATTGTCAGCATAGCTTCTCGCCATTAAGTCTTGCCACCACGAATCTGGGATTAGATTCACTAAAACATATGTTTTTGTTCTTGTCCCAGTAGAGCTTGTTTATATTCCTATCCTAGTCTATGCATATCTCCCTTGATCAAAAAACCTCTGTGAAGAATGGTAAATTAGTCATTTCTATTTCTCAAGACCAGTATTCATCTCATATCTCGAATTGTGCTCTTCAGCCTGTATTGGTAGTGGAGAAGGAAATAAATCCAATTTTTCAAGTCTAATGCTTTGTAGATATATGAGATGTTTTCCTCCTATAACATAAAAGCAGCCTTTATAGCACAAACACAACAGCCACAAAGATATCTACTTATCTCTCCACAAGATGAAATCTAACAACAAAATAATATTCACTTTTCACAAAATTTGGCAGTGCCTGTAGCGTATCTTTCTCCTGCTTTTCTCATTTAATGCACATTGCTTAATGATCTTCAAGCCTCTATCATCACCTTCTTTTGTTTTGGCAGAACACTCCAGGTAAGCATATGCCCCAATGCTGGCAGCTAAAGCTTTTCCTTCTGTAGTGTTAATTGGCTCGTTTCCTGGTGTAGTTAGTTTCTTCTTAATACCTTCATCTCCCTTTAGTTCTATCTTGGCATCCACAGGAATAATAGGTACTGTGAAGCAGAAGTCTTTGATTTCTGGAACCCAAAAAATCGAGGATGTTTTGATGTGAATTTAGGCTTGTCCACAAGGAAGCACATTAAAATAACATCAGTGTCGCTTGAAGACCACTCAGCGAAGGTTTTGGTGACTGACTTTGTTCTTCCTTGCCACATCGAAGAGAATTAGTTTTATGTCCCATTTACCTCTGTGTCTAGTAGTGTAAGCATCAGAGTTGGCTCTTAGAACTTGGGAAGCACAGAGCAAAGATGAGGCATATCTTCCTACGGGGGTGATATCTAAGTAGAGTTAGTTTTTTCCTAAGTGCAGTCATTCCTTGAAAATCAAGATGAAGTAGAAAATTACTTATTCTCATGATGGTCATTTTTTAAAGCTTGAGGAGAGAAATCCTATTCTTTCCTTTATCTCCTTTTCTTTTTTTTTGTCTCCATACTCCTTTCTTATGTTTGTTCCCTATTTTTTTCCCCTTTTAATTTCTCTGGTATCAGAATCTTCTGAAATTTTGAATACCTTGCTCTTTCCTGTTATTATAGATCAAAAAATGAAGGTATAAGCCAAGTTTGGATGTAACCAAGATTCCTGCAGTGCCCTAGATTTCTGTTCTGTGCTATCATCGCAGACATTGTTTACGGTCAATGTTCAGTCCATAGCAGATTTAATCTAATAGTCTGAATGACTTAATTTGATGATGAGATGGAATATAAAACACTGTGGTGGACAAATTTCCAAATCAGTTTTACTGACTTTTTTCCCTGTGTTGATCTGCTAGTGGAATTTTACCAATGGAATAGCTATCCTGTGTAGATCCATGCTGCTTTTGCTCATAGTCTATTGGCATGTATGAGTTAAGAACATGTTCTCAATCTTCATATAATCACATTTAAGTTATAAGAGATAGAAATTTGTTACTATCCCTTACAATTTAGTAATTTCCAGTATCAACCACCTTCTCTTTCTCAATGTTCAGTATTAGATTTTTTTTTCTTCTATTATTATTTCTGCCTCAGCTCCCTCACTTCACTGGTTCCCTTACAGAAAGAACTGATCACCACACTTCTAAGGTCAGTCAACATGAAGACCACAGTAATTAAAGGAATAGGTTAATGTATCTTAATATAGCCAACAAATCTACAAGGAGAACTATATGACATCATTGTTTTTAAAAGAAACTTACTTTACTGGCAATAAAGTGTAAGTTACACAAATCATTAACACATCACAACATGTTTACTTCAGAAACTTCCTTGTTCCTTTTGCGAAAGAGTCATCCTGCCTGAGCATTTCAGTACTGAGTGTGCCAAACTACTTGGTGGACAGGAGAGGTGACAGAGCTGGAGAAAGAGACACTAGTAGACCTGCCAGATAGAGCAAGACATCACTTTTCCAATCTGCTGAGGCATCAAAAATAAACGAATTGCAGAATCAAAGAGTCAATGAAGTGAGAAGGGATTATCTTCTCCACTATGCCCTGCTGAGAGCAGGCAGATTTCTTAGGACTAGGTCCAAGAATGGAGACTCCACAGCTTCTCTGGGCTGCCTTTTCCAGTGTCTGACCATCCCCAGAGTAGTGAAATGAAGTCTACCTCTCTGAGAGTCTGAAGAGGAAGAACTTCCCAGTGTTAAAGATACTGAAGACACTTGAACTCCAGAGATGGAGATTGAATTCTATGCTGTCTTGTTGGATAAGCAGTTTTTACTCTGTCTCAGTTTTCCTGGTAGACAAAGACTGCAAGGTGTCTGCAACTACTAAAAACTGAGAACAAAGGGAACTGGAGGTGGATTCGTTTGGTCTCTCTGCAGAGAGATCTGTTTCCAAAGGCATTATTGGCAGTATGTAACATGATCAGTATAGTTATGTAGTCAGCCCTTTTATTTCATACAGCTACAGAAGGGTTCTTCAACTGAGATGTGGGATTGCAGGTCTAAAAATTTTAGCCTAAGGACGAGGAACTTGTTTTTGTTTAATTTGAAGTCAGCTGAGGCAACTTTAATTTATTGTGGTGGTCTAATTTTACTCTGCCAGACCATATTTCCTGAGTTTTATTCAAATATGAATCTTATAGTCTCTCCATAGGATCTGACAAAATTAAAGTCATCAGCTTCTGCCTTGCCTCTCTTATTCCCTGGAAGCACAATGCCATTGGGTTCCATAAGGCTCTTTATGATCATGAAGGCATTTCCTTTTAGGTATGATATACTTTCATGTGCATTGTACTTACCTTGAACCTCTGTATGAAAATATACAGGTCTTTTCACCTTCTCTTGTGCCTTGGCATTCAAGTTTCTTGGTAGATCAGTCTGGCTTCTCTGCTGAGAGCACTGATCACAAGGAGATCTCGGAGATAAACTCTGTTTTTCTTCAGGGATGCTGCAAGCAATGGACCTGCTGCAACACACAACAAGTGGTCTGGCTCCTATTTGTGCCAGAAATTCTTAGCAGCTCAGAGAGACAGATACTTACAATTTCTGCCTGTCCTCCCACACATTCTCAGAGCTTTTTCACACTAGCCCATGAACTGCTCATATTTAGCTGCCTTTTGCTTTCCTTACTTTGCTGAGAAGTGTTGCCTGCTTGAGGAGTCAGGATGCTTGATGCTTGTGCTACAAGTCAGTGTGCAGGACTCAATATGCCATTATGGCACATATGGCTCCCCCAGCATGCTATGCCACAGCAGGCAATGTACTTACTTGCCTACTTATTGACAAAAAGGAAAAAGATTACATTCCCCACTGAGTTTTCATGCTTTTGGTACAGATTTATGCTTGAACACAAATTATCCGAGTTACAGACATGCCCTTTGGAAAATCTGTTCAGTAAAAAGAGCAGGGGGTAAGGGGGAAGGAGTATAATCCGGAAACAATCTTCAGTAATTGAGAAGAATTGCCTTCTCTGCAACAAAAAAATGCCAAATGGATTAAATCAAGGAAAAATAAACAAAACCAAAAACTGAGATTTAATCTCAAAACCATCAACACAAGCAACAAAAGCAAACAAGTGGTGTCTTGCTTCTCCTACTTCATACTTGCTTCATCAATCATGTGGTGAAGCAGAACTAATGCTCTGCTTAGTGCCACATCTAAGGATAACTGGAAATGAAAATTCAGCTTGATTAAAAAACCGTAGTTCAGCATATCACGCAAATTGGATCAGAAAATACAGAATTTACAACAGAAAGTTCAAATTCAGCCCTAAAATATGTGAGATGGCTACACTCACTGTGTTCCTTCCTGACCATGCCTTGTACAGAACATATAGAACAGGCCCTGTACAAAACTCCCTGAGGAGAGGAAAGACGAACCTCGTCTCAGAGCCTCTTTTCTTTGTTTTCTTTCCAGATTTTCCATCTCTGCTCTCAGGTACCACCCCAAGAAAGAATCCTAGGAACTTCCACAGATCATTATTCACCGTGCTGATTTACAGTGCTGCTGCTGTGCCTCTTCCAGCAGCACTCACAGCCCGGCCGTGCTGGTCTGATCCACATCTTCCCTGGTGCACCAGTTCAAGCAGAAAGTCTATCCCTGGTTTCCACTGTTCTTGAAACTGACTCACTTCATGCTTTCATGTATGGGCTAAAGAAAGAATGCTCCAGTGTAGAGAAGCAAATATATACAAATGAAAAGATAATATAAATTAAGGACCTCCTTACTTCCCCGTAGCTCAGGGCATGTACCACATAGTGGACTGATATTTAAGGGCTAAACTCACTGCAAGAGAAAGGTGGCATGTAATAAATTTACATTAAGTAAATTTGGCCACAAACAAGTCCCAGGTATTTCACATTTAGGCATAAATGTGTGATAACCACAGTGAGTTAGATGTTCCCCATAGAGGCTGTTGCTGGGGTTGCCCCAGGACAAAGAAATGAATGAAATCTCAGCCTAAGTCAGTCACAGGACTTAGTCTTATGATATAAAACTTCTTGGAGAAAAAAAAAGCATTTTAAACCCTAGGTCAAGGAGTTACATAGCCTTTGCTAACGTCTCTCTTTCAAGGTGAGAAATGAAACATCAGGCCCTTTGCCTTCAGTGCAACTGTGTGGAAGGCCACAGATGTGAGACTTTACTAGAAAATGAGGTAGTTATGACTCAGACCATAACGGGATGGTGGAAATACATGTGTGCTGTTCAGTTACAAGAAGAGTCCCTGCTATGGGTTGGACCTGGGTTAGCTGGACATTTGTGGAGTAATTCTTTAGCATGATTTGAAAGCTGGGGCCCGCAGACCGTTTGGATGAGGCCACTCTGCTCTGAAGTTTGAAAGTTGAAGAATATGTCTGTGGGACACTGGGTTTGTTTTCCCTGCACCGATGCACACGGGTGGGTAATTGTCAGCAGCACTGAGGGCGAACAACAGAGCCGTGTGCTTTGAAATGAGTAAACTGCTAATTTCCCTGCCTTCCATGGCACAGCACCGACTAGAAGATCCTAATGGCTCATTCGGATGATTCCTTTTCTTATTTAACGAAACATTTCGTTATATGAAAAGACAAAACCAAACATCCAGGCTTTGATTCGGAAGTCAAACACGAACGGAATCAGAAGCGTACTTAAGCCGCACTTCTCACAATCTATGAAGAAGACTTGCAGCTTCTCCCGCTGCCGCCCCAGAGGTGGATTTTTCCAGGGACAACCGGGACGTGCACGAGAGGGCGCTGGAAACCCACCTTCAGCCCAAGGCAGCTGAGTTTGTTTGGATCTACATTTTACAGCAAAAATGCATAGCGGGTTAACTCTGTCTGCCCGTCTGAGTAGCTGCACATAGTAGGGATTACAGAGAAAGTAGCTACAAGCTGCTAGCACGGGGACGACTTCCACACACAGTTTTGTGAAGAATTGAAGCTGTGAGTGGTGACAACAAACCTTGACGATGCAAATGAGAAAGTTAACCTGCTATAAGGCCGCACGGTAATGTAGTTCACCGGTGCCTATGACTACGCTTAACTGCTGGGTTCTTTCAAACAACAGTTTGAATTTATTACGTTCAGTTCATGTAAAATATGCTGTACTAACCCTGTAACAACAAGGTACAAATCTGTCCGTGCCTATCCAGGGACATGCTTTTTTGAGAGGAAGTCATGAAATTACAAAAATCCCGCAGAAAATGAGTTTAATGTCAGTGTCTAGGATTAAGTGAACCATTTGCACTATTGACACATTCCTCTCTGTAGGAGTCTGCTGCGAGTAATTCGTCAGGCGACTTGATGTACTCAGCGATGCATTCTCTCTTCAAGTGGGTATTTTTAAATACAATTTTTAATAACAATCGCATTGCTCAGACAGCTTATTTTTGCTCCTTTCACTATTGCCTGTTGCGGCTAGGAAAGCAGGACACTTTGGATCCAACCCTGAGAGGCAGTAACCACAGGACATCCTTTAGGTGGAAACGCTTGGGAACAGCACTCAGCTGAGCAGGGATGCGTGCGGCAGGGACAGGGACAGGGACAAGGACAGGGACAGGGACAGGGCGGATCGCTCCCGATGATCCCAGTGTGACTCCGTGCAAAGCGCGGCCGCTCCAGCGCATCCAGACAAACCCGTCCGTCCGTCTGTCCGTCTGTCGGTCCGTGCGGAGGGACCGACACTGCCTTAGAGCAGACCCAGACCCGTTCTGCGCTCGCTTATTTTCCACCTTAATTTTTTCATCACTGCGACTTCTGACATCCCTTCTAAATTATGAACAGAAGCCCATTTCAGTTCGATCCTGCTGCTCGTCCGGGGTCACAATTCCTCCGTTTCCTTTCAGCCAAGAGCTGCCAACAGAGACACACTCGGACCATGAATTTTTTAAGGGAGGGAATCGACTCCAGCGCTTTTCCAGCAACACCCAGCGGAGGCTTTTGTTTTATTTAGCCGCCCGCAACACTCTCAGCTCACTTTGCCTGGGATTTCGAGCAGCACCCGGGACCCAGCGGCGTTCCCTCTGTTCCTCGCAGACTCTTCACATCGGCTACCCCGAGGGGCGGGACTACGGAGGGGACCGGCCCTGCCGAAAAGCCGGGGTACCCTGGGGCCGGGAGAGCGCAGACCGGGGAACAGCGGCTCCTGGGGTCGCTCAGCCCGGCCCAGCCCGGCCCGGCCCGGCCCAGCCCAGCCCAGTTCAGCCCGGCCCAGCCCAGCCCGGCCCGGCCCAGTTCAGCCCCGTGGCCCCTCACGGTCCCTCCCCGGCCGGGGCGGCTCCCCCCGCTCTCCCGGGCCCCGCCCCCCGCCCGCGGCCGCCCGCCAATCGCTGCGCTCTCCGCCGGGGATGACCTCACTCTCTGCCTTCCCATTGGCCGGCTATATTAAGAAAGTCGCGAGCGCCTTTAAATAGCGGTGCCGGGGCGCAGCTTGCGGCACTGGCTGGGCGTCCGGGGTCTGGTCCTTGGTGGGTCGCTGAAGGCGAGCACAGCGCCGGTGCTTCCCCCGCGGGTCTCCGGGACAGGCGGTGCTGCCCTGCGGCCGTAGCGCTCCCCCGAGGCCGGAGGCGCGGTGCCGGTGCGCGGAGAGAGCAGGGCGCGCCCGCCTGCCTGCGCGGGCCGGCTCGCCACGGTGCCTTGTGAGAAGCGAGAGGGAGCGGGAGGCGGCGGCCGCGGGCAGGAGGGCGCTGCCATCGTCCTGCTGCACGGCAAGGCCAGCTTGGCGAGCCTGGCCATGGCCGCCATCCGCAAGAAGCTGGTGGTGGTGGGGGACGGTGCCTGTGGCAAGACTTGCCTCCTCATCGTCTTCAGCAAGGACGAGTTCCCCGAGGTCTACGTGCCCACCGTCTTCGAGAACTACGTGGCGGACATCGAGGTGGACGGCAAGCAGGTGGAGCTGGCGCTGTGGGACACGGCTGGCCAGGAGGACTATGACCGCCTGCGCCCCCTCTCCTACCCGGACACCGACGTGATCCTCATGTGCTTCTCCGTGGACAGCCCGGACTCGCTGGAGAACATCCCGGAGAAGTGGGTGCCCGAAGTCAAGCACTTCTGCCCCAACGTCCCCATCATCCTGGTGGCCAACAAGAAGGACCTGCGGAACGACGAGCACGTGCGGAACGAGCTGGCCCGCATGAAGCAGGAGCCGGTGCGCACCGAGGACGGCCGGGCCATGGCCATTCGCATCCAGGCCTACGACTACCTGGAGTGCTCGGCCAAGACCAAGGAGGGTGTCCGGGAGGTCTTCGAGACGGCCACCCGGGCGGCCCTGCAGAAGCGCTACGGCACCCAGAACGGCTGCATCAACTGCTGCAAAGTCCTATAGGGCGTGTCTGGAGCGCGGCGCTGGGCACAGAGCCCGGGTCACCTGTTGGCAGGTGGAGAGGAGCTGGGTTATGCACGCACAAGGCATCTGCCTGTCCCCTGTGCTGGGGGCTGGCGGTGAATCGGGGAGGGGACAGAGGGAGGGGAGCACGCTCCCTGAGCCTTGGCCGGAAAGGGTTATGCTGGCTTGGCCGTGGGGACAGAGGGAGGGGGGGGATTGCATGCCCTAAGTCTTGGGAATAGAGTGGGGAGGAGCCTTCTCCTACCACCGGCCCCTGCGAGTTACTCGCGGACTCAACAACGAAAAGCTGCTGAGACTGGACTGAGCAAACCTTGCACCCGGCTCTTCTTTGCCACCACCTGCTGCTCCCCGCTCCCAGACAGCCTCCTCTCTTTTGTAAGAGGAGGGCGGTGGAGCTGATGCTCGAAGGGACTTCTGCCTCCTGCCTGCATGTGCCTCCCCCCAGGCGGACTGGGGAAAGGGGATGCACCTCCCAGGCTGCCTGCAGCATCCTCCCCTCTCCCGCACATGTTTCGGCCTGAGCCTGTCCTGCTGTGGAAGTTAGTGCCCTGAAGACCGAGACTGGGAGGGGAGGGCCATCCCAAGCGAAGCCTGTATATATCTTACCTTTTCTGTCTTGTGCAAACCGGGGTAGTGCAGGGGGTGCTTTTTTTGAAGTGAGGTGGGGAGGGGGTACCCAGCTGGGACTTGTGTTGTGCAAAGGAACTTGCCCTGAGTGACTGATGCCTGCTGATAACGAGAGCCTTGAACTGACTCCAGTTGCAGAAGCCACCAGACCCGAAAGTAAAGCTGAACTGTCCTCCTTGCTGGACATCCACCTCCTGACAGATGAGGCAGGATGAGCCAAGGGGATGATATTGCCATATTATGATCTTGGTGCCTGCTCCTTCCTTTAATGTTGTCTTCTGCAAGTGTGTTGATTTGGGTTTATTTAAAAAGTGTTTTGGTTTTTTTTCAAAAGAAGTTACTTTGCACAACCTGGTGGTTTGTTGGTTTGTTTTTTGTTTAAAAATCAAACACTCAATGCACTCATCATCTGCATACAACACTGTAGCATTGGAAACATTCTTACTTGGTAACCTCATCTGCGTCTTGTGTTGAAATCAATTTAAAACAAGACAAAAGAAAACCACTGTATATTTTTTTGCCTTGGTAAAAAATGAGTGAAAGCACTGTTCCTTATGCAGCAAGTAAATCAGACTTCAGTACTAAAGGGCAGTTTAAATAATTGAGGTTTATTTAAAACTTATTTTCACGAGGTGGCTAACCTGGGTGAAAATAATTTTGTGTTTCTCTGGTTCAGAGAACAAATGTATCCATTTATGTTTGTTTACTTTTCTCCCTCTTCCCTCAACAGTGGTACTGAGACTGTTTTTAATAAACTGACATGGCAAAAACTGAGATGTATATGATGTTTACATAAAACTATGAACAGTGTATGCAGTTTTTTTATGTAAAGTATTAAAAGACTATGCTGACACTTGTGAGAGCAGTGTTGTGATTCATGGAGACCATCTTCGGGTTGCAGCACTACCCCTGGATGTCACTGACCTAGACTAGAATTTGCCCTCTGCTTGCACATGCTTTTACCCAGATTTTTTTTTCTACTGGATGGGAATACCTGTTTGGCAGCTTCCAGGGGATGGTGGTTTTATTTCCCTTCGGAGGAAGCTGCTTCCTTACGTTTTCTGTGCATGGCACGTGGAAATGTGCTCAAAATTCAAGGTGATGAGTAATCCACCTTTGTTACTGTTGAGCACAAGAAGCCTCTGTGGCTTATGCATGGTGAGCTTGTCCTTGGGCTTCCAGTGGGTTATAGTGTAGCAGCAAAGCAGGCAGAAAACTGAAAAGCAGCAGAGACAATAAGGCTTATTTTTCAAGAAAATATTTAGATAAGAACAATTTTTATTAGTCACTCCTCCTTTGCTTGGAGTGCATGGTCCTGATTGCTGCAGCAGGGTAGGGAGGCAGGCACTGCTCACTGTTAAAACAGAAGTCTCTTTAGGTGCCAAGGCAGATTTCCTAATTGCTGGCCTCATTAATTTCCACAGGGAGCTGAGGCCTTCCCATGTCAGGGATCCCCAGCAGGGCATTACTCCCATCCCTTCCTCTGCTTTGAGGTGCAACTGTCCGGGCAGGTGCAGGAGGCCCTGTGGTGCTGCCTATGGCAGCTGCTCCTGACAGGAGGGGAGAGGTGGCCTGGGGTAAAATGCACTGCATGATTCTTGCTGAACAGCAAGGCCAGTGCCCAAAGTGCTGGTGTATCTCCCCCCCCCAAAAAAAAAAAACCACCAACTCCCTTAGGTATCTTCAAGGGAAACCTCAGGACAGCTCCATATTTTCATAAGTCTTCACTCCTTTTGCAGAGATATGAGAAAAGAATTGAATCTTTTTCTGACCTATGAATATCTGCTGGGGTGCAGATTGTTCAGAAATGTTAACAAATGTTAACAAGTACCAAGGCAGGCAAAACACATTTAATGGCTTTTGCTCATTTGCTCACAGAGGACTCTGACAGCTGCTGACTGAAAGCAATGGGGCTTTTTAGACAGTCTTACATAGAAATAGCAGGTTTCTTGTCCAATACCTGGAAAGTCAATCAGAGATAATGTGAAAATACCTGGCTTTGCATTTTGAAGACTTCAAATGCTAGAGTACAAACTCAGTCCATGCTGTGAGTTTATTATGTTAGTTTTTATGATCCCTAATGAAAGATAAGCATTTTCCCTTAGTTTCTCCACGATTTCTTAAAAGGTGCTTAAATCCTGGGATTTGGGTATCCTTTTCAATTATCCCACTATTCAAATTTCAATTTCAATTCTCCTGATATTCAAAGGGTGAGCTTTTTATCATCAATTTGAGAAAAATAAAATCAAATATCCTTTGAAAAGTATTTCAGTTTTGGATACTTAAAGGGCCATGGCCAAGGATCTCATTCTTGCAGACGACTTAAACCCTCAGGTCTGAGGGGTAGCACTCTTCCTCGTGTCACCAGCCAGTGATGTTAAAATCTGCATTGGAAACTTTGTTGTTAAAATGATTGCAATAGTTGCAAAACTTGTCAGTTCTCTCAGGCTGCAGCAATAACTAATCTCCTCAAATCCCCAAAGGAGAAAGCATTAATATTTGTATTTTAAACACTGGGAAATTAGTTAGCATTGCATCCCTGTATAATTAACTATACCAATATTTTCCACTGAGGTGCTTACAAGGTAATTACATTCATTATTTCCAATTGGATCTTTGCCCGAGTCAGGGCTATAGACTCTGCCCCAAGGGGGAAAAGCTGCAAGAAAACACATTTCAGTTTTAACTGAGCGTGACCTTTCTCTGCTACTTGTGAAGCTGTGAGTAATCCGACAGGGTGAGATCACTGCGGGAGTCCACCCCTCGGGGGCAGACGGTGGGATGAGAGTTGTAGTTTTGCTTTGTGTCACATAGTTGGGTTTGCCTTGGTGGAGGGGAGACTTAAGGTGTGGCACATCCCATCCTGCGTGACTCAGACACCCTTAACACGACCAGGCCAATGCCCCAGGGTGTGAGGATGTCACACTGACCAACTCCACCTCACAGCTGCATCTGTGCATCTGTCCAAGTGTACTCAGAAGATCTGCCCGCCGTCGGGGCCATCCAGGCACCCAACCTTGGGACAGGTGCCCCACGGCACACACCGTGTATTCAGACAGAGGGTTGGTTTTATGTATACCTCCCCTTGCTTATCTTCATGTGGTCCCCTGACTCATGTTCATCCGATCCCGGTCTGTCTGCTAAACCTTTTGGCAAGACAAACGACACTGAGCAAGTCAGAGCATCAAAGGAAGGTCAACTGCTGACTCATCTCACAGTCTGTGCACATTGCTGGGCACACAGAGGCTTTCCTTCATGCAGGCCTGCACAGATGTCCTCAGCTGAGGAAGGGTCGCACCTTTACCTTACTCTGTAAAGGCTGAGTTCTCAGAGGTGTTTCTTCTGGTGGGACCTGGAGCCCTGTAATGGTGCCAGTGCATCCTTAGCAGCAAATTCTGGAAATGCAGAAAAGCTTTATTGAAAGGCACACTCATCTCCATCATTCTCCCTTCAAGTGAGGACACCACTTGTGCACTTCCACCTCCAGACCAGGTTGAACACTCTTTCAGTGTGAGTGTGTCTTATCTAGGCAGCCTGAAAATTAAACCTCCCAGGGAAGGTCAGAACCACATTCTGCCCTTCTGGAGATACAGCCACAGGCAGCTGTGAGTAGTTCTTGCATGACTGAGTAGAGATGCTCTGTGTGGAAAGCACACTCCGTAGGGCATGCCAAACACAGACTAAGTAATTTTTGATGGGAGAAAGAAGTAACTTAAACTCTTGACACTTTTGGCAAAATGTTTGTTAAAGCACTTGTTATGCATTGGAGCTAGGCTACATAGTCTTGCTAATTTTTTCAACTGTATTGCAACTCTGCACACTACAGTGAGGTTGCACAAATGAAAGTGGACGCAGACTTTGAAGTAACTGTCTCTTATATGGTTTTCTGGTTTTGCAACAAGAACTTTGTTGCCTTACACTATGTTGAACAGGTTGCAAGTTTTTTTAGCCACTCGATAAAGAATTGACACAAACTCCTTGAAGTAAGAGAAAAAAAAAGTATTCTGAGGGAGTCCACATTTTACTAGAATCAGCGCAACTTACACACAGATTTTATTCCTTGGCTGCAGAAAGTAAAAAGTGCCCATTCTGATCTGTGCATGATTCCACATCTCCATGTGCTTGATTTGAGGAGCCTAATGTAATGGATGGACATTGTTTTCAATGCCACTAGAAAAAAAGATTGAGTTGCACTTCTCCCTCTCACCCTATTCCCTTGAATTTTTTCAAGTTTATGTTGAGAGGAAGGAATTTTCTTCAGGTTTGCTCTCAGTAACAGTGGCAAGGCAGAGTTTCTGATAAGGAATAGCCAGATAAACTCAGTTTCATGGCCACTCATACCCTGTACGGGACAGACCTCTCTCCAGTTATTTCAGAGGGTCCATGAAGTGAGAGGCTTTGTGGTCACCTGTAAGAGGTGCTTATATGTGTCAGCAATATATTATCCATCCATAACTGAGCAGCTTATATAATTTGGTATAATAACAACTACGGCCGTATCTGCTTTTCTTACACGATTGAAATATCAAACGGATGCTAAAAGGTGGAGTGTAAGAGGGAAGTTAAAGCCAGAGGCACTGTGATACCTACGCGGAATTAGCTGCAGAGTAAGAAGCACATTAGATCTGTGCCTACAGCACGCACTAAATGTGTGTGTACATTTCCTTCCTCACTTGCTAGTCTGTGTGGGTTTTGTCTATGTTGCTAAGTCTTGCTTCTCAGTAAAGGGGACCAGTGGGTGGGATTTTATGCTAAATGCTTAATTCCGTTGCTTTTAGGTCATTCATCCCCTTCTGCATTCAAAGCCTGATGTGGCAGGGCTGGAGACAGGAATTTGGAAACAAAGTGGATTTCCTGGTGGGAAACCATCCTCGTTTGCATGAGAATGTCCCATCCCCTCCCGGCTGCAGGGAGGGGAGGGTGGTGGCAGTGGGGTAGCCCCCAGTGTTCAGGGAGGTGGGAGGGAGGCTCTGCTAGGGGTCTGGCCTCGAAGAGCCTTTTCTTTGCTCCTAAGCTTTTGTGCAGTGGTTTTTGTATAAGGTTTGACCCTGCAGCCCTCGCTCTTTCGGGCTCTTCACCCAGCACCATAGGCCAGGACTGCAGAATCGGGTCCCACTTTGCTGGATACACTGGAGTTTGATGGCAGCAGCCTGACCCTTCCTCATGACAGATTACTTTCTTTTGCACTGAGTTTTAGACCAGAGGTTTTCATAAGGTAGATGCATAGCTGGATGTAGTCACACTCTCTGTGTAAAAGTAAAAAAACCTATGAGAATCCAGACTTCTCCATCCGAGGTTCTTATAAGAGTAACTGGGCACTTTGTATTTTCAACCTCATCATCTTGGAAAGCTTTGAGCAACGTCACTGCCTGGTATGCAAGTGTAACGTAACTTAACAACCGTGATAGAAAGACAAAGATGTATATATATATTTAATTCTGAGCAAAAAATAATCTGTATGTTTTGGGTTTAAACCAACCATGCCCTCATGAGCATCTGATAGAAACTCCAAGTTTCAGGCTACTCTGAAAGTACTCATAATTCATTTCCAGTTTTTCTGACACTCAGCTTGAAGGAACACTAGTGTCAGCATCTACAGGGCAAAGGGAACTGGATGGGAGAGTGCTCATGTCAAAACAGCCGAGTACCAACACAGGTTCCAACACATCTTCCCACGCTGCAGCGATGGGCAGGATGTGTGTGACTCCCATGTTTGCTCTTCATGGAGGTATTCTTAAACAAGGTGCCCTTCAGCTAGAGACAGAAATGACTTGATTCCCTCTTGACAGCAATAGAACGTTTTACACTGATGGTGATTGCTGCATTTCACTCAAAGCGCTCTCAAGGATCAACTAGAATGACATGTTGGCATGACAAAGGCACACCTATATTAGAGAAATAAATTGTAGTAATTACCTTGCAGCCAGGAATTTAGCAAAGGTGTGACTAATGCCTGAGCTCCTTGCTAGCAGTCTGGTTCCCACACAACAGTGGCCTTTCCTCTTGGGTGGGCTCAGACTTAACACCGTCCTGCGAAACTCAGGGCAACTGTTCTCAGACTACATTCAGGCAGGAAGATTTCGACTGGAAGAAAAGCTTTAGTGTCTGAAGGATTTTCTGTCTTTTCCAGCGGTACCTCTGGATTTAATAAAAAGCCATTCCTCTGTGCATATTTAACCTAAGAATGCTCTTCGTTCTTCACAGTGCCAGGGAAGCAGCTAAGGATAGCAGGATGCTTCTCTTGCATGCTTAGACTGGCATGGCTGTAACAGTGGTAATATGTATTCTGAGACACTGGTTTCAGCCACTTTTTATACTCCTTAGCCTAAGCATGTATTTGAAACAAACTTCCGAAGTTTTAAATTTCACATAATAGACAAAGGAATAAGCCAGGCATATTTCTTCCATGTGATCACAAGAAACTAGTATCCACAGTCACTTAAAGCAGTCGAAGTCCAAGCCTGGCCTTTGAGCTGGATGTGGGTATCTGGCAGGCTTAGAGACCTCCATTCATCTGCACACCCTTCAGAAATAGCCACAGAAGGAAGGTTTCTTCCCTAACTGACTGATACCTACAAGCCTGCTGAAGGCTGTGCAAATGCTATGGGAGGCCAGGGTAGCTGATGGTGGGTGCAATTGGTGCCAGCCAGCCTCCTCCTGTCCTGGGGACATGTTGTCACACAGAGATGGGGGCCTGGTATACAAGTCACCTCACAGTGAGGCAGAGCCCCCTGTTCCATATAGCAGATAAGTTTTAGATATGTATTGATTCACTCAGCTGGTGTTTTTAATCTTGTGAGCTCTCTGTTAAATTTTGTGGTTACACTGGTTTATCTCAGGAGGTCGGTTTATCAGCAGAATCATCCTATATCAGCATCACTTTTGTTGCACTGGTAAAACTCTCCTGTGTGATTAGGAGCAAGACTGTTCTTTTGCAGGCTAGTCTCCTCCAGATAGGAGTGAACTGTGGCAAACTGTGCCAATGCCAGTGCAAAGAAACACCAGCATGCTCATCCACAGGCAGCAGCCAGTGGCTGGGAGTGATGATTAAACTGGAAATGCAGCTCAAACTGCCATGGCTGAAATTCCCATGCAGAAGTTTCTTGTTTCTCATTTTGCTCCTTTGATCCGTTGAAGAAGGATCAAGTTTCAGGGGAAAATCAGCCGGGACAAGCTGCAGAGGGCTAGAATTACAGCATGTGAAGCAACAGGGCCAGACATGACCGCTTTCAGGCTGCAGCCAGTTCCTTGCTCAACTAAAGCCAGAGCCCTGGACTGATGGAGGGCCATGTCATCTGCACTTAATGTTATAGATACAGATGTTAAAAATTAAAAGCAATTGTTTATTAAGCATTCCCAGATGGCTATTTCATAAGGCAGTCATACACCGGTCTCAGAATTTGCAGCCCTTCCCTTCCACTGTTAAGTCTGTACATAAATGGTTTTTAAAAACCCAAGAAAAACATGCATTCTTACATGTTAATTTTGCGAGGCAATCCAGTGGTTGTGCTTTGATAGTTAGAAAACATAAAAGAGCAACCCCATAAAGTGCTCACATGCCAATATTTGCTGCATTGTTGGGTGAAGTGAAGAGAGGATGCAGTGGGGCTGGGTCATGGAGCTGGTGGGATCTTCTATCCCCCGTTGATGGGCTGGCTATGACTCACCTCTGAGCAGCACCCAGCATCACTGTATGCTCTGTGAGTGGAGTGGGGGCCTTATCCAGAATTTTGTCACCAGCTTCTCAAACACACTACTATCAAACTGAAGCAAATTCAAGTAAAGGTGTGTAAAGATTGCTTCCCTGTCCAGAAACATTTGGTGGACAATGTATTAATTTTAGTCTTTCTGAAATTACAATAACATTGTCCTTATAATCAAAGTGTGCTGCTGTTGTTGGGCAGATACAACCTAATTCCTGGAGGGTGTGAGTCTGTAATGTGTGTTTCTGGGTGAGGGTACTGTTGCACATAGGGTTATCCAGGTGTCTCACAAACACTGTAGATAACACAGACGGGGGATATTTTCCTGGAAAAAAAGAATATCTGCAAAATTGTATGCATATAGCTATATTAATGGGATTTCATCCATATTAGCAGGACTTTCATAACAGTTCTGTAGAATTTCCTGGTGTATCTTATACAGCTCTTCAGCCTTTTAATAAATAACTCCAATTAGACAATTCTTGTTGTGTTTAAAAAATAATGCCATTAAAATAATTAATAGCCCTCATGTGAAAAACAAACAAACCTCCCCAAGCCAACAAACCAAACCCTCCCAAAATAACCCCCAAAAATAGCATTAGAAGTTTTCTTCCAGTGTAGCAGGCATCATGCCAGCACTTAGTCACACTGTCTGGGCTACTCCTGGTGCTCTGGGACAGATTCCCAGCAAGTCCCTTGGCTAAGGATTGTAGATCCTAGAAAGTAGCAGTCCTGCTTTTTCTCATGGTACTTCATCAGCTGAGGGGCTTGTTAACTCCTTCCTTTCCCTGTAAGCCAAAGCTCTTCCACCCAGACAAACAGGTTGTGTCCGAGGGGAGCAGAGCAGTGAATGGCAAAGCCCAGCCCCTAGTGAGAGCCAGGATTGTTGTTGGTCTTTTTCTTTGCTGGATGTGTTATTTGCCACCAAGCAGATGTTTGATCAAACAGAAGCCGCCTGAGAATTCAGAAGATATTCATGCCAATAATTCACCTGAACTAAGGCCAATATTAGCCCACCACTCACCAGGAGAGATTCTTCCAATCTGAATTACATTAATTCTGTACATCGAAGCTTAGCTGTCACTCAAAAAGTTGGGAGGGGGGTCAAACTCACTATTCACATATTATTATTTCCTGAGTAGACCTATGTTTAAGTGTCTCCTTTGATGAATAGCTTTGATGTCACAGTGACTGTCCTGCCCACCACGCTGCAGCTTACGCAGTAAGCCTGCATGATCAAAAGTGATCTCCTTCCATTCTGCTAAACTGTGAGGGCATTATTTAAACCGAGGGATGATGAGTGAGTTTCACAGGTCTAACAAGGACCAGAGTATCCAGTCCTCACCCATATGGGATACAACATGAATAAAGCGAGGTGGTAGTGCAAAGGAGAGGATCTTCTCAAACCTTGCTCTGTCCACTGACAGGGCTTCTCCAGTGCTATGACCATGTCCTGCACTGGGAGGATGTTTCCTTACTGACCCTTAGGTTTTGAGGTTCTGTGTTGTGTTCTCCTGCACCTATTTCTATGCAGCTCTGTGCAGCTGACAAAGTAAGATGTGCTCACAGTGCTTTTGTCTCCCAGATGGCAGCCAAACACCCAGTGAAACCTCACTTCATTGCTGCTTTGCCATGTAATTCTCTAACTCTGTTTACCTTGAATTTTCCCTATACTGTGTGCAGTGCTGGCAGCATCCCACTGTCACGCCTGTCTGGACAGAGATCTGTGTGCTCCAGCAGTCGCTCCTGCTCTTGCACTGCCCCCTTGGCAGGACAGGATCAGATGTGACATCAGCCATGCAGCAGACACAGAGGCTGGGACTTCCCCCAGCACAACCACCTCACCAGCGGGCACACCTCAGCCTAGTAGCCCCTTCCCATTCAGCCACAGCTGACCCTGGTGTCCCCGGCACTGCCCCTTTGCTTGGGCATTTGCATCTGCACTCTGAGCCCTAGTCCTGGCTGCAGACCCCATCTGGACCCCAACAGGAGTGCCTGTGTACTCTCTCCACCCAGGACATGCTAATTCCCTGTCATTTTCCCTTATTATCAAAATCTCACTGGAAGTCAGTCACGTTTTAATTTTTTTCCTCTCTTGACCTCTACTTCTGGCATCAGAAAGCTGCTCTAAAGATCACCTCCTTGCACTTGAAATGTG
The DNA here is from genome assembly GCA_013399895.1 of Serilophus lunatus. Classification (NCBI taxonomy): domain Eukaryota; kingdom Metazoa; phylum Chordata; class Aves; order Passeriformes; family Eurylaimidae; genus Serilophus; species Serilophus lunatus. The sequence continues at coordinate 350,676 of VXBA01003639.1, read as the reverse complement.
ATCTCCAGCCTATTTTTTGCTAATAGATGCCCATTTATTAATATGCCAAGATTAATGAACCTTTTCCCTGGTATAGGAAAAACATATTGCTACATTACTGAATACAGGTCTTTCCTGTCTGTACAAACTGAGACGAGCTGTTGAATCAAATCAATTCCTAAATGGGGAGCATTTAAATCTCTGTGCTGAGAAGGTTGTGTTTGTCATCAGAGCCACGTCTGGCTTGTGTGCTTCCCAGTCATTCCTGTCTGCCCATGACTGTTATCCCTCATTCCAGTAATTATGAATGAGTCTGACATTTTTAGAAAGAAGGTAAATGTACTTTGTCCTGGCAAGCACCTGAGTTTTGGTCATTTCCTAAATGTTCTTGGAAGAATTGTAACCTGATGGATGCTCCCACCTTTACAGATGGAAAATTTTCATCTGGACTTCTCCTATGGAGAAATTTCAGTTCCTGTTTTCTCTCTTGAACATCTCTAGGGGAGAGTCATGGTCCCTGTGATGCAGTAGCACGTGTGCAACATTTCCAGTGTAAGCATAAGCAACAACTATTAATTTAGAGTATTACCTCCAGCCTTTCTTTTGGCTTCACGTGGAACCCTCCTGCCTGCGCTTGATGAAGCTTTTGTCACGGGGAACAGTACAGACACAAATATAGCACACTCCCCCGCTGCTGGGGAAGGCAGCCAGGCTTAGACATGGTTTTGCAGGACAACTGAGCACAAACCTCCTGCCCCCTGACACACAGGGGCTTGTGCTCCTGTGCCCCCTTCTCTGCCTGTCCCTTGACCAGCACCTCTCACTGGCAGTGACACCAAACCAGCAGTGGGGAAGGTGAGAAGGAGCTGAGTCACTGATGATTCTCATGCTCAGCTCATTTTTGTGGCCAAAACAACTAATTTATTTTCTACAGCTGTCAGTCATGGAAAGCAGCTTTGTGGGGTTTTTTCTGTTTTCAATGAGGAAGGAAAAACAGTGGAGAGAGCCTGCAACTGCCGATGGAGCCAGGCTGTGCCTGTAGAACATTTATTCCTCCTACACTCTCAGTAACAGCTTCATGCTGTGAGATCAACAAATTACTCTTACAAAACTGTGCCATCAAGGCAAGGTGTGTATCCTCTCCCTGCTCAGGCTGTAGTCACTAGCCTAACAAAGGGATGATTCCTATGTGAGCTCATGGATTAGATGTGTGTAGAGCACTGCTCGCTTTTTGAGCTTGCTCAACAGTTTAACCAGCACTGAAAGTAGTTTGCATGACCTTTTTTAATATTTTTTAGTTACATGTATTTTTTCAGCAGAGGAAAATATTCTACCCCTCTAAAGCCATCAGTATTCCTCCAGGGCTGGACAGGATTATCATCTAGGCACTGCAGTGTCAAGTGAGCAGCCAGTGTGGAAGGGATGTGAGGAGTTCCCTCCTTTCACATCAAACGTGTGGCATGTGGCACAGCTGTGAAATTCCCAAACTGCTTGATAAATGGATAAGAAATGTCACCTCTATTTGCCTCTCTGCACAACTCTTATCTGGCCACAGACATTCACTGCACTCTGCTTGCCCTTCACCCGTGTAATTTATGGACAGCTGAAGAAACTCTCAGCTCTCCTTGCTTATATTTTCACCCTTGTAGATAAGAAGTAAATGAGGCCAAGGAGGTCCCAGGGACACCTGACTCCCTCTCCTCATGTTCATTTATACCTGACTCACAAAGGAAATTTTTCCTCTCTCAGTATTTCTTCTTCTCCTTTTGATGGCCAAATGCCTGGTGTTAAGAGGACCCAGAAAATGTGAGGCAAAGGAGAGACCATCATGTTTATGAAGGGAACAGCCTGAAAGGTGTGGGACTTGTGGCTGTCCCTCTTATACTACATATATTTCTGTCCCGCCTGCTTTTCTTCCTTACAAGCTCTTCCAATCCATACCCTCACCACGGAGAACACATACAGAGTCACCTCTCTCCTTAGTAACCCCAGCTGGCAGCTAAATATTTAACAGTCTGAGAGCATCTTTTTTTAGAACAGAGCTTGTATTTCTTGGGATTACTCAAACCTGGTGTTTCTACACAGTACATTTAATCTAGCAACTGATTTCAGGGTCTCTGTGGCTGTCACTGAGCTGCCACTGCAACTCAGCTGTTTGTGGGAGGGTTTGATGGTTCTAAAGGGGTTTTCTGGTGAAAACCTTTTTCTCGGGAAAAATAAGTAGGGCATGAAATGTCCCATCAATCTTTTCATATCTCAAGGACAGAAAGCTAATGTTCCTTCTAAAAGTTTCTGGTTACTGGCTTGATTGTGCCGAATACCCTCAGCCATCCTGGTCATCTGCTCTTCTCTGCGTTCCTCTCAGCAGGCCTGGCTCAGGACACTTCTGGAATTAGTTTAATGTAAAAACTGTTTGAAACAAGGAGGTGATTTAGAAATCTTCTGAAATAGCAGAATTGGTGCATCTCATAGTGTGGATGTGCCATACAGCTTGTCAGCTTGTCTCCCTCCCCAGTGGGATGAACTACAATCACATAGAAGCATTGCTGCTTTAATAGGGTTCATATTGCTTAATTTTTCTAATAAGCTCCTTTCAGGCAGGAAAAGCATGGTCTACTCGTGCATTGCTGCATGATGTCAGGAGCCCTCTGCTATACTCCTGGGCTTCCTGCTGATTCCCTATGCAAGACAAATCATTCCTTCAGACCCTCTATTCCCTTGCACAATTCATACTGTTTCCTCCAGGTCAACTGGTACCTAAAAAAACCTAGTGTTTTATTTTTTCAAGGGCACAATGTAAAACACGGTTGAAAGCACTGACGAGTTTCATTGACTTTTCATGACCAAGATGTCCTCCTGAACCAGATGCTTTATTAAAGTTCATAGAATCATTAAGGTTGGAAAAGACCCTTAAGATCATCAAAACCAATAATTAACCTGATACTGCTGAGTCTATCACTTTACCATGTCCCTAAACAGCACATCCACAGACTTTTTTAGCATTTCCAGGGACAACCTGGACTCCACCATTTCCCTGAGTAGCCTGTTAAATTGCTTGATCACCTTTTCACTGAAAAATTTTCCTAATATCTAATCTAAACTTCTCCTGGCGCAACTTGAGGCCGTTTTCTTTTAACCTGTCACTTGTTCATTGGGAGGAGAAACTGTCCTGGCTACAACCTCCTTTAAGCTGGTTGTAGAGAGTGAGAAGGTCCCCCAAGCCTCTTTTTCTCCAGGATAAACATCCTCAGCTCCCTCAGCTGCTCCTTATCAGACTTGTCCTCCAGATCCTTCAGCAGTTTTGTTGCTCTTCTCTGGACATGCTCCAGAACCTCAGTGTCTTTCTTGTAGTGAGGGGCTCAGAACTGAGTCCATGATTCAAGGTGCAACCTCACCAGTGATGAGTACAGGGGGACTAAGTTAGATTAATTTTGAATATATTATCCTGACTGTCTCACTGGTGTCTAGACCACCATGACTACAGCAACACTACTGTTCCTGCCCATGTCTCCATTCTTTCTCTGCAGCCAGAGCACCACAAGGACACTAGTAAAGGCATTGCAGAACCCAGCCAGGCTTGTCACTGCTGGACAAGGAGCCACATGCTTCTGCAAGAAACATTAAGACTCGGGAAACTTTTGTGGAGATATTTATAGCATGGCTCCTTCCTGGGAGGGAGGCAAACTTATTTTTGAATACCAGAGAGCAGAAATAGGCCAGCTCTGGAGGTGAAAAGGTATGAACTTCTATTTGGGGAACACTGCATGACTAGAGTTGCATGAGAAGTAACCTAACAGTGAGTAGAGTCAGTGCAGGCTCATGGTACCTTTGAGATCTCTGGGCCAGATTCTGCTCTGGACCTTAATATAAAGAAGGTAGAATGTGGCCATTCATTTTGGATTTCTCCTCATTTTTGTGCATTTAACTATATCCTTTCTAGGCCCTGAATGTTCCTTGGAAGGGAATCCGAGAGGTCATAGGTTCTGATGCAAAGTGACAGATCTGCAAATTGCGATTAGAATGAATATCCAGGATTGTGTTGGAGTTTCTCCCTGTATTTCTGACAGTGGATGAAATTATGTATTGAATACATACTGCCTTTCCATTAGCTGTGCAATTATTGGCTTGGATCAAATTAGCCCTTTAAGCAAGACCTGCTAGCCATTTTCACAATTCTGACTTTTAATCATCTCCAGCTTGTAAACTCCTCCTTCAGAGGTTGAGTCTGCTGGAAAGATTTCCATAGAGCTGACAAAAGTGTTTTACAGAAGCAGCTCCTCTTTTGTCCTGGGGAATTACAACCCTATAAGTCTTCATTTTACTTGACATTCCAATTTGCAGCTTCGATGCCACAAGAAATGCCTTGGTTTTGAGTTTAGTGATGAAATTTGTGATATGGCAAGTGTAACAGAAAAATGAAGATCTGCAAAGATCTGGTTAAGCTTTCCTCTGTTAATGTACACAGCCAGACAGGAACAAAAACCTTCCTTCAGCTGAGATATGTAGTTATATGCTTCATGTCAAGCAAGAAAACCAATGAAACGTGATGGTGGTGTCTGGCTGGCAATATTGCCATGAGCCTCGAGGAGCGTGGTCACAGGGCTGGATGACCAGCCCAGGCTACATAAAACTACAGCCCAGGTGCAGGAGAGGTGTCCTCTGACTGGGTGGGTTTGTGCACTCAGCCAGGTGTCTGTGGTCTGCAGGGGCTGGTGCCACAGGAACCTCACTGCTCCGTGGCAGACCAACACAGCTCAGCCACTGTACCACTTGCCTCATGGTCCATCAACCCTGTCCTTGCAGCCCGTTTCCCATATACACTGTGCCATCTTTGCCTACTGAAGTGACTCCTGTGTGGTCTCAGCAAGAACTCACAGGCTCTCCTACAGCTCTGAGATGTTGCTGTGCCCCTGTTAAACTTACTCTGTGATGGGGCAATGCTTCTCCAAAGTCCAGTTACTTGGTGATCATCTAGGAAAAATATATCACAGAGGTGCTCTGCAAGGTTGGATAGATCATAATAGAGAGAAAAAGTGTGGAAAGACTTATCTGTCCTTAGAATGGGTGAGCTTTGCTGCCCTGTTTTATATCCTCTGCTTATGGGGACAAGTTCCCTGTTTAGCAGCTGGAGGAGATGGGATTTGCCAGGTTGCAGCTGGAGACACCAAACCTTTACATTCATATAATCATGAGAACTATTTACCAAATACAGCCAAGAATATTAGAGCACTTCTTGCTCTTCTGTCTTGAAGACCTTCCTCACATCCAAGTGGCTGTGCCATGAAAGTTGCTATCACACAACCATGGTTGAAAATGAACTAATCGCTGCCTTCCTGGCCTGAGAGGTTAATTCTATTTTAATCTCCCCTCCTCTTCAGTCCTCTGAAATTTGTACAGGGAATGTCATCTAAACTAAAAAGGGAAAAAGTTTGTAGGGGAAAATGAGCTCCTATAGGCAAGATTTTCCTAAGAAGCCCAAGAGTTGAATATTTGGGGCTTTTCTCTCCATCACTAGAAGTAGAGGTAGGTAGTTTATTACCTTGAATAAGAAGAGACAGGATTTGATTTGGTCCATAAAACCTCCATCGCATCTGCAATAGCCCTCAGCTTCAATAAAGCAGAAGACAATGACATCCTGTATTAGTTTCTTCTCAGCCACTGGCAAAGCCAAGCCCATGGGGCTGACTTTCTCGTCAAAATTGCAAGGGTGCTGGAGGCAGTTTTGACATTTTGGAGACTGATCTGTCCCATTTTGCTCATGTAATAGGGAGAACTTCATACATGAAACATCCCCTTTCCTCCATCTCTTGAATACCTAATGAAACCTGCAGAAGGCTTTTAGGAATGTGGATCTTTGGGATTGTGCACAGAGACAGAACAATTTTCTCTTGGCTTTGTTCTTTGTTTCAAGGCTGTCCAACATGGGAACAGTGTCAGTACAGTTGGTCCTTGCAAAAGTTATTCCTTTTAGCCAGTCACATTTTCCAACAGACAAAGGGAGCTGTAAAGCTACTGTAACTCGTAAGTTCCGTGTTGGGTAAGGGAGGTATCGTGATGCTGTAGCTCCCCCTCACCCTGCCATTAAGTGTCAGAGATATCTGTCACCCAGCTGAGACATTCATTTCTCCAGACTACCCTTATTTGCTGCTGTGCAGAAAACACAGCAGGAGTAGCCTTAGCAATTAAATGCCAAATGAACCAAGAGCAGGCTGTCATAAAGACATATGCACTGGGGACTTTGTCCTGAAGGTACGCTTTGCATTTTCCTTGCTCTTTATCTTCAATCTGCAGTTTCCCCCAGGTATGACTTGAAAAAACAGATCATTAAAACTGGGATAACACTTTCATTTTCTTTTCTCTCTGCTTCCACAGGCTGAAAGAGAAAGCTGTGTTGCAAAGTGGCATCCCAGGGCTGAAGCTGGTAACCAAGAATTAACTGTTTGCCTGTGCCAGTCATTGATTTCTTTGCTTCTCTTATCAAAGGCTGGTGGTGCCTTTGCTGTGCACCAAGGGGTCTGCAAGTAGGCAAGTGCCTTTTAAAACTTTTCAGACTCTTTGACATGGCTGATGATTTACCATCATGTGCTTAGGTGCTAAATGACCTTCCTTCAGCATCTGAAGTTTGATGAATAGATAACCACCTCTCTCCTGGGCAGAGCTGCAGATGTGTGCTGTGCTGAGCGCAACAATGAAACCTGGTCAGGGTTCTTCAGCATTAAGGTGACATGAAAGCAGATTTCCTCCTCAACAGCAACCCTAAAATATATAATTTCCTTCATGCCTGCTTCTGAAAACCACAGAGTTGATTTTCCATGCTTTTGCTACCTGCTGAGCTGTCAGTCCCACTGCACTCTCAGTGGCATTTCTTGGCTGGAGGTGAAACCACCCAGGTCTTCTGGCTCAATCCTCCATAAGTCTTGAATGAGGAGCACTTATTTTAGGCAGTGGGTCAGAGTTAACTCTTTTAGCCCTAAAAATGAGAGGAAGGTGACCTCTGACAAGACAGTGCTGTGGCAAAGCTCACATCTGCCCTAAGAATGGGAGAAATTATTGCTTCATTTTCAAGGCAGCATCTAGCTTTATGTCCTCAGGGCTGAATCCTTACCTTTGGGTGGCCACAGAGTCATTGAGTCTGACAACAGCTGTCTTTATACTTGTAAGGGATGAATTTGCCTGCTGCTGTGGTGGGCTTGGCACATGGATGGGTCTGTCTTTCCAGGAAAAGGCAGCATTGTCCCATTTGTCACAATGATGTCACAATTACATCAGATTGTCGCCATCTCTGTATTCCTTGCAGGCTCTGAAGGAGTGTTGGCTATCCTAATTCGTTAACCCTCTGCCATCTGAATCTGCTGAAGCAGCCTCCTGCCAGCCAGGGCACTGCTCTTCTATCAGATGCAGTCAATGTGCTACTCAAGCAAATGAGCAAACACCTTACACAGCCCTGTGAGCTGCTGAATTTATGCTGTTATTTGTGCTTATGTGAGCCCTGTCTGCAGGTAACACGTGAGCAGGGCTTTGCCAAGAGCTTATCCTGAAGGTGGAGACTGCTTGATGCAGTGATGTAGGAAGGCACCTGCCTTCCCAATGCAAGTTACAGCCAGCTGCAGGTCATTGTGTGCTGCCTGGTTTGGAGATTGAGCTGCTGCCACTGAATTAGTGCCACAGACACATCAGCTGAGCCCTCAGAGACTCAGTGAATGTGCCAAGGGTGGACCAGTCTAAAGGAACAGGTTGCCCAGAGAGGTTGTGGGTGCCCCCTCCTGGAATTGTTCAGGTTGAATAAGGCCCTAAGCTACCTGGCCCTGCCCCCCTAATCTAGTGGGTGGCATCCCTGCCTGTGGTGGGGTGGTTGGAATGAGATGATCTTCAAGGTTGCTTCCAACCTAAACCGTTCTGGGATTCTGTATTTCAATGATCCTATGATTAAGAACCACGTGTGTTCTCATGCCTGAGATCAGTTGCATTTCACTCATCACAGGCTCAGAAAAGTGCACAATCTTTCTGCAAACAGAAATCTCCGGTCTTGAACATTTGCAAAACACACCCCTTAGTGACTTTGCACTCACAAAGAAAAGTTTGACTTCAAACAAAATTCACTTTCCTACTCTGTGGGTCAGATGGCTGTATGTTTATTGGATTAGTCCCTCTGTTGCCATGGAAATGCTGTAGAAGAGCTTCACCATGGAAGGTGGGAAATGTTTGCTCCTGACATGGCCAAAACCAGCTGCAAGCCCTTAAGAGACCAGGGGCGCCCTATGCCATAGGACAGTCTCTCAGGCAGAATTTATGATTGGGAAGTCTCTACCTGCCTTAATTAACAGGTTACATAATGCTTCACTGGGCAAAGAACGTATGAATTGTGAGTTTGCACATTAAAAACAGCAAGTAGGTGGGTTAAAGAACTTAAACTTCTATAATTAACTGAGATATCTATGTCAGGTTATAGTTTGACATGGCAGTTTGAACACATGTGCCTAATTTCACTGCACTTTTTTCGATCTCCTATTCAGTTATGTATAACGTTAAGTAATGGGCAGGTCCATGTTGCACAAGAGGTGTTGGGGAAGGGCCTGTGAGGAAATGCCAGTGTGTCAGAGGGCTGTATGACACACATCATATGTGCCATAGACTGCTTGGAGCATGTTTGGTGCCAGGCTGAGGTTGCAAAGGAGCCCTGGAGTTCAGTCATACCCACAACTCCCACCTCTTCAGTCCTCATTGGGGATTACCTTTTACTTTCTTCCTCCTGATCCACAGAACTGTGCCTTTCTTCTGATTCTGGGTGTACATGGACAGGAAATCCAGTCTGGGAAAAGAAAAAAACAACCACAGGAAGCTTGTTTGCTCTGCCCTTCCAACTGCTGCTATTTTTCAATATATATTTATGTACCAACACCACAGCTTGACCTTAAATGCATTTGAAGTTTAGAAGTGGTCAGATAACATTTGCATTTCAGTTTTGTTTGCTTTCCTGGCTCAGACGGCAAGCGCAGCCGCCCTGTTCACACGGGAGAGGTTTCATTCGAGGCGTGTCTAGCCAGGAACACACACAGCAGTGCCAGGGGACTCAACAGGAAAGCCCAGTTTTGTGAGGCTGCCAGCCTGCAATTGCAAAGAGAGGGTTGAGAGGGTTCAGACAGATGTCCGGATCTAAATATTCTACCAGTTATCCATGACTAGACAAGTACTCTTGCAGGCACAGGAGGGCAATAAGGTTAACCTTACTGCTTTTCTGTGACTAATCCTCAATTTCACGTGTGTTTGGGACATATAAATTCTCATCTCTCTTTGAAGCAACCTCATACAGACATATCAACAGCTTTTGTCTCAAGGATGAGAACCATGATTATCTGCCATTGAAGTTGTCCAAAAATCTCCTGTTTTGAACATTTGAGCTCTCTTTTAATGGCAGTTTGTCTTTAGACCTTATAACTAACTCTTTCCAATCTTTAAAAAAATCTCTAAAATCAACTCACTTCTGCTTGTAGAGCTATCTATCAGCTGACAGCTCTTTGCCTCCTATGTCCAGAGCACATTTCCAGGTGTCAGTTGCCACCCAGAGACCTTCCCATTATTCTCTCACCATGTCAAAGGGCTTAAAGGTGATCAACAGTACCATCACCACATGCCCAGGTTCCTGTGATTGTGGCTTCTCTGTGACTGGGATGCTGCCAGGAAAGCAATTCAGAGCATGGCAGTGGGGAGACCTCTAGAACAGAGACAGAGGATGCAACCACCTGAGCGAGCTCAGGCAAGGGAGAAGGAAGGAGATCTGTGAAAGGTACAGCAGAAGGCACCAGCAGTTCCCACAGCATCAGCTGCTGCTTTGCCTGCTGCCCATCCCTGCAGGCTTATGCCTCCTTGCTTGCAGTCACACCTTAGCTGGGAAGACTGAAGGTGGTCTGTGTTTGTGTCTGCATGCTGGGGAAATGGGGAAAAATTTCCAAAACCTTCTGTAAAGCCTGTTTCCTTTGAGATCCCCAGTCAGTAACAGGGAAAAATCTCTGTGCTGGCTGCTGTGTTCCAGGGGCTGCACCAGCACATGCCCCAAGACTGCATAAACTGTTTTGGGAAAGTGCTGGAGCTGGAATCAGTTCCTCATTTCTGTGTTCCCAACACTGTGAAGTGACTCACCCTCTCTGGGAGTTGTTCCTGAGGACAGGAGTGGGAGCAAGGTGTCAAAAACTGAACTAAAACAAAAGTTAGGTTCAGGCCCAGGAAAATTTCCTGCTGCCACTGTGGGTGGATAATGACACAGCCTCCACATACACAAGGCAAAACCACACAGAATCCAGGCAGGGTGAACACAGGCAAGGACTATTTAAAACTGAAAGGCTGTGCTTTAGATTTTTTTATGTGAAAGAACTAATTATGGGGATTTAAATCCTGTCAGAGCAGCTACTTCAGATGATTGAGTACTGAGTTGCTCACAGTGTGGAGGAACATTCCCAGGTTGTTTCAAAGTGTTTAAGGACTTGCTTCTTTATCCCTTTTCACATAGTCAGACTTCTCTTATGCCAGCAGCTCACCGAGATCAAGGCTAGTCCACCAGAGACAGCTGCTCTGCAGAAGCTTGAAAGGTTGAAAGGTTTTGGTCTGAGTCTTTTGCTGTTGCGTGGACGGGCCAGGCAAGACAGAGACAGCTCTTACACAAAAGACCAGCACAGCTGGATGTACCTCCAGCAAGGAGATACAAGTTATATCTCTTTTAGGGCAGATTGGAGTCAAGTCTTTTAACTCCCTTCAGCAATAGGAGGAGTGCAATAAGCCCTTACCCTGGCAGATTTCAAGCTCTTGGGGGTTATTAGGAAAGAAATTCACTAAATATTGCTCTGTGTCATGCTTTGCCTATGACTGGACAGGGGGACACTCTTGGAAGTAGCTTTTTGCCCTAGAAAAATACCAGTGTTACTGAGAAGAGTTGTGGCCTTGTTTCAAGTTCTTACTTGGGTTATAAAACTGAGATTTGCCTCCATGGTGCAGCAATCTCCTTGGTTTAAAGAACCTCCCCTTCTTTTTTTAGCTTGCCTATTCCACAACAAAATACTCTCCCTCCCTGGAAGCACAGGCAAGAAACCTTCTTGCAAGTCATCAAGACAGCTCCCACATGGCATGTGCTCCCTTTCCCATGATGTCAGATACAGGATTTAGGTAAGGCCACACATGAACTTTGCTTTTACCAGAGCAGAGGATCACGCTCACATCTAGTGCAGGTCATGGCAGTGCTTCCACTCTGGGCCTCTTGGCTGTCCAGCGCTAACTCCATCTCCTCAGCATACTGTGCTCTGTGTGGGCTCAGATATGGATCTAGACAGGCATAGCCCCAGCAGGACAACTCCCTGGGAATAGCATGAAGCATAATTAATAGTGACATGAGATTAAGCATATCTAGCATGTCTGAAATCTCCCAATTATTGCAAGGGGTCTATGCCTGTACAGGTATGCGATAACCTCCCTGCATTTCTCTTGTTGCAAAGATGATTTTATCTTTCTCTTACTTTACTGGGCAGTAAGTCAATTTTGACCTTTTTACATAGCAGAAAGCTGCAAGCTTTTAGGCTTCTCCTTTGTTAGAGAAAATAAGCCCCTGTTCTTCAGCCTTTGCCTGTAGGTCACAGTTTTGAGTCCTTTCATCATTCTGGCTGCTGTGCTTTCATCTCCCCAGTTTGTCTCTGTTTTTACTAATTGAGCCACAATGGTCTAGTTGAAGCTTTTCCAGAGTGGACCAGAACAAAGTAATTATTCCTCTCTCACAGAGAGCCTCATATTGTTGGCGCATCTTTATTTTTTGATCCATTCTAACTCCAGGCCTTTTTTTTGCTGCACTGCTGCCAACCTGCATGTTTCTCATTTATGTCTATGCCTCTGGTTCATTCTTCTCAAGTTTAGTATTTTGCATGTGTATGTAATCAATTAAATCTTTCAGAGTTTGGTTTGTTTATGATTTTCTTTCATGCTTTTTAACTTCTGAATTCTACTGGGATGTTTTTGTTGCCAGAAAAATTTTAAAGTATATAATCTAGTTCATTGTCCAAACTGCTCATAGAAATGGACAGTAACACTGGAGTAATACTGGATCTAAAACAGAGTGCCACAGCACACATTTAAAATGTCTTCTCAGTTTGGTATATCAAGTGATCATAAAAGACTTTCAAGGACAGTTACATGACATACCCTGTTCTATAAATGAAACCCAAACATTTTTGTACAAGTGTACTTTTTCTGTGGTACAGATGAGAGCTTCCAAGTTTTTTGTTCAGCTGTCACCATTAGTGGCACTGGCTGATGGAACAGAATTTATCATGCAGAAGTTTCTTCCTGTGAGTTTGAAATACCTCTCACAGTGTCTGTGGCACCCTCTGATTAAGTCTTGCTGGAATCTTTTGTCCTCAGTCAAAGCCAATTTCAAATGTCAAAACTTAACAGGTGCGTGGAAAGACCAGGGAAAAGGATGAGATTTCCTCCCCAAAAGAGATATTTTTTTTTTTGTTTTAAATTACTTGAATAATCCTTTCTATATCCCTGGAAGTGTTCAAGACCAGGTTGGATGTGGCTTTGAGCATCCTAGTCTAGCGGAAGGTGTCCCCGCCCATGGCAAGGAGGCTGGAACTAGATGATGCTAGGTCCCTTCCGATCCAAACCAAACCATTCTATGAAGTTTCAAGCTAACCTGTTACCTTGCAAATGCTCAGAAAAATTATTTGTGGCTCATCCCTTTGCCTCAATGTAGTAACTTTGTATTATCACCCCTACTTGAATGAATTGAGTTTTAAAAAGGACTCTGAAAGAAAAATAATAGACAATTGTTTTTCTATGACATTGTTGTGAAACCTGGGTTCTGGTCTGGTCCTAGAACTAGGAGACCCTCAGGGATGGGAAATGACTGTGCATCTTTCTGATCAGTGCCTCAGTTGAGTCCTTTGTGCATCCCATCCCATACTGCAGCCAAGTTTGCTCCTTCCCTGGCACATTGCCACAGGGAGCATACCTGAGGGGAAGCGGAGGAACAGGGGAAGCAGGAAAGGTGTAAGTGGGTGTTCTTAAATGAATGGTGGGCTGCAGAAGGATGGTGGGTTTGTTCTGTTCTTACCTTGTGTGATAGGGTGGGATGATTAGCCATGGCCAAGGGTCTTCAGCATTATAATACACAAATTACAGGTTTGACCTGGCTTTATGGAAAACATCTTGCAGTTCAAAATATCAAGGGTTTACCTGTGTTTTTATCAATTTCTATCATGTGAAATCAGGCAGACTAACTTAAAAGTTCGTTCAAAGCTCAGCAAGTAAAAATTCTTCTCTGTGAATTTTTACTTAAATAGAGACAAGTTGCAATTTCTATGGTAGAGTTATGCTGCTTATTCTGCTGTACACTGACTTTTATACCAGGCTCATCTGCTCATTTTTAAGCATCTTCTAGCAGTGCATGAGATGTTACGACAAGTTTTTACTGACTCTGAATAGAGATGTTTATGATACTACCTGAAATGGCAGAAATCACAGCATTTCTAAATGAAACCCAAAGTACTCAATCTGAGTGGGGAAGAGTCTTGTGCGTGCTTCCCACAATAAATAGACTTTGAACTAGGGTGCTAAAGGCAAATAGACAATAATAATAAGCCAGGAAATTACAGGGAAAAAATAGTATTTTCCAGTAATGACTAGGACAGATTTGGAGCATCTGATTCAGAAAAGTCTGTTAAAAATTACAGAAGTGAAAATTCTCCCCCAGGGTGATAATTCGTCTTTTCTGCCCAGGATATTCAGGTTCCTTCAAATGCTGATATGATTCTGAAATAGTTCTCTATCTCACTTTGATGGTAATACAAAATACAGATTTGTGGATAAGTAGCCTAAAGTCAGTGGTGCCTGCATACGAATTTAAACCTTTCTGCTTTTGAAAGAAATCTAAGACATCATATCTAAGGCTTTAAATTTGGTCAGGCTAGATGGATTCAAATAAGGGTGACGAAATACACTCTAGGGCACCTAAGGGCCAGCAAGATGAATTACTAAACTATTGAGCTTTATCTTATAGAGCTCCTGAAGCACATTAACAACCTTTGAAGCCTGGGAAGGGACAGCTGTAGCATCTGTATTTGAAAGCAGGAAGGAAAGAGATCACTTTGAGATCACTTCAAATCCTGGCAAACCCCTTGGCACTCCACCAACACTGAGGCTTTGTCCTTGCTGTACTCCCAACCCTCACCCTTGCCTAACCCCTCATCCAAGCCAGGACAATAGGTCCAAACCAGACATCCATCACCAGGGGCTCCCATAGAGAAGTGTCTGGGACTGGAAGCTGTTGGAGGTCCTCACCTTCCTTTGGCAGCCCCACAGGATCAACCCGCTCCAGCTGCTCCATTTATTTTAGCAAAACTACTTTGGCCTTGGGCAGAGAGTGGGTGAATTCATTGAGATCACAGAAAATCCAGAGCTTTTGTTACTGGGGCTTCAGCAGATTGTAGAGTCAGAGAGCTCAGTACAGCTTCAATAGATAGGGAAATGAGCCTGTACTCAGGATATCATCAACTGATTGGGAATAACTTCCATTCTGGAATGTTTTTTTGTCTTTGGGAATGGTCATAGGATCATCGAACATCCTGAGTTGGAAGTGTTCCACAAGGATCATTGAGTTCAACTACTGGCTCTGCATCTGACAGCCCCAAGAATCACACTATGTGTCTGAGAGCGGTATCCAAATTCTTCTTCAACTCTGTCAGGCTTGGTGCTGTGACCACTGCCCTGGGAAGCCTGTTCCAGTGCCCAACCCTCTGGGCGAAAATCTTTTCCTAATAATCAACCTCAACTTCCACTGACATAGCTTCAGGACATTCCCTTGGGTCCTATCACTGGTCACCAGAGAGAAGAGGTTAGTGCCTGCCCAGCCGCTTCCCTCCATGAGGAAACTGTGGACTGTGATGAGTTCTCTCCTCAGTTTCCTCTACACTAAAGAGGCCAAGTGGCCTCAGCCACTTTTTGTATGGCTTTCCCTCTAGACCCTTCACCATCTTCATGGCCTACTTTGAATCACCTTTCTGCTGCCCACATTAGGTCCTGATGCTGGCACTGTTCCAGTGGTGTTTACAATTGAGGAAAAACCCCATGTAAAGAAAAGGTATTTTTGAATTTCTACTAAAGAATAAGATACCAGTCCATGGCTGGAGGTTCAAACCACACACCATGTCTCATCCTATGCAGAATTGAGAAGTGTGAGTTCTCTGAGAAAATGCAGGTCAGTTTGTCCCTAGTCAGTCACCTGCCAGAGTTTAAAAAAAAAAGTGAGAGAAGTAGACCAGAACGTTTATTTCAAATGCAGAGTTCTGTCTCTTGAGCAGTGTATACTAAAATATCTCAACACAATGAGCCACATGAAATGACCTACCATAATAAAAAGTCCCAGCAAATGAGGCAGTGAAAATGTCTGGAAAAGAACAGAGGGGAAACTGGACTGTTTTTATAAAAAGATATTAACAATTCTTATGGCCCAAAATAGTGCATATGTCAACTGCTCAGCTATATCCTTCTCCAAAACTGCTGCCCTGAGAAAGGCAGCACAGGAAACACAGGGAAAATTTGTCACTTTGTCTTCTCTGTCACTTGGCAAATTAACCACTACTGGGTTTGCTTCAACGTAATTTGCAGCTTCAAAGATTTGCATATGTCATATGCTTTTGTTTTGTGAACCTCGAAGCAGCATCAACATTCAGGGAGCACTGGCCAGCTCCAGTCAAATTCTGCAGAGAGAGATGTTTCTACAGAATAAGATGCAGTGTAAACTTGGAACATCACAGCCGCGCTGGAGTAACTCTGCACAGACACTGCTTTTGAAAGAACAGGGTCACAGAGTCACAGGATCACACAATAATAGAATGGTGTGGGTTGAAAGGGACTTTTAAAGGTCAGATTTTTCAGAGCCCTGTCCAACCTGACCTTGAATGTTTCCAGGGATGAGGCATCCACCATCTCTTTGGGCAATCTGTGCCAGTGCTTTACCAGTGTTTTTAACTCATTGTAAGAAGTTTCTTCCTTGTATCAAATCTGAGGTGCTGGTGGCACCCTCAGAACAGCTTTGCTGCTCCATGGTAGAGCTTATGAAATCCAGATCTTTTTTTCTATCTTGCTCTTATGATCTGGGAGGAAGAAATGCATTTGTTGGGTTTTGTGTCAGCTCTGTGGGGCTCTTCTCCTGACTCTCTTCACTCAGGGAGCTGAAGTAGTAATAGGTGAGTTGAAAGTTCACAAATAGGACTTGACTTCACTGAAGTCAATGAAGGGACCAGTGGGGTTTTGCATAATGGCCTGCTGAAATATTTCTAGCTTAGAATGCAAAATAAATATTTTTAAACTACCTTCTTTTAAGTCTTCTGGATCTAGACAGCTGTTTTTAGAAACAGGAGGCCTTTCAGCTTATTAGCCAACTTCACTGCTATCACAGAAATCTCTTTTATAAGCTTTTGAAAGAATTCAGCCTGAAAGTCTGTCTTCAAAGATTTGTTAAATGAAAGAGGTCTTGATCACTGTAGAGGCAAGAAACCTTCTAATTTTCAGCCTAAGTATGTTTGTGGGCAGTCTGTACCTGTTTGTTCTCTGTCCAAGACTGTGCTTTAGGTTAAATGGAACCTTTCCTCTCCTCTGTTTACCTTCCCCTTCCTCCCTGCTATATTTATAGAAAGCAATTAATACACCTTTTTAGCCTCTGGTTTCCTAGACTCAGAAAGCCAGGTTCTGGCTGCCACTCAGGAAGCCATCCTTCCTTTATAGATTGGTTCAGGCAGACTTGCTACCAGACATAGATTCCTGCACGGTATGTATATCTGTAACATCTGTAATAGAAGTAATTTAGTCCCTGGTTTAAGTGCACATAGTTCAAGGTTACTTGATTTCTTTTCCCTTCAGACACTTTCCAGCCCTATCTGCTTATCCTCATTAGCCACCTTTCCTTGTCCACACAATGAACCATGGCATCCTGCTTAAACATGATAAAATATAATTTTTACTTTCAAGGTTTGCCTGTATGATCCTTACATGTCATTCTACACTCTTCTTTCACTTTTTTACCTTTATGTTTATGAGATCCCTTTTCTGCATTCCTGAGAGACTCCCTGCTTGTTCCTGATATCCTTTGAAGCCATCCCTCTTCTCACAATTGTCAGACTGCTCTAAGATGTCCTTGTTCATTCAAAACTGAGATTAAATCACCAGGAAAGTGTTCTACCCCTCTGTAGTGCCTTTTAGTGAACCACAAACACGCACGAGAGTGGTGCCAGATCATGGTGGCACCATTCATCTTGTCCATCATCATTATGCCCCTATTTGTGTTCCAGCCCAAGGACGTTTCTGGCTTGCCTTAGTTTTTTAGTTGTGTCATTCTTTTAGAAGCAAGCTGTATTTTTCTGGTGCAGTGACATTTCTGGGGGGCAGGGGAGGATTTAGTGAGATAAGTCACATCTTTTGTAAGCAACCACAGCCAAGTTTTCAGAGCTATGGGATAACCTCATTTTACCAAACTATGACATGAAATCTCTCAGAAAGAGGTTTAACAGGACTTTTTTTTAATCCATGCCACAGGGTGGTTGAAAGTTGAATGTCGTCTTATCCATCCAACTTGGCATGGACTTGAGTCTTGCAACAGATGGCTTATCCTCCTTTGCTTTTTCTCTCTCCTTTATCCAGAGAGGAAAACATGAATGGTTTGTGTTGGAAGGGACTATAAAGGCCATCTAGTTCCAAATCCTTTGTCATGGGCAGGTATGCCTTTCACTAGACCAGGTTGCTCCAAGCCCCAAACAATCTGGCCTTCAACACTGCCAGGGATGGGACATCCACAGCTTCTATGGGCAACCTGTTCCAGTGCCTCACCACCCTCACAGCGATGAACTTCCTCCTAATAACTACTCCTAATAACTAAAACTACTCTCTTTCAGATTGAACCCATTCCCTCTTGTCCTGTCACTACATGCTCTTTTAAAAAGCCCCAATTCATGTGTCTTGTAGGCTCCCCTTGGATACTAGAATGCCACAATTAGGTCACTTCTAAGCTGTCTCTTTTCCAGGCTGACAAACCCAATTCTCTCAGTCTTTCCTCACGGGAGAGGTGATCCATCCCTCTAATAATCTCAGTAGCCCTCCTTTGGACTCACTTCAACAGGTCAGTCTCATTCCAAATGCAGAACTTGTGACTTATTGGATGTAGGTGACCTCTTAATCGCAACTCGTGGCAAAACTTTCTTTGTTTCATGAGACATTTATCTTTGAGTTGCCATGGCCATTCAGGTATCTGTGACATGTGATAACCTTTGATACTTTTACACTCTGAGGACTAGAAAAGGTAAAAAATTAATGTGATTTTTTTCACTTGATTTGAGATACACCATGTGTTTCCTTCTCTGCTGATGGAGAGAAACAGGTGTTTCAGAGAACAGTTCCTGCATTAAGCTTTAGGTGTCTCCTTTAGGATGAGGTGAACAATCCTAAATGTTCCATGAAAGGACTTTTGGATATCTAAAGGAGATATATTTGACAAGATGAAGCCCCCTTCTGCTCCTATTGTAGTGTATGAATGCAAGTCAAGATACCTTCTCCACAACACTTTTACAGGCCTAAAATATGTCACTGAGAGGGCAGGGATGGGGACAGGGTAGACTTCTCTCCTTTTTTTAAGGGAGTTGAGCTGCAGAGCATAGAACAAGTCTTTGTTCAATGAGATGGAGGGAGGTGTAACACCCACACCCTGGCTCCATTTTCCAGTTTCCAGTTCAATTCCTCTAGCAGAAGACCAAGTTTGTTATCATATGGCACTGTCAGACCCTTTATCCTGCCTCTATGTCCCATTTCAGGGGCTCTGGCTATTTCATTGAGCACTGATGTTAGTAATCACATGAAAGAATTTTAAGAAATTTGTGCAACATGCTGGATGCTGCACAGTTCTAAGCACATGGGGAGATCTGCCTTCAGGAAATCCAGGATCTGATAAGCTTGTGATCATCTGCTTGTCCACAGACTCAAATGTACTTGTCATGCCTTTCCCTTGAGTAGTGACAGATGCTTCTGCTGTACATATAAACATAGATATTTGTGACCAAAACAAGGTGTTTGCCCTCCTTGCTAAAGCCAGTTCTAATACCAGAGACAAAGAAATGCTGGCGGCTTAAATGCTGGTAACATCCTTATCTGTGCGAGTGCTCTGCCAGCCAGCAGTGCAGCTGTCTGCTCCCTCAACCCAACCCTTGAAATGGGATATTTTTCCCGTGGCTTGCCTTCAGACCCAGATGGAATGAATGCTTCCCCTGCAATGAAAGTGACCCTTGAGCAAAAAAACTGTTCTTGCCAGCCCTCACTCCACTCTTTCAAGAGCTGATATCAAGGCAGAACTGCAAGTGGTTGTTTTGTAAGGCTTCTGGTGAGGTCCCAGAAGGATTTGCCAGGATGAGTGGAAAATGAACCCATGGCTTCTGGACAGCAGGATCATTCTGCATGAGCAGCCTCTCTAACCTTTTCCCTGTGGAAAGGAACCATTGTGCTGTCAGCACTGACTGTGCTCTGGCAGCATGCCAGGGAACAGTTGGGCTGTTAAGCAGCACAGGGGACCCAAGAGTCATTGCACATGTTACAGATAGTGGGATTAGTTGCTGTTTGGGAAATGAATGCCTAGGACAAAGGTTACAAATTGGGAACTCACAGAAGGGCAGCTGAGATGTTGATCTGGATTAGTGAAGGAGCAATGATGTCGACAGAAATAGGTGTGCCCTTGTGAAGTTTCAGCTGCTCCTTTCTGTGTTGATTTTTTGGGGGATTTAGAGCTAATAAGTATACCTGCACGACACAAACTTGTGCAGAGGGCACAAGCTCTTTCCAGAAATAAGAGCAGACTAGCTGCCTCACCATGCTGAAACACCAACCAAGGACACTAATTCCTGGGGAAATCCTGACATACACCTCCAGGTAGCATAACCTACACACTATTTGATGTAGCATAACACTTTGTCTGTACCCAGATTGTGGTGACTTTCAGGTGGCACCACAACCTCAGGCAGACGTGGCCAGTCCTTGTAATGACGTGGCTGAAGTGTGTTTTAAAGGTTACTTCCCCACGTCCATTTTTGCTTCCTATTGAGGCAAGTTTGGATGAGAACTTTTTGATTCCTATCACCTCAAATCTGCAGATATTATGTCATGTGTACATGCTCCTTAGCATGATCTTACAACTGAATCCTATCATCCCTAAGGTTCTCATTATGTAAATTATTAAACCTGCGTCCTTTTAGCAGAACTGAGGCAGACACTATGTGCACAGTGGTCCTGGCAGATCTAGGAATAATTAATTCAATTATTGACTGTGAGGGTGGTGAGACTAGGACAGATTGCTTGGAGAAATTGTGGATGCTCCATTCTTGGAAGTATTCAAGGCTAGGATGGATGGGGCTTTGAACAACCTGTTCTAGTAGAAGGTTCTCTGCTCATGGCAGGAGATTGGAATGAGATGGCGTTTAAGGACCCTTCCAACACAAATCATCCTCTGATTACATGATTTTTCTTTCTTGGCAAAAAACCCCATCAAATTGGATCTATAAACAAATGTGCATGAAGGCAACAATTCTAGACAAATTACTAAATGTGCTCTTCTTTGCCTTGATATTGTAGAAACAAAAGAATAAGTTTACAAATGAATTTCAGAACTGGCTTTAAACTAGCCTAGGATAGATGTTGCACAATTCTTACAAATGTAGGAAGAACATCTTCCCTTTCATATCACAGACATGGTGTCTGGATTGTGCTAGTGTCGTTCTCCTGAAACAGCATCAGCTTGAAGGGCCTGCCAGCTGTCAAAACCAGACTTAGTCTTTAGCATAGCTGTGCAAATATAGTGAGCATGCCTTGTTATGATCCAGTCCTGTCAACACTGCTCAGAAATGGCTGACCTTTTCAGTCCCTGTGCATAAGGACAGAAAAATCATAATGGGGCATGCTGGAAACTGCTGAGTAACCAGAAACCAGTCTGACACTATGATGTCAGTCTTCCTACAACACCTCAGTATTCTGATGTGAATTCAGCACCATCGGCATTTGGGAGATTGCAAATCAGACTACGGGGAACAGAGCTGTGAAACATCATTTCATGGACAATTTCAAGGAGGATTCGACAAAGTCAGGGTAATACAGAAACATGCTTACTTGTGTAACATTAGCCCATGTCCTTCTGTCATTTGTGCAACACAAGTCTATCTTCCTCTGTTTCCTACAAAAAGTGACAGTTCTATTCATCTTTGAATGACTGGCACAAGGCAGTGATATTGTCTCACTTCTGCATTTACTGTGAACTAGAATATTGATTTCTGCAAGAGTAAAGTCTTTCTGGAAGATACACTTTGCCAAGCACAAGCTTGTGGTTCTTGTGTCAGTGGTTGAGCTAAGTGTAAAAGTGAGATATTTCAGAGGCCAAAACAAAGGTTCAGATAGTCTTTTCTGGCATTAAATTTAGTGTACAGTCAGAAATTAATCTATGCATCTTTAGTTATAAGCTCTGGGTTAATGACATAGATGTGCAACAGTGTGTTGTAACAGAGGTGTTCTACTTGAAAAGATCAGATCTATTTGCAGCGTTTGATGACAAATTTCATTAAAGTATGTTAGCTTTAAGGTTTTACCTTATCTGAGGTCTTACCCATTTTCCTTACTCTATGTCCCTGTTCCTACACAGGAAGAGGATGCTTCAGCCCAACAGAAAGGAGCCTTCAAAGGACAGACTGCTTGTGGGTATCATAGTTGGTATTTTAAGAAAGAAAAGCTGAGGAATATCTAGATATGGTGTTGCAACA
This sequence comes from Serilophus lunatus, assembly GCA_013399895.1. Classification (NCBI taxonomy): domain Eukaryota; kingdom Metazoa; phylum Chordata; class Aves; order Passeriformes; family Eurylaimidae; genus Serilophus; species Serilophus lunatus. The sequence continues at coordinate 328,879 of VXBA01003639.1, read as the reverse complement.
TGTAGGCAAGGGATAAATTTATAGGCAAATAAGAGTCAATGATATTATGCAAATAATAAAGCAGTTGTATGTAGCTCTCAATTCAGCTTGTATTTTCACAGAACCATTTGAATTCTAGTTGTAAGTGACCTCTGAAGGTCTCTAGTCCATCCTCAAGCTGAAGGCAGGACTATTGCCAGCATCAGACAAAGCCATTGCTAATCTGATTTACACTTTTACTAAGGATGCAGCCTCTACTATCCCTCTGGATGGCAGAGATGTATTCTTCCAGGACATTATTCTTCTGCTTAAGAATTTTCCTAGGGCCCGGTCTGGTTTTTTCAAGGTACAACTTGTGGTTGTGATTATCTGAGATGCAACCTCAGATAATCCTGGTTCTTTTTAGGACTTAANGGGGGGGGGTGGGTTGAGTTGATTTATTCTTGCTTTCTTCAGCAACAGATATCAGCATGTACCTTGTTTTTGCAGTGTTACTGGAGATGTTACAGCCTTCCAACATTAAATGATGCCAGACTTGGAATTGTAGTTGTTCTGCCCCTGCCAAGGGACAAAATTGCATCTGATCTTATTGGGTACTCTTCAGGATCCCAGCACACTGACTGGGGAGGGCCCACAGACCTAAAACATGACTAAACTTGTGATTGGAAGCATCCACTAAGCCAAGGTGGGATGGTCTTGTCCAATGTGACACACACAATTTGGGAATGTGCAAGCCACAGTTCATGGAGGAAATACTGTCCTGGGGGGCAGAGGGGACTTCTCTGTCCATGTATTCAGATCCCTTCTGCAGTCCTGCCCATAGAGGGCTTGGGAGTCCTTCCTTGCAGCATTAGATCCTCTGGGCATAGTGAAAGTTGTTCTGTTGTGCGGACATTGGGAAGGAAGAGAGGTAGAAGGTGACAAGAAACATCTCCAACCTTCCCTTTGTCAAAATTGTTATGAAAGAGAAAGATATTAAGCTATTAGAAAGCATCCAAAGGAAGGCTGCAAACACAATGAAGCGTCTTTAGGGGAAGCCATGTGAGGAGCAGCTGAGGTCACTTGGTCTGCTCAGCCTGGAGAAAAGGAGACTGAGAAGAGACCTCATTGCAGTTACAACTTCCTTGTGAGGGTAAGGGGAGGGACAAGTGCTGATTTTTTTCTCTATGGTGACCAGTGACAGAACACAAGGGAATGACCTAAAGTTGTGTCAGAGGAGGTTAAGGTTGGGTCTTAGGAAAAGGTTGGGCACTGGAACAGGTTCTCTAGGGGAGTGGTCACAGCACCAAGGCTGACATTTCAAGAAGTGTCTGGATGATACTCTCAGGCACATGGTGTGACTCTTGGGGTGTCCTGTGCAGGGCCAAGAGTTGGTCCTTGTGGGTGCTTTCCAACTCAGGACATTCTATGACTCTATGATTTTTCTGCATTGGCTGAGAACCTTTAAGACCCTCATGGCCTGTTCTTGGCTCCATGACAGTGACAGTGTCATGCTGGCCAGGATGTGCTCTCCTTAACACCTTACTAGGATGACACAGCTTGTCTTAGGCCAACCAGTGCATATTGGTAAGGTGTGAGGTTTGGAGTGGGAGTTCTTCACAATTCTACTGCCATTTATATTTCTGCATAATTTGAGACTGGAAGCCAAGTTACTGAGTCTGGTAAGGTAACACAGTGCGGGAGACGAGTGAGGGAAAACGTGAGGCTATATTTCTGAGATACCAGTTGTAGGTGGTTAGCTTCACTTGAGTTTTGCATGCAGGGAAATAGAGAGGGAGTTTGTCCAGAGCTTCTACACAGGCACACAAAAAAATTTTGTTTTTGAAAAGGCAGAGATGGGAGCAGCATATCAAAAGTAATATGACTTGTGCTGAAGACTGTAATAACTGAAACCAACGATTAATCTCATTGTTTAAGTGACACCGTGACTCAGGGTTAGACTTAAAGGAAGAACATCTTCTTTGAAAAACGTTTTATTTAGATTTTTGAAGAAATTTATTTCTTTTACCACAACATAATGTTTAAGGTGGAAATCAGAGGCATTCTTTTGCTATACTGTTTTGCTGGGGTGGTTGTAGAGGAAGGATGGGATGACATGACTGGAAAACCCACCTCCATCTCTGCTTGGGAGAATCTGGCATGGAATTTTTCAGTGGGCAAGAGTTAACCTAATTTATATTGTTCTTAGGAAGATGAGACAGCTGGAAAAATATTGGGAAAAGTTAAAAATAAACGTGCATGAAATTTCAAAAACATTTGCCCTGACTTAAACTCATCTTTGTGCGTCGCCCACAAATATCTTGGCAAACAGTTACTTAGCAGGAGAGCTTGCTGAAATAGCAAACTCTAGCTCTGTGCTGCAGAAAAGTCAGGGAAGCTGCATTTGCAGTCAGGCATGTTAGAGAACTTGATTCTCTTCAGTAAGTCAGTGGCATTGATAGCAGCTAGTAGCTTGGAAATATGCAACCCTGCATATCGAATCAGTAGCAAAGGAACTGGAGCTTGAAAAAAGGAGCCTGAGGGGAGACCTTATTACTCTTTACCTGAAGGGAAGTTGTAGACAGGTGGGAGTCGGTCTCTTCTCCCAAGTAGCAAGCCACGGGACAAGGAGAAATGGCCTCAAGTTGCTCCAGGGGAAGCTTAGATTTGATATCAAGAAAAATTTCCTCACTGAAAAGGTGATCAGGCATTTGAACAGGCTGCCTTACAGTTATTTAAAAAACATGTAAATGTGTCATTTAAGGACATATTTTGTGGTGGATTTGGCAGTGTTAAGTTAATGGTTGGACCTGATTATCTTAAATGTCTTTTCTAACTCTTTTTATCCAACCTTAATGATTCTATGATACTGTGTAGTCAGACACATTGTGTAGTGTGGGGAGCAAGCAACGTGGGCCACAAACAGAGAGTGTGCTCTGTCACAGGCAGCAACTCAAATAAGAAATGAATTCATGAAAACTATGACCTGATCATTCTAAACAGAAAAAAATGTAGAGCTGCTAATTATTCTCGTCCAAATGGGAATGCTGATAGGTGGGCACACATCCTACTTTGCTGAGCAATTTCCATGTGTTTCCATGTGTTTTTGTATGTAAATCAAAGTCTGTAACTCTTAAAAAGACTGAAAATCAAACATCCATCAGGCAGGCTTCAATAAGGAACAGCAGTAGTGGAGAAGCCTGTTATTCCTACTCTGGGCACAGGGAACTTTTTCCTTGGCTCACTTAAGTAGTGTTGCTGGTTCAAGCCTGGCCTGGGGGGGTTTAAGGAATGCATGCACAGCAAACATATCTCCCACACGGAGGAAATGCTGGAAATTGACTGATTCTGTTTCAGTGCCTGGTTGCCTTCTAGCACACATGGCACAAGCACCTGTGTAAAGCAAAAGCAAATTGCACTAAGACTTCTATGGCCTCTGAACAAACTTCAGAAAAACACACCGTTTCTCTCAGCCTCCCAAACAAATCTGTAGGAATAAATGGTGTCTGTGTGTGGTCTCTGGCATCAGACATTTCTGGCAGCACTCTGTGCCTGCTTTGAGAAGAGACAGCTGATTTGCCAGGGAAGGTACTTGACTGAAGCCTCACACAGGCTAATTTTTATCGAGGGGGAAGTTGCAGGCAGAACAGACTCAACTCGGGGAAATTTTACTTAATTGGTTCCCAGATAGCAAAAATTTCTGATGGCTGATTAGTATTGACCAAACAAAAATGACACAAACACTTTTTTGTCCCCTCCTTTCCTCGAATCACATGCTTATCAACCCCTTTTCCCAGCCTCAAATTCCCTGACTTTCACCCCATGTCGCAGTGATGCTGTCCCGATTTCTCTGGCGGGATAAGAGCTTGGGACCGTGTTTGGAGCTGTTTCTTGATGATGCTTTTTTGTGTGCTCATTTTCTCTGCCACCATTTGCTTCTCTAGGTCTTCCTCTATTGCTCTTAGATTCTAGTTTGTTTTCATTGAGTTTTTTCTTAGTGTCCCCACTATGTCACCTGTTTGCAGTCCCTCAGGGTGTCCCTGCATTGCTGTTTTTCCCATGGTCAGAGTCCTTTGGGGTGTCCCTGTATTAGTGTGAGACACCTACACCTGTAGTCCCTCGGGGTGCTTCTAAAATGGCATTGGCTCCCCATGGCTTCTATCCCTCAGTGGTGTCCCCGCCTTGCCATGGATATTCATAGTCTCAGTCCCTCAGGTTTTGGTTATCAAAATCAGAGTTATGGATGATCTCAACGTGAGTTGCATGCAGAATATGGTCCTCTTCACTGCTTCAGAGTAGAATTTTATATTTCCCCTTAGAAAATCAAATTGATATTATCAAAATAAAAGAAGAAAAAGGAAGGATTTTCATGCTGCCTAGAGTAGTAAAAATAAAATCTCCGGCATATGTTTAAAGCAAACTAACAATCACTGGGGTTGATGTTTTCTAGAGCATCTGCCATTGAAATGTGAATCAGCTCCCCTCCTCCCCATGCCCCATTTTCCAAGCAGACTTTCCCCCAGGCATCCATTTCCAGTCCTCAGCAGCCCCATGTTTCGTTTCTCACTAGGTTGGATCGTGCTACAGAAGATCAAATTGTCTTTTAACAAATCTGTCTACCCATGAGGGTACTCCCAGGCTCCCCACGCAGGGTATGGGCTTGTTTTTGTTCTGGTCCAGGCGATGCTGTGCCTGTGACCTGTGTGTACTGTCTGTGTCCTTTCTTCTATTCCCTGTATTAAGGTTTGGGGTTTTTTTATTTAATATAGCTTTTAACAAAAGTGATACATGAGATGTGCAAATAAACACAAGTCACGGACTTAGGAGACCTCACAAGAGACTTTATTCACTTCAATGAATGACATGAAAGAATGTATTTTATAGAAATATCTGCAGAATGTTTTACCAAAATTCTTATGAAAGGCACATGACTTTTATTGCTGCAATGAAGTACTGAAGCACCTCTAGAATATATTCAGCCTGTAGCTGGAGTTGGGGGAAGGTGAGGTAATATGCAGATTTTAAAATCAACACCTTATCAGACATTAGAGAAGATAACATTTGCTGACAGCAGGTGTTTTCAGAGGACTGTGAGGTCATCTCAGATAGTGGGGCATGAGGTGATGTAATGCTGCTGCCATTCCTGCTGCAACAGCCCTGCAGTAGTACCTGACTTGCAGTTACAGGTAATACACACCCTCCAGAGGGATGTACATATCCTGCTCACAAATGGCTGGAGAAATAAGATGATCTGGGGAAACAAATGGGATATCTGTAACATTTTTTTAAGAACTGGATTTCCACGGAGACTTTCCTCTGCCATTTAGCATTTGTAAGGCTCCTACCAGGGAGCTTGTGAGAGCAACCAGAAACTGCCAGGCTTTTTGTTGTGATAAAATGCTTGTTTGATCTTTGCATTGCTGTTAAACTTTCATATTCCCCCAGCCGGCTGTGTAAACATGATATTTCCTAAAACTTTCATGAAAAGGTGTAAAAGGAGATACGAAATAAGAAATATGTGATGTACAAGGACAACTTTACTGTAAAGGTGCTCAAATACTGGAACAGGCTGTCCAGAGAAGCTGTGGATGCCCTATCCCTGGAATGTTCAAGGCCAGGCTGGATGGGACTTTGAGCAACCTGATCTTGTGGGAGGTATGCCTGCCCATGGCAGGGAGGCTGGAATGGATGATCTTTCAGGCCCCTTCCATTCCAAATCATTCTGTGATTCTATGATTTCTGGTTTTTTTTCTGAAGTCACTGTTGCAAGTAGTGTATGGATTGGGTGTGAGGACCTTAAAAATGGATTTAGTCCACATGTATTGACTATCCAAGTGAACTGCAAGGGGAAGGCTGTGGCTCATGGACAATGACAAGAGGCCCCAGAGCAGGCATGGGATGAGTGGGTTCTGTGGTGGGTGGAGGCTGGGTTGCTCAAGTAGACATTCTCAGGATGAGCTTTGTGCTTTTTTGGGGAGTGTCTGTCCAGACACTGCCTGGGCAGGAGTGTTTCACTCACAGCCTCGGCCTTTGCCTGTCCTAATGGAACTCCTTTAATATCTCTTATGGACACTGCTGGCTTGTTTCAATGTGCTCAATAGCTCCCATAAGATCAGCCTCTAAATCTGAATCCTCAGGCTACATTTATTATTAAATCTCCAACTTCCTGAATAGAAAATGATCCTTTTGCACCAAACGTCTGCTGTATCCTACTCATTCTGCTCAAGACATGAGAGACTTATTTAAAGTAACAAAGGCTGGGCTGTGTTGCTAGTCTCAGTAACAGCATTTTTGCTTCAAAGTAGGGTTTTTTTCTGTTATAATATTGGTATTATCACAGCAATCAGATAACAAGGTAAGCGCCATCCAGTGAGCTGGTCATGTCTCTGAAGTATGTGGAGCACATACAGATTAAAGGTAATGTATATTTAAGATCTATATATCCTACATATCTATATATCTGAAAGACTCTCTGTAGATATGGAGATGTTATACCCATCTATGAAACTGGTGGACATGTGCCTCAGCTAATAAATCCAGGGTTATTGCTAATAAGCATGTCATGTGCATCCAGAACATGAATTCACTGTTAGATGTCTTAAAAAGGGATTTGACTGCACCTCAAAACTAGTTGAGATTTTGTTTGCCTTGGTTGTATGTTCCTACTCATCACCTATAAAACACTGGCTCATGTGAACAAACATAAACCTGATATAAGAAGTTAGGAGTTGTGATGAGCAGTGCAGCAGTTTATTGCTTGATGAACGTACCTTGTTCTACAGTAATTACCATGAAGTGAGAGTAATAAGAGATGAAGAGGGTGAAAAGCAATATTCAGTCAGAACATAACTCTGCCTCAAGTCACAGCATCTTATGACCTCTGGGACCATTGAGTCCAACTGTTAACACTGCCAGGTCCACCCTTAAACCACGTCCCTAAGCACTACATCTGCACAATTCTTGAGCACTTCCAGGGACAGTAATTTCACCACTTCCTTGGGTAGCCTGTTCCAATGACTGACAACCCTTTCAGTGGAGACATTTTTCCTAATATCCAGTCTTGTTTATCTGTAATGCCTGTTTCCTGTCCATGAAGAAGCAGGATTTGCACTGCTGTCGGGACACATCTCACAACGTTTCTGAGCCTAGACATCTTTCCCCAGGAACAAGAATCTTTGTCCTCCCAGGCCTGGTATAAATTCCAGTGTGTTTAGAGTTACATGAGATGCCGAAAGTTAAATTAGCAGAAAAACAGATGATGAACTTAGTGACATGATTTAGGTGGTTTAGATGGTCTAGATGGTTTAGATGATGGATTGGTGTTGGATAGGTTGTTAAGTTAGGTAAAAGGTTGGACTTGATGATCTCTACGGTCTTTTCCAACCTTGTTAATTCTGTGTGTGATTCTATGTGTAACAGGAAACTAAAAGAGGAATTGTTTGCCAGCTTCTGAACTTAAGTAACATAATAATGAAGAAAAGCATAAAGAGATGGAAATGACTGGAGAATACCAGTTTCTACTTCAGAGACCTCTTAGCATGACAGGCCAGACTACTCTTTGGTTGTGCTTTCTTTTCCACTGTGAACCAGTTGCTCCAAGTATCCCCCAAATTTCTCCTGAGAATTATGTCTGACCTGTCTGAGAAATATTTCTGGAGCAAACTTCATCATTGAGGGAGGGCTTGGCAGCACTATACTAAGACCCAATGAAGTGATTTGAAAACCCTCTTGCATTCGATTAAATGTTTAGATCATCCTCTGCTGACAAACTAATCTAAACACACTACTGCGTGTGCCCTAGGAGTCGAGTATATCCACAATTTTTGTGGAGTAAAAATTGAAGAGGCTGATAAATGTCATCATTCAAAGTGATTTCGGAACAGTCCCGTCTTCTTCTGTTTTTATCTATGTACCCTGACCAGCACGAACAACTCTCTTCCGTGTTTTGTATGTACACAGTCAGTTGCTGGGAGATACTTATCTTGGTCCCTCCTGCATGCAGGCTGTGGCCTTGTCATGACTGGGAAGGTTTGCGGTGGACTTCTGACGAAGCTGCTGCAAAGTACATGAAAGGAGGCTAAAGTCAGCTCTTAAGATTAAGATCAATGGTTTCTCAACATTTCAAAACATACTTACTAAAGGAATACGCGCTTTACTTGTCTAGGCTGGTTTCTGGGAATGGGATGTGAGATTTTTCCCTTATCTGGACTTTTCTGCATAGATGGTGTGTCTGTCTTCAGTCAGAAGAAAATGGAAAATTATTTAACATGCATCTAAAATGCGCAACACTCATCTGTGATTCAAATTGGATAGGAGGCTGTAATACTCAGGGTTACAGAGAGGTCAGAAGGAGAGCAGTTGCTCAAAAAATGGAGGTTTAATGTAATTTTTAACCACTATGTTCACTGAAAGAGGATGACCGTGCTAGTCTACAGGACAAACAATTAAAGACCTCCCCTACTGTTGCTTTGTTACAAAGGAGTTGAACTTTATCTGACCCTTCCACCAGGATCTAAAATCAGTCGAATTTGCTAACTACGTGCTCCTTTTTAAAACTCACTGAGAAAAAATAGAATTAAGGATGATCTCAGTGGAGGTTGCATGCAGAATTTGATACTCTTGACTGCTTCAAAGCACAGTTTTATATTTCCCCTTAGAAAATCAAATTCATATTACTAAAATAACAGAAGAAAGAGAAAAAGAAAGATATTTTCATCCTACCTGGAATATTAAAAGTAGAATGTCTGGCATAAATTTAGAGCAAGATAACATTCAGAAACCACTAGGGTTGATATTTGCCAGAACATGTGCCATTGAAATGTGAATCAGCACTTTTAAGTACATCCAGTTTGGTGCATTTTTGTGCATCTATATCTTTATTAATTGTATTCTCTTCACATTCAAAGGAACCCTGCAAGTAGACACTCACACACACACATGCAAATGTGTAATATCTTCCGGTAGAATCTGGGGATGTGGCAAAACTCATGAAGTAGGATTAATCCAGCTGAAAGTAAATAACACTGGTATGGATGTTTACATCAGGCTAATAGCCCTGGTCTCCCTTCGTAGTCCGTGGAGGGAATCAGGCATTGCTGGAGTGTGATTCATCTCCTGCTGCAGCAGATGTTTGAAATGGGTCAGACACCTATTTCAGTAATTTTCAAAGGGTGACTTCAGTACCCAGCTCAGAGAGATATACCTTCTAGACATCTAAGGCCGGGCCAGATGGGCATGAATCAGCAGCGTGCCCTCACAGGGAAGGCAGCTGGCTGCATCCTGGGCTGTGTTAGGAACGGCTCAGCAGCAAGTCCAGGGAGGAGATTACTGACCCAGCTTTGGGCAGGCACTTGGAGTCTATGAGATCCCCAAATCCTTTCCAACCTGAATTACCCTGCCATTCTCTTAAGAGTTGGACTCAATGATCCTTGTGGGTCCCTTCCAACTCAGAATATTCTGTGATATTCTGATTCTTTGTTCAGCACTTGTGAGACTGCACTTGGAGTTTTGGGGTTTCTTTTCCACAAAGGCTTTGATGTGCAAGAGTGAGTCCAGCAAAGGCCACCAAGATAGGCAGGGGCCTGGACCATGGGGCTTGACCACAGGGCTGGAGCATATGTTGGATGGCTCAAAGAGGCTGGAAGAAATGGGTTTGTTCAACTTAAGAAGAGAAAGATAAAAACGGATCCTGCATCTTTCTTCAACTGGCCAGTTAGGAATGAGGTAAACAAGACATAGATTCTTCCTAGTGGTGCCCAGTGAAATTATGAGAGGCAATAGACAAAAGATGCAAAATTCCACTTAGCTATAAGGGATTTTTTCGTGCTAAGGGTTGTAAAAAACTGGTATTAGTTGCCTAGAGAGATTGAAGACACTCAAACCTCAACTGGACAAAGCACTAAGTGTCTTAGGTTTGCCTTGCTTGGAGCAAGCAACTGGGTGAAATGACCTGCAGATATCCTTTCCAATCTGCATTATTCTATGAATCCCATTTTATATATATATATATATATATATATATGTGTGTGTTTGGGATAAAGCTGGTCTTGTTAGACTCTAGGTTGCTTCTCTTTCCCAACTCTTATTCTTTTATGCTTCTTGAACTTATATCCTTCTATTTCCTGTAATCTAGTATCTGTTTCTGAAGGATGTATTCTCAAAGCTGTTTGCATGCCTAAACACTTCTCCTTTAAAAATGTCTAATTTGCATTCATGGAGCTGCTCTGAGCTCCCTGTATACTCAAGGAAAGACATAATGGATGCAGGTGATGCAGCTGATAGTCAGGTTTTTAGATGTTAGTGTTTGTTGTGCCTTCTCCCATGTTCAAACAGTCCTCCAGAAAAGTTGAAACGAGATTGTTTCAGGGATTTTGTTACAGTGCAGACTCAGTTTCATGGGCATACCCAATAGGCTCTGATGTACGGGATGGGTGTAAGAAATAAGGAAACAAGATGTGCTATTTTACCACTGATGCCAACATTTCATGGTGTTCAAACCTTTGTTCTGTTCTCTTGGTCTGGAAACAGTGGTTCTTCTGTCTAAAATAAAGCTACTAAAACGAAGTAGTTGAATGCAAACTCCCAGCCAGCCTGATTATATCTGAAGCCTGAAGTTACAAAATCATGATGTTGCTGCACTCATGGAGCCTTCCCTGCTCCTACTGTTGGCAAAGCAGGTCTCTGTTCTATCCCTGCTACCTAGACATGCCTGCTTGCCATGGCAACCAGTCAGCACTCAAAGTATTTTAAAGCTAAGGAAATGCATACTGTCACACATTTAGAAAAGGCAGAACGTGGTAATAAATTGACGAGCCCCATTGCTTGCCTCAGCTGAACCTGACTGTATTGTTCAGAGGCTTAATGGCTGGGTTGATTCTGAAGGCAAGGTCGGTCTAAACATAGTTCTTTACTCTGGGATAAGGCAGCAGTTCAAGTTCCATTTTTATCACTTGTTGTTTCTATTATCAGTCACATGTGTTCAGTGTTTTGCTTAAAGTCCAAATTTCTGTAGGCAAGCAATGAGTTTGGAGCCTTAGTTCAGCTGTTCTAAGAAAATACTCAAACTGCTTTTTCCAGATACTGCAAAAGAGCAATTTAAGGGTGATCAAAGAGCTTAACTCTCACTAAATTCCTTTAAAAGAAGGCTTGCTCTCTTTCTCAGCTTAATATTTTTGTCCTAATTTTTGAAATTTTATACTTCATCTTCATTAATGAGCAAACACAGGATCTTCAAAAAACCAAACAACAAAACTCAAATAACCAAAAAAGTATTTTAAAAAATTAGAATTATCAATGTTTTATTTAGAGTATGATTTTCATATTAATGAGTGCTTGAGAAGGACTGACTCATGTGTGCTGGTTATTCAAAGTTAATCCCCAAACTCCGAAGCAGCAGAGCTCTGAGCAAATTGTGTGCTGGTGGCACTTTCATTAGTGAATTTCACAAGGTTTTGCAATTTTCATCTTATAAAAAGGACAGGAAAAACAAAACAAGTCCTCAAGCATCTGAAACAAGATAAATGACCTTCTTCGAAAATGTTATTTCCCTGTCCTCCCAGGAATGCCGAGTTAACGATACTTAAGAGAACACAGCATAAAGTGAAGCAATGAGGACATTAAATGTACCTAGTGTCTCTAGCTTTGTTTATGACACGTGAAGACCATGATGAGACCTGCAGCCATCTCTTTTATCCTGCAGGCACTCCCTGGAGCAGGAAACTGTTCCACAGACACAGTTTTTGTGCTTCAGACGATGGCATAGGGGTGCAAGCAAAACAGAGCACGAGGGCCATGTCAGCATGGGAACTGGAGCAGGGTAGAGAAGCTAAACCTGCAACTAACCTCTGTATTGAGCAACAGAGGGGATGTGAGGTGAGAGTAGGAGAGTCTGAGTTTGAGTGAACTGCCATCTAAAAACACACCAGCAAGGCTTGGCAGGAGGAAGGTCACTTCTGCTGTATTTGCTGTCACTAGAACATTTCCTGTCGATACTTGGCCTATGTTAGTCACCATCATAATCCTGCTTCTTGCTGCTCAGTCCCATCCACTGGTGATAGCACCTGGTGCTGTGCGAGGGACACGCTGTGTCTGTGCTTTGACTCAGTCAGCAGCCTTTAGCTGGGATACTCAGAGCTTCCTCTTCTTGTTGATTCTCTTGAGAAGAGTGGAGGACTTGCACCAAATACCTCTGTTCTGTGAGAAAAGGAGATCACCAAGGTGTTGTTCAGTCAAGGGCTTTGTCACTGGCTGCAAGCTGAACTATCCCAGGAATTGTTCAAGGCCAGATTGAATGTGGCTTTGAGCAACCTGGTCTAGTGGGAGGTGTCCCAGCTCATGGCAGAAGGGCTGGAACTACGTGATCTTTAAGGTCTGTCCAACCCAAACCATTCTATGATTCTATGACTGATTGAAAGGCTGGAGCAGCCACAGCTTTGGTGGGTTTGTTATTGCCTTCATAGCAATAACAATGAAACAGCCAAGCCCTTAGTAGCTACTTGGAAAATTGCCTTTGTTATGTAGTAGAAAACTTTTTAAAGAGGCGGATATAGCAGAAGGGATTAAACACAATGTTCATGCAATTCATCCACTCTGTTCCATAATCTTCTGTGTTCAAGTCCCAGCCTGGATTGTAGCTGCTGACACCTGCTGAGTTTGGGAGTTCTCATAAAATTTTCAGGCTGGCACTGAGCAGTACAAATAGCTGGATAACCCTTTGCAAACAGGTCCTGGTTATGTAAATTACAGAAATTTAACCAGTTTTTCAAACTCTGTTTCTAGGATGGAAGAGAAATAAATATCAAACTTTCTGGAATAGTCATAATAGTGGGCCAAATTTGATTTGATGTGATGATATTGTCTAGCTGGGGTGGGACTTGAGTCTCCTGTTTTAGAAGCTCCGAGGTTTAATGATGTGTTAGCTTAGTTGCTGTGGAAGGCTGCAGTGAGAGCTAAAAGCTGGAGCACTTGACATATAGTCATAAAAGAAGAGTAGAGAATAGTTCTTTGGAATAGAAGAGTTTGATCTTCTGTATAGCTTCCACCACTCACTTGCTCTGTGACTGGACAAAAAAGTCTGCAAAGCAGAGATCATTAGCCAGCATATTACTAACTCCGAAGCTCTCCTTGATCACCCAACAGGTCCACATCAAATCTTATCTTCAGAGCCAGGGCAGATGTTAAGGTTATAATCAGCAGGACCTTATCCCTTGCCTATCACAAGCTTTAAACAGAGGCTATGCTCTCTCACTGTTCATGCCCACGCATAGAGCTGACATCTAACCAAATGGTTGTTTTCCTGGAAAAAGGGAACTATACATGCCATAATGTGTAATGCTGTTTCCAATAGTCTTACAGGAGTCTACTGTGTGGTTAAAGTAAGAAAAGTCTTGCTGTCTCCATGTCCTCCTAATAATGCAAAGGATATTAACTTGACTAGCAAATAGCCCAATAAATGAAAAAAACCCACCTCTCTCTGGTAAAGAATGAAGTGTCATGATGGTTACTTGCACTGAAAAAGGTATACATCTGAGCCTGTAGAAACCTGCTACAGCTCTTCTGTTGGACTTGAGTCTGGTCTAGAGATGAAGATAAGGAAACCTTGCAAATGGTTCTGTCAGGGCACTGGTTTGTCAGGCTGCCCCAGTCACTGCTCACATAAAAAGCTGTATTTTTCTCCTCTGTTATCAAAGATAAGAAATTTATCATATGTACCCCAATCCAGATCTAAAACCTAGATTCCAGAGACCTTGATGGTAACAATCTAATTTCCCACTTTCAGCACAAACTTAAAAAATTAAAATCATAGCAGCAGTGAAACTCCAGGTACCCGGAGAAGACTGTGTTGATATAAACAGGCATGGAATCTGGCTTTCAGGGATTCTGCTGAAAGGAAAGAAAGAAGGCTCCCCATCTGTCCGTCCGTCCGTCCGTCCATCCATCCATCCATCCATCCATCCATCCTTCAAGATTTGTCCTTCTTCTTTCAGCTCCATTTCTCAAGCAGTGTTTGACTTTGAAGACCTAAGTCACCTAAGCTAAGGTCTCTCCTTAGCCTCCAGGGCTGGGTTGTCTGTGATTGCTTTAGAAAACTGGATGCATTTTCTGAGCTGGTTTTAGTCAGACACCAAGCAGATAATTATTACTTTAGACAGATGTTGTACATTGTTTAGCTCTCAGGAAAGACTTTATTCAGTTTTGGTTGCCACATACTAAAAAAAAAACAAAAATAAGAGTTCTTTCCCTTGGCAAACTGTGAACACTTAAACGGAATAGCTCTGGATTTTGCAAATAGAATGCTCTTTGGAAGAAAATAACAGCCCTCTGATTTCACTTAGTGAACTATGAGCTTTGCACAATATTGAGATCTTTGTTGAAAAGACAGATGATTAATTATACTATATACTCTGGACCAGTCTTTATGGATTTAAAACTTGGTATGTACAATGCTAAACCAGTGTTTGGAGGGGGTGCATAACTAACTGGAGAAATACAGCTCCTAGGAAAATAATGATGCCCCTGAGCATTACAAATTTTACTGCCACCTGACAACAGACTACATGTCCTGGTGCCTAAGTTCCTAAGCAGGAGCCATAGCTTTTCTGCCTGTTCCCACAGAATTTTAAGGAGCAAAAAAATTTCAACAGCATTTGATGGCTCTACTCCTTCTTCATCTGGGTAAATGGTTGCTTTGCTTCTCCCTTTGTTCCTCCAGTAGTCAGCCTGAAGAAAGATTCACCCTAAAGCTGTACTCTTCCCATTCCCCATGAGAGCACAGGGGAAGGGCACAGAACAGGATGTAAGCAGACCCTTCCAAGCAGCCTCTATTCTTGATGAACACACATTGGGGTACAGAAACGATTTAGGACTGGAGTAAAATCAATTGCCAGGCAATTATCAGGCAGCATAATGATGAAGGCTGATGAAGGCCTTTTTCTGCTGCAGACACTGACTGGTTGGTTTGGGCAAGCTGAAGATGGCCTTCAAGTCAGTGCTAGATTTTCTGATTTCCTAGTTCCAAGATATCTCGGCCACAGGAAACAGCAGACTGGGATGCTTTGGAGTTTGGGCTGGCTGAGAATTCTCAGCTGAAGTGGGGTGCACCTTTTGCTCTGTGTGGTACTCATTCATGACACTGACAGTTACACCTTAAATAAACAAGTTACTAGAATATCTGATATTAATCTGTGTCTTTTTTTCTAGATTGTTTTTTAGGAACATGAAGTTTTCAGAAGAATGCTCTTCTTTGCATTTACGTGGCTCTCTGATACAGCTAGACCTCAAAGAGCCAAGGTTCTAGCACTGATGATACTGTGAAGGGTTGAGTAGAAAAAAACATAAAGCAGCTGATACCTTTTAGAAGAGGAAACATTAGTGCTTAGAAATCTTTGGAAATGCTCAAGATCTTTATAAAGTCGAGGAATATGTGAAAAATGTAGAAATCTTCTGCTGAAATGAAAAAGATATTTTGGATAATTCTCTAGGACTGATAGTCATCAAAAACAGTTTCCTTATTGATTTGCACTAGGAGCCATGATATGAAACTTTCATTTTTCAAGACAATTAAGGCAGTATGAATCCAGGTGAATCAATGAACCTGAAATCCTGTTTTCCTTGAAACAGAACAAAATTTCTTTGAGATCAGATGAATCTAGGATTTCTGTCTGAGACTACAGATTATGCTGTCAACAACAAACGGACAAGCAAACTGTAAGAAAATACAAAGAGTAAGACTGTTATCTAGGCTTCTTCCAGTTAACAGTGTGACTGATCTCATGACTTCATGATTGTACTGGCAATTTTTTTGTACTGAAAACCAAAAATATATGACCAGATGAGGCTGCTTGGATGCAGCCTTGGATTTGCCTTGACTGAATTACAGTCACTAACATTTCCTCTATAAGAGTATTTGGCAGAATAAGTTAACTGTTTTGTTGACTGACTTTTAAGCAATGATTACAAGTCATGCATATAAAGTGATTTTTTGAGCTCATAATCATGAGTCTTGCACAGGAAATATGAACCTGAGAATGACTATTACACAGTTAGAAATCACAAACATGCCATTTGATGTGTGTCCCCAATCTGAGATTTGTTTATTGAATACGAAAAAGCACCTCTGGAAGAGCTACAGGAAAGAGCTATTTGTGGAGAAAATATAAAATATAATAACAACAATAATAATAAATATTTTTTAAAAGTCTCAAGCAGTTTTCCTTCTACCTCCAAATTCCCAAAAGTGTTTTGCGAAATCTGCATCTTGCTCACTAATATACTTGTATGGAAAGTTGAACTATGTCTTCCTGTATTCCAAAGCAGAGTCACAATGCTTCTTAGCTTCTGAAACCCAGTAATCTGAGATCTCTTCATGAACTGTTGATTTCCGTGATTTAGCATTTGCCTTAAATTGAACACTGATGTTATCAGTAAACTGCTGCAGAACGGTTTATCTCTTTTTGCAGGGGCCATGCAATTTATCAGGCAGCTGTCAGTAGGCACAAAGGGAATTCACAGACTCACAGATAAACATGGGATCACAGAAAATAAAAGACCATATCCATGCCCCTGCACACTCTTCCCTGCAGTGCAGCGTGGCTCTGCAAGTAACGACAGCCCGGTTTGATAAAGCACCTAGATTTTTATATATTATGGATTTCATTGGAATTTAACAGAGCAGTTGCTGAATAAGGAATATTTAAATGATTTGCATTCTCAGAGAAGGGCAATGAAGCTTGTGACGATTCTGGAGCACAAGTCTGATGAAGAGCAGCTGAAGAGTTGGGGATGAGGAAAGCTCAGGAAGGCTGTTGATCTCTGCAACTACCTGAAAAGAGGTTGTACTGAGATGGGGCTCAGCCTCTTCTCCCAAGTAACAAGTGACAAGATGAGAGGAAATGGCCTCAAGTTGCTCCAGGGGAGGTTTAAGTTGGATATTAGGAAAAATTTCTTCACTGAAAGCGTTGCCAAGCATTGAAACAGGCTGCCTAGGGAAACAATTGAGTCATCATCCCTGGAGGTATTTAAATGATGTGTAAATGTGGCACTTGGGGACACGGTTTAGCGGCAGACTTGGCAGAGCTGGGTTAACAGTTGGACTCGATGATCCAAACTAAATTATTCTATGATTCTATACCATTAATTGCTTGCCTGGTTATTTTTCAGTGTTACTGGACAGACAGGAGATAGCATTTTTGTTTTAATGTTTTCTCTTTCAGAAGTTATTATACGATATGCATGGAAGTGCACCTTTCCAACAAGTTTAAGTTTCTTTCTTAAAAATAATTGCACCCCTAAAAATAGAAAAGGAAATTCTCAATTTATTTCTGGACCAAAGATACAGAATAAAACTACAGACTTAGAGTGGGTGGTTCCATCTTTCTTAAGTATTTAAAATTATGAAGGAAAATTTTGACTTAAAAACATTAACAGTTACCAATTTCCCCAAACTACACACTTATGGTAACTTGTGCAGACTCCTAGAGCCCTGACTCCATCTTGGAAGACAGACAGATAGGAGATGATAGTTTGATCAACAACACATAGACCATCCAGAGCTCAACTTAGATTTGAAGCCGTATTTCCTTCTGGGGCAGTAAGTGGCCAATCCAGGTCACCAGCCCTGAGTCCTTGTCCTGTGTTGTTATCCCTTGCACCATCATCCCACCAGCAGGGAAGTAGGAGTTGCAGAGCTGTTGTATGATTTTGAGGACTATCCCTAATCAATACCTGCCTTTTCCATCCAATGACCATAACCAGAATGGCCTGGCAGCAGGACCCCCTCTCCTGATCACCAGAATCGAGACAGACAAACCTGCTGTTTTCAGATATGTTATTTGTGAGGGACTTGCCTGGTTGGGCAGTAACTTCTTTGCACAAATGCCTGCTAGGCAGTTGACTGTAGCATAGTCCTGTGGCTAATGCAGAAGGCTGGGAGAGAGTTGCTCCTGCTGGGTACAGGAGGAAGGCCAACGGGAAAGGTGAGATGGGGATTACACACTTGCCCACTGCAAAACCCCTCCTGCCTGTGAGTGGATGGTGCAGATCCCCTTTTCATCTTGCAAAAATTTACAATTGAGCCATAATAGAAGTTCTGTTTTCTGAGTTTTAAGTACAGCAAATACTTTTTTCATTCAGTCTATTATCAGCAGTGTTTGTCCTACATAAATGGCTGGAGCACAGTTGGAGAGGAGCTTCTGGGAGGGTCTAAGCAGAAAAAAAGTAATTACTTAGAGACAGGCTATCTCTGGGCATGCTGCAACTTATTGTCGTGCCACAATGGTATTTTAGACGATTTCAACATAGGACTGTACATTTTTACACAAATATATTTATAAGCCTTTATTTACACATGATGGGTAATTGCTTGTCCAAGCATCGCATATAACTGCACGCACAAGGGGTGCAGGCAGAACACGCACAGGGGCCCTTGCATAAAAACAAGGGATCCCAGACACATGCTGAATGAATTTTGTCTGTACACTCTGTCCTTTAATTGTACTCCCAGCAGTGTGTATGTGGAGTTCCTGAAAAAGCTCTTGGGAGGGAGGGGAAGAGGAATAAAACAATATCAAAGAAGAGCCATGTGGTGTTGATGGGCTTGGAAAGACATCTTGCTAATTGTTTGCAGAATGCATTCCAGGTTACTGAAAGCCAAAAGGCTGCAGGGTTTGTTGGGCTGAACTGAAAATTACAATGCTTTCTCCCGTCCTTGTCTTACTTGACTGATAGGAGTCTCACAACCCTCAGGCACTTGCAGGAATTAGGATCTGGTGTATCCCACTGTAGGGCGTGCTGCTGGTGGGGCTTTGATCAGAGTTTAGCCTTTGTTGTTGAAAGGATATGTTCCATCTCAGCAGATTCAAAAAGGAGATGGGTTGTTCAAGGCTATTACCACAGGACTTGTCTCTCCTCCCGTTTCCCCAACAAAAGACGAACAAAAGCAAATGACCAGCCAAATTATGTTTTGTTTCCATGGAGTAGACTGTTATGAATTGCTTATATATTCATTATTACCAAGACTGAAAGGCATCATGCTGGGCTGATTTCAGAGCAGTTCCCTATTAACAGTATTTTTAATGTGAGTAACAAAGTTGACTTTCAATTAATGTCCATGATGTTAGAAAAACACTTAGTGTTGCACATCTGAAGTTCATGCTACTAAGCCTTTCATTGAAGCAAGCCCAGTAAATATTCAGGAATGAATAGTGAGAACCTGCCTATTCTTCTGTGTAAAACACCCTGGTGTGTATGCTCTGTGCTAAACAATTTCTTCTGTCACCAACGCTGTGAGGTTTGGTCCACAGCACAGATATTGCACTATTTCAGATTCTTTCATGTCAGAGGAACCAGATTCAAGGCTTAGATGACAATGAAGGAATAAAGGCAGCAGCTAGCCTTGTTCTGCAGTGCTGGATGGAGATTAGCTGCAATGGTAGGTACCAGGTCGACTACAAATGACTTACTTCATTCGTCAGTACTGTTTATTACTGAGTATCATGCAGCCCTGCAGGCTGCGAGGTGGAATTCAGGTGTAGCAAGCCTAAAAAACAAAATGATGGTATAGAACTGGGAGATCCCAAATGTTTCACCAGGTGAGATGAGCGGCATTTCTGGGTATTGATGCTTATTGTAGGATCTGAACACTTATCTTCACAATGGAAGCTCTTTCTCACCACTATGTCATCTTAGATTACCTTGGCAGTGAGAAAGTATTTGTGTAATACTTCTTACTGCTCCTTGAGCGGTTCCTGCCCTTTCTACATCCTGTTGAAATTCATTGTCCTCAAATGAAGTGGTGCTCCCACACCAGTGTGGGAGCAGAGGGAATTCCAGGGCCTTCCTGGGTATGCCTGGCATGCCATACACAAGTGGGATTTGTCAGTCCCATTGCTGTTGTCTCTGGTGTTCCTGAGAACTTTCCTGGACACCTCTTCAGGTTGACAGGACAGACGACACAGTTAGGATATAATGGATTATCATATTGAATAAATGTTTTAGGTGTTGAGCTGACACATAGTGACAGACCCAAGACATAACTCTTCATTTCATCAGGTAGACAGACACTTTGATGGATGAGGACTACTAGGTAATTCACTGAGGTTAATGGACTGTTATGCCAGAGACTGGCAAAATGAAGACTTTACCATTTAAACCGAGTCCCAGGAATACTTAGATTCGGTGCCAAGTGGGAACTAGAATTAGCTTTCTGCAGAGTAATCAGAGTAATCTGTTAGCTGTGCATTACGGCAGACCAGTCATCCCACTGTGCTTGGTAGTTCCCAGGGGGTGAAGATGTGAGCAGTCTGTAGCTTACCAGGTGTATATCCTTTTTGTTCTGTTCTCTGGGTGCTGATAATGCCATTCTGAGATTTTGGGTAAGATGGGCATCCCTAGCAGGTTACAGTCAAATAACTACAGACAGGCAAAAGCTGAGAGCACAAGACAGCCTTGTCCTGTTATTTGGAGTACAACAGGTAAAGGCTGATCCAGATCCATGAGGAAAACAAGTCCTGCTTTGAACCAGAGATTTCTCTGGTTATCAACAAGTGTTTGGATTTGAGGCTGGCACCATAGAAGTTTTAAAAATATTTCTGTCATGACACAGTAACCAAGCACTGAGTGTGTGTGTGTGTTCCCGCTGTCACACCCAAACCTTTCCTTGGAGACACTCAGGGGATCTCAGATAGCAATCAGCCCCAGTCAGCCCCACCAAGATGGGCTTCTATTATGCAAAAAAGTTATAGCATGGGGTCTGACCTTCACACCCCATCATTAAAATTCCTCTGAAGCTCCAGCCCAGTCGGGGGCAGATTCGGAGTCCTGAGGGTGAGGTCATGTCTGCAATGAGCCCATGACAATAATTGCTACTATATGGCCCTATTTATTTCTTGAAGACACATTGATGTTGCTGCAGAATGAGGCCACAGGCAATAGAGAAGGGCATCTATTTGTGATTTTATGGCTTTATTAATTTTAAATTGTTAATCTGTTGTTTCTAATTGCCTTAGTCCATCACTTTGGTAATGGGTCGTGGTTTGCGGAGTTCTAGTTAATCAGTACTAATATATAAAGAAAAATTTTTAAATAAATATAAAGAAGAGCTGAAGAGACTGAGTACCTGCATCCAGCTTGCCCAGAGAATATGCTGGTATAGTTTGCAGTTGGCATTTGCATTGTTGCTGTCCTTCCACATTTTGTTTCCAGGAGGCTTGTCAATTGTTGTCTCCAATAGCACAAGGGCTTGAAATGTACCCGGCCGGGATTTTACAAAGGTCGCTGGGTATTGTGTGCTTGAGGTCTGAGACAAGCTTTGGGCTTAGGCCTGGCTCTAGCATAAACACTTTCTTTGTTTTTCTACTTCTGTTGTCTCACAGGTGAAAATACTTTTCTTCTTCATTGTTTTTTGTATTCTGTAAGAACAGTGATTCTGCCTAAATAACTGTGTGGTCCTGTTTAACCTGAGTAATGAGAGTTTAACAGTGTGAGTTTCCTGGTCACATCCAGGAAATGTGCTGGGTTTTTTAGCATTTTTGCACTTTCTCTTCAAGTTTGGGTGGATCTCAGGAGTGCTGTACCCTCTGAGCTGGGTGGGTATTCCTTATTTGCTATCTTTTTTGTCCTGTATGGAAGGAATGGAATTTTAAAGATTATTCATTTACAGTTTTTTGTAGGTACAATATCCCTGTTGCTTTCCTGTGTGCTTCCTTTCTACTGGTAGACAACACGCTGTAAAGGGAGTGGTTGAGTTTTCTGTCTATATGTGTCTATACATCTATTGTCAGTGGCAATTCTTCATTTGCTTTTACACAAAATTTACAGAGGCCTGTTTTCAGAATGCCTTTTTAATACAATACTGAAGCACACTGATAAGAAATCTGGGACAAGAGTGAATTAGGAAGAACTTATCATTAGGAGATGAGACCTACATAGAAAATATAATTAAAGCAGCATTATGTAGCTTAGATTTTTATCCAAACATTTCTGCCAATTTGTCTGTGTTTTTCAGTGTAAAAAAAAAATTACTTCTTTCAGCACCTTTCTGTTGCCAGTAGTGTCATTGGAAACTTAAAACAATTTGTCAAGTTTTACCCCCTTAATGCCAGCAGAAAGGAGAATTAGCTCTAGATATTCTGTGCAGCCTGGTTAAGGGGAGAGTATCTCCCTCCCCAGCTCCTAACTTCTTTCTCTGTTTGTTAGGAGGCAGAGTAAGGAAGTGATTTAAAACAGTAAATGACTTAAAAATTAATATTCTTTCATGGTATATAAACGCCATCTCCTCCTCTCTCCCTTTCCTTCCCCTGGCAAAGAATTAACAAGGAATGCTAACGAGGAATTTAGAGAAAGTTTTAACATACAACACAGCACTCATCCTGATGTGCTCCACTCAGTTCTTGGCTCTGCATGGTTACTTAGTGTCCAGCTTTTTATATTGAAAGAGAAATTTATGGCTTTCTTGCTTTATTCATTTCTCTTTCACATAATACTCCTTGAGCTGGCTCTGAAGATAAATCCTTCTTAAGCCTTCAAACATAAATCAGAGTTCAGGATGATGTGCACTCAGGAGATGTCAGTTGTCCATAGCTTGTGTTTGCAGCCTTAGCAGCAGCAAACTGCTTGCTACATATTCAGAAGAAGGCTCCTTGCTTTCCACTGCAAATTCTTTCTCTGGATCATTACAGATCCATGGAAACACTGTGTATGATGCATCAAGAGTTAAAGTTTTTAATCTAATTTCATGTGAGTCTGTGCTTTTTTGCCATCCTTTGTCTGACAATTACTGTGCAAAGCACAGGAAATATTTGTAATACCATTTGTGTCACTGCATTCATTAGCATGTGCCATTCTGATCTGATAAAACACACCTTGTGCAAAACATTTAGCAATAGACATGGCCTGAAACATGAGTCTTATGTCTTATCTGCACTCCAAATTCCTGAAGATTTAGCTTAGGGCTTGGATTCACAAAAAAGTTTATCCGAAAGAAAAAAAAGATGGTTTAGTTTGATCAGTCTCATAGCTTGAGTGCATGCTTGGCAGTAGCATCCACAGGCGTAAGCGTGTTCAGGCATCAGTGGGGCTCAGTCTGAGGGCAGAGCAGGAATGAAGCAATGGCCATTTCAGAAATCTGGGCAAGTGAGTGCATCAGTAGTTGAGGATCTCTGTAACTGAAGTGTGACCTCACCACAGACCACACAGCCAGTTTGAAATGGCTTATTAAAAAAGTGAGGCTTTCATGGCTCTTTCACGAAAATCCACCCACACAAGACAGGAGTCGAAGCACTGCACAAAGGGATTGTGTGCCTGTTCCTCATCACTACTGCCTGTTTCCATACTTTCACATATTGTTATCTTGTGCCTGATTATCCTCTTCATAGATGATTACCCTAAATTTTCACATTGGAAATTTTCACACAGCAAGACATCAAGCACTTTTTGAGAACAGGGTTAAGATTCTCTAGGAGTTCTCTGGAAATCACATCATGGAACACTCCTTAGGCTCTGCTCTTCCAAGCAGATCTCCTCCTACATACTATGTCCTTCGGAAGTCTGAGGGTCACTTCTCAACTCTGGAGATCAGTTTTCCCAGATCTATTCGGAGCCATTCCTAGTTTATATTTATTTAACATTGCTGTAACTAATCACTGCAGCTTTCTTTCCACTAGTCACTGCATTTTAAAGTAGACATTTGGCGCATCTGGATTTGTTCCAAAATGCATATTTCTGGCTTTCTATATAGAATAATTTTCTCTATTTGTATATTTCAGAGGAGTTGTATAATTGATTATTTCTTATCTTGATCAATATGTTACCACAGTGGATATCATGCCCCTCCTTCTGCTCACTCTTAAGGGATTTTTTTCCATCTAAGAATCTACAATAAAATAATTACTTTTTCAACTAAAATAAATATTGCCTAGCTCAGGATCCTCTTCTGATGGCAAGATTATCTGAAGTTCTTCCAGTGCAGTTTTTCAGAGGAAAAAGGCCTCAGACTTTGCTGGTCAGGGGAGTGGATGATTTGGCTTCTGTGTGGTTTGCATGAAAATCACAGATTTACCACTTGACTTATGTTCTCCTGCAAATTATGTTCCAACTGGCTTTTAGTGATGGATGCTGGACAAATTTCTAATGGATCAAAAGAGTTTGGCTCCATGGAAGAATTAGCTGATCTGAAGTGGAACAGTGGCTAGAGGAGCGAAAATTGATCAAAATATTTGCAAGATGTGGAACTGAAAATATAAGCTGCAGTCTGGTCGATGTGAAATTTTTATTGTTGCAAAAAACTGTATTTCTCTTTTGGTCATCATTTGAGCAGTGGTGGTAATCTGGCTTCTCAATCAGCCCTTTGCCCAGTTAATAGGGCCATCAATCTTAGTAAACTTGGAGATAAACTTGAGACCTAGGTCACTCAGTCTGAATATTGATCATCTTGACTACTTTGAAACAGCCACACATGGTTACAAGAGAGGTACAGAACTGGCTGAAATACAGTGTTTTTCTTGAAATGGGTGCAGGTCTGGGTCCAGTTGGGAAGGACTGGGGCAGGAAATGCAGGAGAGTGAATCATTCTGCTTGGAAAGGGAAGACTAAAAAGTTATAGAATACGGAGTGCTAGAAGGTAGGACTCCAGAAGAAGGTGTTACCCAGCTGTCCTAGGTATGTGTCAGCCTGACTTCCTGATGGGAGCTGGGACTTACAGTGTCTGGTGTCTTTGTTGTTTGCTCCAAATCATAGTCTTTTTGCTATCACTTTTGCTTCCACTACCTGTACAATGTAGTCATTTGAGGAAGGAAGTTGGCTTCTCTTTGTACTGCTGTGCATGGGAACTCCCTGCTGCAAGACACCTTTGAGATATATCACTGGTCTAAAACATTGCTCTAAACTTCTTAACATCAGATCTTTTGCAGATCTCTTCTCTTATGGGGTGTGTGAAGTATTGTAGGACAGAGCTGGAAAATCGTTCTGTGTCCCAGGAGTCCTGAGTCTCTGCACCGTTGTGCAAAGGGGAGCTTTGGTGCACCTTGGCAATTCTTGTCTGGAGGACAGGAGCTGTGAAGTGGTAACAGCTACAAGAAAGCAGGTACAGCTTCCTTGGTCACATACTCCACAAAAAACCTGGAGGGCTCAGTGTGCAACCATGATGGACTGTGTGCAGTCTCAGACTGGTGAAGATCACGGGACCCCAAAAGCTCTGTTCCCCTGGGAATGTCAGCAGCTCTAAGGGGACACCAGAACAGTGGAATGAGCTGCCTCTGACTCCACCACTGCATTTTCCATGGCCACTGAATCTATGGCCCAAGTGTCAGTTGCTGTAAAAATCTTTGGTGGAGCATCCCGGCCTTTCTGCTGCAGGGTTCCGGTTGAGGCTGATGGGCTGTGATGGCAGAGCACATGCTTTGGATGGCCAACAGCCTGGCTCTTGGGGTTTGCCATTCTACTTGTGCTGGCTTTTGAAAGGATTTTATAAAGCATGCCTTCCAGCAGCTCTTTGAACACTGTGGCTGGAAGTGATGAATGGGTGGTCAGTGAAAAGACCAAGAAAAAAACCACTGATTCAATTATGAATGAAATTGGCCTAGCCAGCTCTATTAAAACAAATATTTTGCCTTACATTGACTAGGGAAGGGTGTGATTTTACAGCTGTGTCCACAGCCAGGGTGATGTAAGAGCCCAGGGATATTTCTGATGGAACAGAATTCAGTTAAAGTTCAGCAAAAGCTGTTGCTGAATGTGGGAACACGTTCTTGGTGATGAAATGCCCTTTGACAAAAGAATTTTTGTTACTTTGGGGTGGTTTAGTAGAATACTGGAGAACACATTCCAGGGAAATCTGCCGTAATTTTTCACACCTCAGTCAATTGCTTTCCTCTTTGGACCAATTTTTACATGTTTTTAAAATTTTATTATTGTTCTAATAATAATGATAATAATGATGATGACAATAATAATAATAACCTCCTACAACTTTATGCACCATTATTAAGTATTTGTGCCCTTTAGGCAAGGGTAGGTTAAATCTATATAGCACACAGTTCTTCTCCTTTGAACAATAAAGTGGTTTACTGGAGTGGCATCTGAGCTGCCTGACTGATCTCCAGGTGAACACTGTGATGTGAATAAGAGTGTTTGTGTCTTTCCAAACAAGTTCTCCAGGATGTTGGCAGAGATGAATATATGCCACGGGACAGATTCTGCTCAATCCGTGATTGGAAGGAGCTCAGAGAGCTGAAGAGGTTTTGGATATGAAAGCAGCACTGTCAGAGGCAGTGGGGATGTCTTTTGCCACCCTCTGAAAGGGAGCATGTTTCATTCTGTGAAGACCTGGTATGGAAGTGTCTGTCCCATACTTGCAAGGATATCTTGGAGGGCATGCTCAGGTCATAGCTGAATACTGGATCGTGTGAGTCACTGGAGCTCCAAAGTCATTGAAGGTACCTTCAGGGACATGGGCTGAAGGTCTGGGTGTGAGCTAAGAGAGAAGCACAGTCCCACATTGCACATCCTTGCAGCTGTTCCTGGAGAGTTGTGGCACTGCTGCTGGTGAGGAAGGATGTTCATCTGACTTCACAGGCATTAGGGTTCATAAGAGTGAGTAGGGACTGTCATGAAACTACACTTGAATATTATCTGTGTGGATGGCTGTGGTGGTAGGTCTCAAATATTTCATGTTTCTAAGACCATTCTCATTGTCTCTGTTCTTTTTCTGCAGGACAAAACAAGTGGGAGGGCAATGGATTCACGGTGGTGAGCACCAGCTGAAATTGCAGAAAGTTTGTTGACTCCCTGCTGGTATTTCAGTGAACAACAAGTTCCCTCTATCCTTTGGATGCTATGTGAGAAAAATCTGTCCTTGTGTTTGCAGATTAAGTATAGTAGCTGACTCAGGTTAGTCCCAAGAGTTTGTTGGTCATAAAATGATATTCTGAAGATACAATCGTCCCTACCCTCTATGTGCAAGCCCATGGGAAAC
This sequence comes from Serilophus lunatus, assembly GCA_013399895.1. Taxonomy (NCBI): domain Eukaryota; kingdom Metazoa; phylum Chordata; class Aves; order Passeriformes; family Eurylaimidae; genus Serilophus; species Serilophus lunatus. The sequence goes on along the minus strand of VXBA01003639.1, from coordinate 301,956 downwards.
TTGATATCTAATAAATGTCCCTGGACAGGGATTTCATATTTTGACACCATCATACCAGGGACCTTTGGTCCACTGGAGTTAAGTGGTAGTGACTGGTGTATCTCATTACTGATGTCCAAAAGAGATGTTCCAGAAACTCTCATATAGGGCATAATGGTCTGCTGGGTACTGTAATACTGTCCATGATGACTATAAGTGGAGAATTGGTATAAAATGTAAGGTGTTGAATCAGGATAAATCTTTCAAGCTGCCAATGATCCCTTGTGTGACTGTGGTCCACATATTTAAGGAACTTACTTGTTCCCTTTCCTGTCAGAATGGTCAGTGATATCCACCTTAGCAAAAACTCTAGGAAGGATGAGAAGTGTAAAGTAAAACTTGCTGCACAGGATTATGAAGGAATCACATAATCAGAATTCACCAGCTTTACATTACAAAACAATTCTCAAAATCATGCAAGGGCTCAAAGGGTCATGTTTCCCCCTTTACAATCTCCTCTCTGCTCTGTATCATCAGTTTGCATGGAAATCTGGGGAAGTAAATACTCGTTTGTTTGTTTGTTTTTTTATTTTTGTTTGTTTGCTTGAGCTCCATGCTGCTCTGAAGTTGAGGGACTGCTGCAAGCCTGGCCTCTCATAACTCATGATGTGCTTGGTAATTGAAGGGTAAAGGGTATAACTAATTACATTGTCTATTTGAACAAGAGGCAGAGTGGATTTGGATGGATGATGGATGTTATGAAAACAACTGCTCCTTCCTCTGTGTGTATTTGTGTGTGTGTGTGCAGTCTGTCCTCCATGTAGTGACTGTGCTAAAGCCAACAATGGGAGTAATAGCAAATTTTTTTTAAAAAAAATGCATAAACCAGAAAAAAAAGGTCATTCTTCTTTGTGCTACTCCAGCTACAAGATCTTCTCTGACAATGTTTAGGAAAACTCTGTATCAAGGAATACAATAAAATATTTAAAGTCAAACTTAAATAGTAAGAGTCATTTTACATATGCTGCTGCTGCTGCTGTACCTTAAGCCACATGTTATCGGCAATGTTCTTTTCACCATTTGAAAAGGGTCCTTTTTATTCTCTTGCTGCCTGAAGAATGCCTGGGAGAAACACAGGAGTTAATGTAATTAAAGAATGAGGCTCACTTCATCCCCTAAAGAAACTAATTTTTTCCCCACGTGCATTTTACTCTGCAGTGATTAAGTGACTAGTGTGCTGGTACGTGATCCCCCTTGCAGGAGCCCTGCTGCCTTTGGGCAGATGACCTAAATGGAGGGGAGGTACAAGAGGGCAATTTATTTTTTTTTACCATTTTATATTTTGGGTGTTGTCTACCCATCTGCTTTATACATTTCCGCAAAATGTCTGGGCTAATTCTGAAAAGGATAAAAATCCAAGGCCATCCTATGTTTGAGGATTTTAGAGCCAAATCCAATCAAAGAAGCATTCTTAGCAGTTCCCAGTTTCTTGGGGTTGTCATCACTGGATTCAATTGTGGTTCTTTCATCTCGTTCTGAGTCTACCCACCTAAGCATGTTAGCCATTGATGTAAATCACTTCTGAAAGATCAGAAACCATAGTCCAGCCCTTAAATAAATGCATTCATAGACTAGTCAGTTGTGAGATGCAGGGGATGAAGGTCAAGGATGCAGCTGGACAGCCCAGAAGTACCCCAGAGCACATGCTCATGAAAAGGTCCTGCTGGCATCAGAAGGGAGAAGTCTCATCCCCCCTGTACACCTAGGATATCTTTCTTTCTAGCCATTCTCTCTGAGTTCTCTGACATATAATTTCCTTTGCTTTAAACAGAGTATCAAATTTAACAAGGCAATAGTGAGATTAAAACCAGGCAATAGTGAGTTTAAAAAGAAAATATGATAAATAAGACACTGAAAATTGTTTCACAATAAACACCTGGGGCCAACATAGAGTCAAGGGAGGATCTATGCAGGCTGTGTGTTGTAACTTGCTGGATTGCTTGCTGTATGCTGTAACTCATCCTAAAGATATTCCTGGAAAGCTCAACAATAAATGCTGACTTCTTTAGTGATGGACATCTGACATCATACACTGTTAAATTTCATTCATTATGTTAGCACTTCAGTAGCACACATTTGCAAGCGTATCCCTGACCAGCCTGTCATCAGCCCTACTCTAGAGCAGCTCCAGGAAAGGATGAAGAATACTTTAACCCCTGAGTTGGACACCCCTTTTGAGGTGTCTGGGACACAAAATGTGGTGTGCTTGGTGGGCTGAGCTCCCTATAGCAAGGCTGGTCCCAGTAAGTGGGTTGTATACAAGCAAACTTTCAGACACAAAACCAATTTTGACTTTAACAAAGGAATTGAAAAAATAAACGTAGAAATTGTTTTCTTTCACATTTTCTTTAGTGTTCTTCACCCCAGAATATAATCTAAATTATAGTACTTCTAAGTAGGAATTTCCTATTCATATTTTACCTCTCCTGCACCTTCATTTTGCTTATTTGTTTAGTAGAGAAGAGAATAAGCAGAGAAGAAGAAAGAGGGATAAAAAGCAAGTGCTGAAATGTAGTGTTTTGTTCCTCTGAGCTGGGCTCACCCTCAGGAATATGTGTGCTAATTAATTTCCTGCAATATGCAGGAGACTCTGTGAGATCCCCTTCTGTCCTGGCTTCCCATGAACTGACAATCTATGTAAAACTTAAGAAATCTCGTAAATAAGAGCAGTTTCTAAAGCTGGAGAAACCTCTAGTTCTTCCTTTGGCCCAGTGAACATGATAAAGGTCAGTGAGCATGATACAGACGTGCAAGGAACAAGTGAGAAGGGAGTCAACTGGATTATATTTGTCACACTGAAAAGGGTGTAGATGGGGCTGGGTGTAGGGAGAGAGTCACAGGGTCTTCTTTCTCAAGAGACTACATTGAATGCAACTTGGGACGCCTTTTCTTCCACTCCCAGCAATGTTTTTCCACAGCAGTGCTATGGTTTGGTTGTGAAGGACTGAAACTATCTCTGTTGGTTAGATCCTGAAGATTAGATCCTTTCCCTCTAAGGGCCAATGTGGGTGAGGGTGAAGGGTTAGGACATTGTGAAGATGGAGTCACTCACATTCAGGTTTCTGAACTCCTAGTGGAGCAGGGATCTGCTTCTTGTGTCTCAGGGACGTGCGACAACCAGCACTGAGCTGAGTTCCTCTGAGCTGGCTCTTGGTACAGCTCCAATCACAAAGTGCCCCTTCAGCATTGCCCATGGTGGGCAGAGAGAGGCTGCTCCCAGCATGGATAGACCAGACAGGCACAGGAATAGCAGGTCTGCCTAGAAGCCCTGCCAGGAGTCTAGACAGGGAATTTGGGTGAGCTGAATCACACCTCTGATGCTTTACCCATCTAACTGGTACTTGTCGTGCCTAACTAGTTTGGGTGCTTAAAGCAGATGGTTTGTGCATCAGCTTCCCATGGAGGTTCATTAGATTCAAGTCCCTGACCAGGTGAACAGTTAATTATCTGTATAAAACAGAAAATCTTCAACTGAGAGTGCTGAAAAAGCCAGCAGCCTAATGAGCACTTGGTGCCTCTGAGAGCCCAATGCCCTGTCCCCTCTGCAAACCACAGCGAGCACAGCTAATCTGATCCTAAATCCCTTTCATCCTAGGTGAGAACCCTAACCACAGCCCTGTGGGCTGTCTGCCTGTATCACTGCTTTTCCACTTAAAAGAAAACTGTAAAATAGCTCTCTTTTTCTACATATGGAAATGGGAATAATTTCTGAAATCCCAGGAATATTTGTAAGGCAAGAAAAGTGTTTCCTGCCCAGCCACAGCCACAGGTCAGAGTCGCAGCCTTCTGAGACCAAGTACAGGCTCTCTATAATTGGTTCATTTTTATTAATTTAATTTTTTTTTTAACTTCTAAAGGGTTATTTTGGTGTGAGAGCAGCCCTAGACCTGATGAATATACCTTTGTATGCAGTTCTCTAAGTACAGCATACCCCTTAAGGCACCAGGTTAACAGTCATGGACTTAAAAGCCAGCTGAGACCTGGGAGGAAACTTTATTAAAAATAGTCTATCTGTCTGGAATAAGGGTCCAGAGTTTGCAATGTAAAATAGTTGCTTATGAAAAATGCATTCTTCATAAGTGAAACAACATAATCCTTCTGGCCAGAAGCCAGAAGTTGGGTTTCTTTTCCAAAAGCTGTCAAAAAGCAGACAACAAAACAATGCCTGTCACATTTTTAATTTCACATTTTGTGTGACTTTGTGAGCAGATTAACTACAGATCAGGAAAGGAAAACTTCCAACACAGTTCAAAGAAAGCAGTCAGAATAGGACAAGGGGGAGAGCCCACCTCAGAAGTTTTTCCTCCCTGCTTCAGGCACCCAAGAACTCGTGCTGCTGTTCCCTCCTGTAGGCAGTAGTGTAATGCACAGAAGTGAAGACAGAAGTGGACACACTTACAGAGGGCTGTCATTTAGAATTGGGTTTATTGTCCCTTTTGTTGCCATATAGCATTCCTGGGCATAAGGAAGGTGGGTCCTGGGGATACTGGTGGGAGGACCACACTTCACTTTGATGACCACAGGCTGTGGAAGCATCCTTCCCACTGGGAAACCTCCTCAGCCTCTCTGCTGAGGTCACTGGCGCAGGACTGCTGCGCATGGCCAGGCCCTTCCATAACTCCTATTTTCACCACAGACTACATTCTGATGGTTGTTTCATCACTACTGCTTTTAGCAGAGGATTGGTAAGGTACTGCTGGTTGTTTCTCATAGATTTTACCCAAGAGGCAGAGAGGGTTTAGAGGCATATAAAGTTATTTGTTGAACAGTGAGATTCACTGAGTAGTTTTTGTGGGACAGAGGAAGGGAAAATTCCGTTTTCACTAGAATAGATTTTTATTCTGGCCAAAATTTGAGGTTATTTTTCCCTTTTGTTTCCTTCTTCATTGAAAGAAAACAGGACTGGAAAAGCTTTTCACAGTGCTAAGTTTTGTTGTTTGGATACTCTGCATCTTCCTTTTTTGCCCTGCAGGAAAAAATACACCCCTGAAACCAGCTCTCTGAAGTGCAGACATTTCCTTAGGCCAGGGAATGATGTGAACTCCCATTTCCTGCATCCTGGAGTTGTGTATTATGGGAAAAAGGCACTCCAATGGAGAGTGGGAATGGGACTCTCCACCGCACAGGACTGTAAACATTGTCCAACTGCAACCATTGAGTGGGGTGAGACTTACATCACCTCAAGGCTTCTCAGTGACTAGTTTACATGGCTCCTTGCCCACTGGGCCGGTTTGTGGATCCTGTTTTCAGGAAACTCTGTTTAGGGAGCCCAAATGCCTCACTGAGCTCTGTTGTTGGAGACAGCGAGTGCCTGGGAACCTACAGCTGTGCATCTCAGTGCTGTGGCGACTACACCCTTTGTGCATCCTATCCCAGGTGTCTGCATCTCCTTCAAAAAGTGGATTTAGATTCCAAAAGTGCTTAATACTACATGGCTTTTCACTAGAACTACTGGCAATGTCAGTTCCCACTACGTATGACCAGGCACGCATGATATAGAGAATAGAAAACTCAGTGCAAAGCCCCTTCCTTTTCCTTACATCCTCAACCAAAGGCAAAAGTCTGCTTATTTTGCCCTTGCTTTGCAGGCACAGTGAAGGGTCTTATGCAGCTGCTTAATTGTGAATAACTGCTGAAAAAAAGTTATTGGGTTCCAACATCTTGTGTTTCATGCATATATTCTTCATCTGCAATTTAATGTTCCCTTTCAGCCATTGCAATTCTATTGAATTCATTGGGTTATAATAGTGCTATTAATTCTGATTAGTATTTTCCTTTGTTTTATTAGAGTATGGTGTGCAATACTTTAGGAAGCAAGAGAGGATAAATTAATAAGGATTATAAAGAAATAAGAGCATTGCAAAGTCAGCATGATAGGTCATTGGAAGGTAAATGCTTGCAGTCTGGAGAGCAAACCTTGTGAAGAACATCAGAGGAAAACAACTTCTCATCAGCCACAAAGGTTGTAGCTAATATGTATGGCATTGAGGGTTGTGTCATCACCAAGGTACAGTAAAACCAGGGTTAGATAGAGAGGAATACCTTTGATATCAATATACTAACCCTGAGAAGTGACCTGCAGGGCTTTACTCTGCTGTGGTTCACTGTTTGGAGAGAGGATTCTTTGTCTTTCAGGGAACATCCTTTTTGTTGTGCATAATGACAGCTGCACAGGTTTAGGAAGGTCTGCCCTCTAGGACATAAGTGTGAACTGGGGTGACTGTGATAATAAAAAAACAAACAAACAAGTTATTTTTCTGAAAGTAGGACTGCAGCAGTGTGCCAGAACATAACAGCGTGTCATTTTGCAGTAGGTTTACAAGTTAGACTTGAACCACAATCCCTTCAGACACCAATTCTGCATTTCAGAAAGACCGTTCTATAATGAGTGCCACATCATCTTATTTATTCTGCGCTAAGAAGTACTTTGGTCCTTGGCAGTGACAACTGTATCAAAAGAGTAGTAAAAATCCTTAGATTAACTATACTTAGTATTTCCTAAAATCAAAGTATTGCATTGATTTATTTCTTTTTGTTTTGAGGTATAATTACATGTGCTAAATTGTGCTCAGGAAAGTGATTAAAAGAAACTTGCCCTCCAGAGGAAAAAAGTAAGAAAGATTAAAAGGAGCTTTTTTTTTTCTTTTTTTTTAATCTGTAAAACAATGTTCTTTTAATTTAAAGAGGATGACGTTAAATTGCAGTGGTGGAGACATGAAGCAAAATTAAATAGAAAATCTGCTTTAAAGGGAAGCTGAAACCCATGATGAGAAAAGTTGGTGAGAAAAAAAAAATGCAGAGGAGGGACGTGGAATCACACTGCAGCCTGACTTGTTTGAAAGCTTCGAGCCCTTTCCTCTGAGATTAAAGCATGTCACCATGACAGAGAGGGCCTGTGAGGCAAGGGTCAACCTTATGATAATGAATTACATTTCAAAAGAAGGTTTCAAATACCCCAGTGTCTGCTTGGATGTTAATTGCAAAGCAATTAGTGCTATTAAAGTATTAGCAACCTAGAAAATTCCCAGAACAATGCTGTTCAGACAGTCCCGAGATACCTCAAAAGGTATGGTCTTTTTTCTCCTGCAGTAAATGTCAAAATTGATGTTAACGATATGCTATAGGTTAATTTTAATAAAGGAAGAGAGAATTAGCAAAATGGCAGTCCTTTGCTTGATATGCACATCCCAGTGTGATAGTGTCAGTCCTCTGAATCTAGTGACTGCTCAAACGTGTAGTATGTGGAATCTGATGTGCCTCTGAACATGAAAGAGAATCACCTCGCTCATACTCAGGATTCAGGTTCTAATCATAAAGATTGAAACAATAATTTCACAAGGTAAAAGCTCTGGTTTCCAGTAGGGCTTTGGCGAAACCTGGTACAATGCAAAAGTGTGAGAGTTGTATTTCTATGAAGGTGCTCAGTCCTCAACAGAGAATCCTACACAGACCATTCATGTGCATTTGGATTTTCTTCTGCCATGAACAGTTCCTGCTGAGCTTTAGATGCCACTTGTGCCTTGTCTGAATCTGTGGAGGTACTCTAGAGAGTTTGAAAACATACTTTTTTTTATGGAGTAAAAGTTCTCTCTGGTAATATTGCTCCAAGTTATCTGCTTTGAAAAGTCATCTCACCAGTTTTCACTCATTCCTGCCTCAGTGAGGATTTTGGAAACACTGTGTATTGGAATGTGATTTATATCTCCATGCAGTGAGTGCTTCTAGTGTCAGTGCTAGAGAAAATGAAATCTCTGCAGAGTAAATTGAGTCATAAGATTTGGCAAGGTGGATGTGTAAAATGAAAGATTAACATTTGAGAAGATGTATTCCTTCCCACAGTGGATGCCTGGAAGTCTAAGGAGTGGTACAAACTTTAAAATTAAGATTTAAAGAGGGGTTAATTTTTTCAGAAGCTGTCATCACTGTACAATCACTACAAAACAAATTAAATGCATGATTAATTTCTGGTTTTCACCATTTCATTCAACCAAAAGATGATGTTTCAACACCAATCTTATACAACAGAAGAACCTGGGAATGTGAGAAAAAATAAACCTGAAATACTGACCTAACAAGAAACGCTATGTATTTCTACTGCCAAATCAATAGAACTATATTGACGTATATTTTCTACCTTCGGCAATATGCATCTTGCAAGATCTTCCCTTTCACATTTGATGGCGTGAAGGATAAAGATCACTCCTCATTTTGTAACAAATCTCCAAGAAAATCAATGGAATGAAGTTAATTATATGCATATGGACAAATTAGTGCCATTCTTGTGTACAGAAGGAGTTTGTCTCCGTGGAAAAATTTCCCAAAGCATAAAGTGCTGAATAAGCTATTTATGTTCTTTAGCGATCTTTGAACCCAAACTAACATTTTTGGAGTGAAGTCCACAGTTTGCACATAAGGGGATATTCTGGGATGCTAATTGTGAAATTGTTTATTTGGCCTGGAGATAGGCCAAAGGTTTCTCTGCAACATCTTCACAACATTAAAAACTAAAGAGGAAAATCGTGCCTCAACATATTTAGCGTAATTATTTGACTTTGAAAGGATGTCACTTTAGGAGAGATTTCAGGAACTCAGTTGGTTTAGTATACAAAGAAGAAGGTTAAGGAGTGGTTTCATTGCTGGTTACTCAGAGAAAATATCCAGAAATGTGGTTTTTTTACAAGCTAATGGACAAGGCATTCATAGGAACCAAACAGCTGAAATTTGAAGCTAGGCACATTTGGGCAGAAAGCACAGCAAACCTTTTTAACAGTTATTAAAACTAGTACCCTCTGGAAGAGTTTGCCAAGACATGGTAGATTTATTATCACTTTTATTTAAGTGTGGTATTAATAACATTAAAATGAGCTGTGGAACTGCTTGCCAAAGGATGTGAAGGATGCTAATGCTTTTCATGGATCCCACAGGCATTTGGACAAATTCATGGAAGATAAACTAACTGACAACAGTCAAACTCCCAAAAAGACTCCAGCTCTGACTCAGGAAATCCCTGAACCACAGGGACTGTTGGCCATGAAGGCAAGAAATTCATAGCCTGATTTGCATCCATGTGGCTACACTCCATCCCCTTTCCTTCCCAAAACAGGGAAGCCTTGTCCATATCACCAGCTGAGAATGTTCTTTGGCCTGGCTGTCTCCCAGACAATGCCTCAACATTATTTGGAAGAGCTGGCCAGAGCCAAAACTTAGCCGAGGAGAGTGCTCAAAGTCAAATGGTGTGAGAGATTTGATGCACCATTGGAGCTCCCATCCCAGTTCTCATCACCTCACTGGTACCGGAACAGCCAAGGAGTCCACGGGCTGCTTCTAGTGGGGTTTGTGGAGGGTAACTGGGAAAAGCAAATATCTGATCTGGAAACTTAAATTTACTAGAGAGAGTCTGCAATTCTTCTGGAAAACCAGCAACTGTGAGCAGGCTGGCTGAGATTCCAACTGCTGCTTTGGTTCAGCCAGGGGATGGCCATAGGAACCCTGGGGTACATTTCCATGGCCTTTGTGCCACTGGCAGCCAGGAAAATGCCCAGAGGTACCCCATCTGTCCTTAAAACCCTGGCTATGGGAACTCAATCTATTATTACTATTGTTGCTGTGGTGGTTTTGCAGGGGCTGCATTGGCCAGTTGCACCAGGGAAAAAGCTGCTTTCAGGAGGATCTCACATAACAAAAAACGACTCAGCAAGGACCGTGCATTGTTATTATGATTTTTCACATTTAGTGAAAAATGGCCTTAATTGACAGCGTAACAATTGCACAAATAAGGATTATAAAAACTTGGTCAATGGTGCCTTGTTTTATATAGGTCCCATGATACTACATACTTTTGTGTTACAGGAGTCTGTGCTTCAGGGGTGGATAAAAAGAAAAGAAGAGAAAGAATGCATTGATAGTAAAGAACATCCAAATGCAGTGATATTATGTTCTTTGATAAATTTTGGGCTAAGAAATCAAAATGAAAGGACAATGATTACCTCATTGTTGGAGAAAGATCTAAAGAAGTTATCAGTCTTCTTTGAAATGACAATCATAATACTTTCCATTGCAGTTTGGGGGTCTCTCCCTCATCAGCATTTTCAACAAACAAATGCAGGAAAAAAAGACTCCTGAAATTTAATCCCTTAAACAGAGAGTCTTTTGTTTTATGGCTGTGCAAAAAAGACTTCAAACAAGCCATTTCAAAGACAATTCTTGTTTGATGCTTTGAAGAAGTCATTGTTCTCAGATATGCTAGATTATCTGAATGCCTCTTTGGATTAAATATTACTTAAGTGATAACCTTTATTTGAATTTATAGGATTTCCATTTTTACACACAGCGTTTCACATCGTAGAAGTTTCCAGATGTGGAAGTAATAAAACAGTCAATGAGTAGTTTTTTTAATTATACTGCACACCAGCAATTGTGATGGCTAAAGTCTCATCTCATTTTGCTTTGAAACTCCCCACCTTTAATTTTAGGTCATGGGTATTATGCTGCCAATTTTGATTCAAATTCACTGATAGAACTGTATGATCCAGTCCATAACAATTAGTCCTGTGACCACGTATCAACATTGTTTCTCATCTTGGCATTAGTAAGAACTAAGAAGCAAGGGGAAATGGTGTGGAAATAAGAACATCTGTTGGCATTGGCGCCGGCTGCTAGGAACCAGATTCTTCCAGAGGAATGAATTTAAAACGCTACTTTCAACAGTTCATGGAAATATATAGGCCCTTTTCTGTATCATAGGCTGATAAAATTCAACATAATGAAAAATCTCCATTAGAAATCATCTACTTTGAGAAACAAAGACAGCACTCTGCCCTTTATTCCAAATCTTTACTACTTTCATCACAACACATTATAAGGCTTACTCTAATCTTTTAAGAAGAACCACCAACTGTTTAAGGTTCTCATGGGAACTACTAAAGACTAATAATGACTAATCTAATTTCTCTGACAGCTGACTTTGATCATTTTGAAATATATTGTCATCAAATATGTCCAACAGTCACATGTTTAGTTAAAAGGATGTTTTCCTGTAAAGCCGTCATAGGTGATAGTCAAAAGATTGAGCGCAAGTAATTTTGCTTGACTGACAATATGTATTCAAACAATATTTTCTTTCACAAAGAATAAAAAAAAGTATTTACAAACTACGTAGCCAATCATCTGCCCATGGCTTTCATGCAGAAACCTGTGGTCTGGATGCAGGCAGACCATATCAGTGGATTTAAATGCCAAATTGTAATTTAGTCATTTGTTCACTGCCACTGGCATAATCACTTTTTCTGACCAAAACCTTACTCAGAAAGTCTTGAGCATTTTCTGTATTTGTCCAGGCTTTCCACATGGTAAGTAACCAGCTTGGAATTAAAAGGCAATAGATCTATCTGGGCTGTCGTGTGTGCAGAAACTTTCTTTGCATCCACGGCACGGGCACAAGTCTGATGCTTTTGGAAAGCATTTGACTTTATTGTGCCAGCACAGCCCAGTTGCTGTGGGCCTGAGACTCCCATTGTGCTGTGTGGATTTACTGCCCATCTATGCATTTGCTGTACACTGCAGGTACAGTAAACTTGCAATTCTGGGGAGCATTGGACTTGCATTATGTACCTGCAGCTGTTGATGTGTGGAGTCATCACGAAATGTGTTCAGAGCGGCTGGATGGAGCAGGTTGGCATTTCCACCATGGTAACTGCAGACTTCCTGGATGTGTGGACTTTATCTCGAGAAATTTCAGATGTGAATATGTCAACCTAGGCTTAAGGGATGACATGGAGAATCATGAATTTGTTTGTTGCTGCATAAAATAAGCCAAGTGATGTGTGAATAGAAGAATTGATTCTCGACACTCCATTGAGGACCTGAGAAAAAATGTTACAAGCATCTCTCGGACTGTGGGATTTAGTTTTAAAATTGCAAAAATTCAGAAAATCCTTAGCTGAGATTCTAATTCTGTGTTTACCAGCCCCCAAAATTCATCACATATCAACAGAAATCCCTTTCTGCCCACCTTCTTTCTTCGCATTCACTGACAGCCAATGTATGTTGCTGAATTTCATCAGCTGCATTTCATGGTTTTATGTAAACAACTTCTTTAATTATGACTGCAGAAATGGACTGGGGAGGCAGACTGGAAAATGGAGCACAACTTTTCCTCTGAGAACTTCATTTGCAGTCCTAAAATCATGCCAGCGCCTGCCTGTTTTGGTGAAGTTCTCTGTAATAACCAAAACATGCTGTTCAGGCTCTTCAGGTCTAAGAGGTAAAGTCAGTGTAGGAGGGTAGTCTTGAAAGCTTCAGTGCTGTCTTTCAAGTCTTTACAGCTTTTACCTTTCAGACATGACTTGAAATGGAGTTCCAGATATCTCCTAGATACTGGAAAGCATAAAGGGATTTTTTTACACCTATTTTCTGATAAATTACCTGTTTTTTCCCTTTCAGACAAAGACTGAGATTATGCCATTATGATTCATCTCTGCAAGTTCCAATTGAATATTTAGTGATGATAAATATGTTCAGGTGATGATGAAAATGTCATGGGGATGATTAAAAAAAGGCCATTTTTTCCTGTCTTTCAGCAAGAAAAGTAGGCATGCAGTAGTACAGATATTAACTAGAAGCGAGCTCATATAGAGGTATATGAGATCCTCTTTGAGTAGAATGCACAAAGAGAGGGTCAGGTTTCACTGAGGAGGCGTCCTAGCATTCTAGTGAGAGACACTGGGTCAGCTAAGAAAGGAATTAAATTAGGGAATACAAACATTTGTGTTCATTCCTGCAAAAGCATAAATGAATGTTATATTCTGAAGTGGGAGATGGAACCCTCAGTATCTTAATGAGCTGCATGTGCTTTTGTGTTGCCCATTAATAAAATAATTAATTGTGTGGTGATGAACATGGAGTAAACCACTTCTCGTAATTTATTAGATGTGGTGACTGTTAAAGTGTAATCTAGGAAGATTCACCTTTGGAGAACTGCCTGGAGGATGCCTTACAGGCCACCTGAGGAGCCGCTGGGCTGTCGTGGGTGAAAGGATGGCTTGTTCATTATACTCTGTTTAGCAGTCATCCTTCTGCCCTTAGGGAGAATAGAATTGTCAGGGGCTTACAAAGTATGTCCAAAAGTCTTGATTAAGGCATGCTACAGAGAAGCAAAAAACTGTCACATTCGAATAATTCCCGAATGACCAAGATTCTAAATTATTTGTTTTCCCATACCTAAGATGGGAGGGTCACTGCTTTTAAATGGGGAGCATGTGCTTGGCACAGGTTGATCCTGTTTCCAGCAGGCATTTTTACTCCTTCTCTCCCATTCCAGTATTCACTAAAATCTGCTTCGATTTAGGAAAAATTCTGATTTTCACGTGGTTAGGGGAGACTTACTTCTGCTTTTCTATTTGCACCCCAAATGACGTATCTGCACTGAACGTGATCCAGTGCAGGGACATTCAGGACCATGCCAGCAAAGGCAGTGCACTGCCGGGTCTGAGACTTCAGGGCTTGGCCTCACCATGTCCCTGAATCCCACTCAGCCCAGACAGTAGGGATGTTGCTGCCTGAACTGAATTGAAAGAGGAAAGAAAATAAATTAGGAGAGGGAGATGAATGGAATGAATGTGAGAAATGAGAGGTAGAAAGAGTGGAACATAAGGGAGAACTAGAAATGCATAGCAGAGAGATTGGACATGGGGAGCTGAGAATGGCTGAGCAATGAGATAAGGACTGGGAAGGAGAGAAATAGGGACAGGGCTGGCAGGATGAGGAGACTGGGACTTTGGTGAGCGTAGAAGTGACATGACAGGCTTGGAACAGGGACAGTTTAGAGGGGAAAGGACAGAAGAACTCACGTGAGGAATAGAAAGAGAATATGTGCAAGCTCAGTCACCAGACTGAAGTGTCTCCTCCTTCAGGCTGTTCTTCACTTAGGGGGTGGAAGCCTGAACTGCCAGTGACTCAGACCTGTAAGTGGTGAGGGAACCACTCCGACAGTGATCATCTTCCTTTTCTAAAAACAAACTGGCAAATTCCCCCTGGAAATTAAATACATAAATGTCTTCTAAAAAACTGGCACTGAGGTTGCAGAGTTAGTCAAAATCCAGGGCTGGCTGTGCAGTTTTGGTTCACTTTATTTGGAGATGGGCACGTGAGTAAATCAAAAGCATCTCTGTGTTTGGGCAGCTCTAACTCTGACATTTCTTCATCTCTGTTTTTCCATTTGTTTTTTTCCTGAAAAAAGCTCTCCAGAAACTTTTACAAATGAAAACTTGGGTTTTGTTTCCTGTTTTTCCCCCCGAGACTTTAGATAGACACAAAAAGAAGATATTTTTAATACAAGACACGTTGTTTCAGAAGGAATAGACCAGGAATTGTTAGCATAACACTGAAGACAATACTGTTATTTCTTAACTTTAGTCCCTAAAACTGCATCAAAATGAACAGAACAGGCAGTCTTAATTCTGTCATTCCATATTCAGTGTACTTGACTGCTGCCTTTACAAAATATTTTTAGCACAGTTTTGTGTAGGTGACTGCGTGTGTGTAAGAGAAAGATATGTCATCTTTTTTCATTAGCCCACTCATCCATACGCTGGGATGAAAAACCAGTGTGTTTGTCTGTGTACAAGTATGTCTGTCTGCATAAATTACAGGGTTTGCATCTGAATCAAGCAATGTGTTCCTTCAGGAGACAGAGCTGCCTTTCTCCCCCAGGGCTGTTGAGCCTGTTCCTTGTTCTGAACTGTGCAGCTGAGAGGCAGCAGTGGTGCTTCTAGCCCTCTTACACAATGAAACATATTTGTTAGCATCCCAGAACAAAGCTATGGAGCCAAAGACATGGAGCCAAACCCAACTTCAGCCCTGGCTACCTGGAATCTGTCCATTGACCTTAATAGGACTGTGAATAGACCCTGCTATAAACAGTTCAAAAAGAGATAATGTAGATGCTTATTTTGTTCTCCTTTGACTGTTTCATGTGTACACTTAGTCACGTTTTCTTAGCATCGTGTTCACCCTCCAGTTGGCAGGTGCCTTTATTTAACTTTTACCTGCCAGCTTTGCAGTCCTGTCTTTGTGTTGGCTTGGGTGTTGGAAGGCTGAAACAAGACTCTGTGCTTGCAGGAAAGATCTTTTCCTCTTGCTTTGCAATCTTCTTTCCCTCTTTACTAATCATCTCTGATTTGATCTGCCTGTGAGAGCTGAGCTTTTCTTTGGAGCTGCAGCTTTTCAAAGATGTTGGAGGAGCATCGTTTTATGAAGGGGGTAGAACAAAGCACAGTTAAGGATAAAACATGCCTGTTTCTCGGGCTTGAAATTTGAGAAAAAGTCTTCAGGATGTCAGGATGGAGGAGTGTGTTTGCAGCATGCAGTTTTTTGGCAGCTGTGCAGCCTTGGGGCACATGTATCAGAGGAAAGGCCACAGGGTGTGAGTGCTCAGTTCTGTGAGGATGACAAAACTCAGGTGGTGGTTTCAGAGACATCAGTCACCCTTCCTGCCTCTGACAGTGTAGGGGCAGCAAGGCCAGGCAGCCCCAACACTGAGACCCCACGCCCAATTCTGATCTCCTAACTGGTAGAGCTGCAGCTTGGTTTGGGAAAGGGTGGGTTGAAAAAAGGAGGTTGGAGGCTCTTGCTTTCTTTTTGCCACCCATCTGCCTAAAGGGCCTCAAACAGGCATCAGCAGCCTGTTTTCCTGGGGTTTGGCCATGCCTTTTCCAGTACCTGGAAGTCCCAGGTATGCTCCCATTGCAGTGCTCAGCAGCCTGCCTTGGGGACTGCCTTCAGTGTAGTTAGAGTACTCCTCTGCCCTAGAAGTAAATGCTCCCAAAGCACTTCTGCTTCCCTATTCTTTTCGCTGGGAAGGCAGTGACTTATTCTAGGCTTGGAAAAGTGAAGTTTTAAACTTCTTGGGCTGCAACTGCTTCTGCAAACTATGTCAGTCACCCATACTTCATTATACTAGACTTCTTGTCTCGGTATCACCCTCTATAAAATACGTATTTTCTTGATAGGTCAAGCCCCAGCAGTCCTCTTGGTTTCATAAAGAACATGAAAGAGAGTGTTTTGACGCTCCAGGGACCTTGCAGTGTGCAGTGTTTTAAGAGAAAGCTCCTCACTTCATGCAGTGCTTTTTATTATTGGTTTTGAATATCCTGCTTCACATTATTTATGGCAGCAGATTTTTTTTAATTATCTCTTTCCCAGGCAATAGAACAATTGCTGTAACACAGACACAAATCAAAAGAAGAAGGATTGCTTCACTTTAGGAATATTTTGGTTCTGTTGATGATCTTCATGGTGGCCTCTGACTGTCCCAGCACGGGTCAAACCAGGAGACCAGACCTGCACACCACAGGGAGTGCAGTTCTGGCCCTGTGAACCACGGCTAGTTCCTGTCTCTGGTTAGCTTGTCATCAACTCCAATGCAGAGGAAGGTACACTGTTACTTTCTGAGCAAGATTTCAATATCGGTATGTGTGAATTAGATTGAAAATAAGAGACAGAGTGGGCTCTGGCTTTCTGGTACGGTTGTATCAACTTCAAGAGCACTTACCCTAATGGTCACCTGTGCACAAACAACTTTTGACCCCTTGTGCAGGCTCTTGACTTGCACAATACAAGGAAAAGTGATGCCAGAACATAAATTAAGAAGCATGAATGGACGAAACACAAAGGAGCTTATTTTGTGCTAATAGTTTAGCAAAGGCATTCAGACACTTCTAAAGTTAGCACACTGTGCTGCCAAGAGAAACAGTGCAGCAGGGGAAAAATACCTCCTGGGATAGCTGTCTACCAGGAGATATGTCCTGTTTTTCATCCCAGACAAATAAAGTGAGTCTCTGCCAAGCATACTCTGGTTTTCTTTGCCTTATGTGGGATAAATACTTCCCCTCTCTTCCTAAGTTAGTATAGTAATTAACGAAAAATCAAAGCTGTACCTGATAGTAATGCAATGCTTTATCTCTAGTATAGACTTTCAATCACAGAAAGTACTTTGTCTCATCAGTTAGCTGGAAGTTCACTCAGCCTGTAATAGGGACTGATGGATTCACATGTGGCTTCTGATGACTCTCCCAGCAGTGCTAATAGCTTTGGTTACCATTATATCACTAAAGGGACTGTAGAGCAGAACTGTGTAAGAAACACAACACCTTTGTCAAATGTGCATTTTATGAACAAAAATGCTGCTTTATAATATATTTCTCACATAAAGGATCAGGAAGTTAGCAAAAACCGTGTTTGAAGTTGTTGTACAGCTTGATTTGTTCTTCCCTGTGTTTGTTGTATAATACAACTGCAAACACGAGATTGTGTAATTAAAGACCTTATCAAGTACACATACAAAAGCAGGCTAAATAAAGGACACGTTAACAATCTTATTTCTGGCACTTATCAATTTGCAAGTGTCTGATGCTCCAGTTTCACTTTTCCTTCATGCAATCCAGTTTTTTTCATGTAACAGACAGTATTAAATGTCCCTCAACTAACAACACCTGCTGCTGAAATAGAAAGAGGTCTCAGCTGTCCACTGCATATTGTCAGCAGCTACAGTAAGTAACGAGTCTTTGCTATTTTCCTGTCACAAGGGCCGAAGGTTGGTTGTATCTCATGGAACATTCACTTTGCATAGCCATCCACAGGGTTTCTTGTCTTCTCTGGGGTGGAGCTCCTCGCTGCAGGAGGTGCTGATGCAGTGCCTTGCATGGCTGGCTCCAAGCCAGTTTGCAGAGGGGTCACTGCCACAATGGAAATGGGCAGGAGAGTATGATTGGTGGCTGAAAGGGTCACAGCAGGGACAGCTTGGTGGTTGTTAATGATTTGATTGCTAATAATAAGCATACTGCCCCAGATCAAGTCTAGGATTCCACAGTGATGTAAGCAGGACCGCAGCCTGGGTCCCACACTGGGACTGAGGCTGAGCCCGTGGTCTGGAGCTGAGCCCTGGGACTGGAACTGAGCCCTGGGGCTGGGACTTGACAGTGCTGTGGTGGAGATGCTGGGACTAGCACAGCCTTTATGACAGCCCTCCCCTCCTGCATAAGCCCCTGGTGGTTTGGAGCAGGGCTGAGCTTGGATACAGACCTGTCATGTGTGGAGAAGATGCCATCAGTCACTAAACTACTCGTGGCTGCCAGACCTGGGTATCCAGCTGAGCAGCTTTTGCTTCACTGGCTTCTTGCAGGCACCCACAGCCTTCGAGCTACATCGGCACCTCTGAGGTGGTGGTGGATTAAGAAGCTCTTCCTCCAAGACTAGGATCATGCAAAGTTAGACCTGTACAGAACCTCTGCAGAAATAAAGCCGGTGTTGGCAATGTGCCCCTTTTACCTTTAGTCTATGGTTGCCATTTCAGCACATAAATCAGAAAAAGTTTTGGCAGTAGATTAACTTGATATAAACCACATAGCATTCCTCCTCTACCAACATGTCCAGTCTGTAATTTATATTCTTTTTTTGATAGATTTCTTTTCTGAGAACAATTTGCATCATCATTCACTTTAAAGATAGATGGTTTTGCAGTGTTGGATAGATCAGCCCCAGCACTTGGAAAGCTGGCATCCAGATGTACAGCTTGCCAAAAAAATATGCTCTTGTTAAAGGGAGCACTGGTGGTACGAGATCACCTTATATGGCCCTTGCTATCTTCTCTTGCGAGTTGAGAATTGATTTCTTTTGCAATGAAAATTCCTCAAAGCAATCCTTTATCACTTGTAGAAGAAGAACAAAATGGGAAAGTACAAGCCAGTGTGTTCAGAGGGAGGAATTATTAACAATAATGTAACTTAATGGCGCGACAGCAGGGATAAATCTGGCTTGTGGACTCTGAAGTTAAGGTTTGGGAAATAGCAATCTTCGCTTAAAGATACAACTCAGAAATTAATCAGGATGAATAATGTGATAACACATGAACAGCAGCATTTAGAAATTCCTAGGTGTTTCAAGGCTCTGTTGAACCAAGCACACATTCTAATAGGCTGCCTTGCCACAGAGATTTTACAATCTTGTGAGTCAAGGCTGATAAACAGTGGGATAAAAGAAGGATTAATATGCTCATTTTACAAACAGGCAATCAAGCCACAGCATGATTAGAAGCTAAATTTACCAAAAGCATAGAGGCTTTGCTCTCAGATGCTGCACTCAGTGGAGGCCAGCACAGAGCCAGCAAACTCACGGCTCCTGAATGGCTGCATGGAATAAGTGCCAAAGGATGGATCTGCTGAAAAAAGAGGTCATGGTGCCTGGGAGGTGAAATTGATTCTCAGGGAAACAGTGAGAGGAGGGATGGAGGGAAGGAGAGATGGTAGCATGGAGGGATTGAGGAATGGGGACGTCTGAGGACACCTCAGTGCTTGTTGCTGTGTTTCAGGGCTTTTATTCAACCTTTTTGCTCTCAATAAGTTATTTGTCTTCACACTCATGCTAGAGAATGTTTGCTCTGAGGAGCTGAATACAGCCTGGTAGTTAGGTTTCATATTTATTGTGCTTCTTAATGAGTCTCATCAAACAGAAAAAATAGTTTTGGGAGGAAATGGCCCATGGGTGTCACTGGGGCAGTTGAGAGGTGGGCAAGTCACAGCTCTCACCTGTCCTGCCTCATTTGCATCAGCAGACATAGGAGCACTGGGGTTTGGGTTCGCTTGTACAATGCAGAAACAAGTATTTCCAAGATTTTGTGTCAGCATCTTATCCTCTCACATGTTCCTTTCCAAAACACCACCTCTAATATTACAGAGGAGTGCTAGGCACTAATAATAAATAAATGTAGGGATGGGTTTAGCAGAGGAGGCTGAGGATGCGACAGGCATACCACCGCCCATCCCCATCGGAAGAGTTGGGATCTGTTGTGTAACTGCATATCCCCACCAGCACTGTGCCCACACTGCTGTGGAAGCTGCCACAGTGCTAGTTTTTTCACATCCTCCCTCGGGAAATGGCTGAGGAGGTGCTGATGCTGTTCCCAGCAGCTGATTATCATATATCAACTACAACGGTATCAACTAGAAGGAGAGCTGCTGAAGTTGTAATGCCATATGTACATGGTAAAATCCTAGCCTCGAGCAATCTGTGAGCAGGTGAATCCTGCAGGCTGAAACCTGTTTCATTTTATCCTTGCAATCTGCTGGCGTGGGCTGGGGCTGCCCAGCACTGTGGACCCTTTCCTCCCAGGAAGCCCCCCCCCATCATGCGAGGCCACTGCTTGCTTTGAAATTCAGAGCTTGCTGCATTTAAAATACATGGAAACCAGTCAGAGAAAGATGACTAAAAGTCACAGGAAAATGAAAATGGATCTCAAATCAAATGTAAAACTATGTGTTCTCAGATGGTGAAGGGGATCTCTGCTATTCCTGGTTCTACACAGAGTACTCCAGGGAAAGGCATTAAAAACTGAGGTCTCACGGAAGGCAAAATATGCCCACAGCAGGATCCATAAGCTGTGTCCTCTTTCAGGGTGATGCCTTGATGTCAGCTATATATTTTTTTCTTACATCAAAAAAGAAGGAAATTTCTCTTCTTGGCAAGAGACTCCAGTAGCCCAATTTCCTCCCTTCTCTTCAGATTGAATTGCTTAGGCACATTACACTCTAAAGCACTAAACCCACTTTCATATATAAACAATGTTTAGTATTGTGTTGTGTTGCTGTCAGACCTTCCCCTACATTTCTGCCTAGCTCTTAATTTTCTTAGACATTGCCTTGTTTTATTTATGTTTATTAGGGCACAAAAACCCACATCTTCTTGGAAAAGAAGTTTGCAGACTTCTGCATTCACATTTTAATGTGTTTTTCTGCTCAGAAAAAATTATATACTTGGAAAATGTAAATTGAACACTTTTTGTGCTTACAGAAGGAAATGTATTTTCAAAAGAGATTTGTATCTCTTTCAAAACCTTTGAGGTGAGGTATTCAGCCAAGATAGAAGTGCATTGTGTCTGACCATCAATAAATATGTCTGTTTAAATGGGAAGCAGGGCCACATTTTTCTCAAACCTTTGTTTTTATATTGCTTTGTTTTATAGTTGGAAGTTACTTCTTAGCCTGTTTTAGCTTCAAAATTTCCTTGTTTCTTAAGTAGAATTGAATAACATCATTTTGGTTTTCAGATTGTAGAGAAAGCATTCATATATATGGTGCATATTTTCACTGATTTGGAAACAGGGGGGCTTTAATTAGGCTCTGTGGAGCAGACATGAATGAGGGAAAATGAAGATTAAAGTAAAAAACTTCTTGTTTTAGATGTTGAGTTCTGATACCAAATGGAAGAACAAAACTCCTCTGTGCACCTCCCCAAAGGTCACTTCTTATGGTCTGCTCTTCTGTTGTGTCTGTGTGCACACGTTTTTGTATGTGATCAACTCTTTCATTTCCCCCACCATCCTTTTTTCTAGATTGCAATGGCAGCTGTGATGAGCAGAGATGCTTCCATTGTCTACCACAAGTCAGTGCCTGGGGAAGTGCAGGAGATGGGAAGATATCTGACTGCATTTCTTTCCCCTTTGATTAGAGCAGATAATCAGGCAAATGGAAAGAAGTCAGATGAAGAAAGTGATTGAAGCCCAGTTCCTCCAAGGCATGTAGGCATGTTTTTCAAACCTTTGAGGATCTCAGCACTTCTCTGCTCACAGCAAAGACAAAGGAAGGGATTGTGATTGTAACATATAAGGATGGTGGTCCCTTGCTAATGCCCTCCCTTTTCAAAACCTGCATTATTGTTGGTGTGCCAGCACAGTGTCTGTAACACACTGGAGGTGTCTGCAGGGTGTTTTTGAATGCAAGTGCTGTTCAAGGAGGGTGTGATTTTTTTGCGAGAAAATACAAATATTGCAATAGAACAGACCGTTGGGCCATTGCAGGTGTCATTGGCAGTGAGTAGAGAGCTGGATGGTGAAGTGTTAGAGAAAAAGACCTTCCCTTTTCAGCCTCGTATTTTCAAAAGTAGACCCAAAAGAAACCAAATCCTGATATCCAGAGGACTTTGGCTGCATCAACATTAATGAGCCACGCGCTGCCAGGGCCGGACCTCTGCCCTGAATCAGGCTGGCTTGGCTGCCCTGCTCTGTGCTGTGGATCTCTCGTCGCTTCCAGAGCTGCGTGGTTTGGTAGTTAACAGAAGGAATGTGACGGCTCCTTCTGTACTTGGTGCAAGGCCAGACCATGAGCTGATGCAATATTTGTATGAGAGTCCTGTGTTGCTGTCTGTCCCTGTCCTGAAAGTTGTGCTTTTTGCATCACTCCAACTGGACTATTTTAGTGAGAGCCTTCAGCCATCTTCCTGGAAATACCCCTGATCTCTGGGTGGTTTAGTTCTCTGACACTGCTCAGTGACCTAGCAGGATGCGTGCTCCGCAAAGTGCAGTGATATTACTTACAAAGCGAAAGAGAAGGAAACCTGATGTACCAGCTCCTCTTTAACAGGAAAAAAAGAGGGAAGAAGAAAGAGGGTACTTGGCAAATTTCTGTTTCTGTTCTGTGTGTGGATGGTGTTACTTAAACATAACTGAGCTGATTGACAATTATAGGAATGACATTTTTTCCAGTGTCTCTGAAACTTCATTACTATCTAGGATGTCCTTTGTGAGATGTTTCTGAGATCAGTTCCTAGTGACAGACAGCATTTTTGAACTGAGAGGTAGATGGAGAAAATGAATGTTATCTCTTGCTAACAGGAAGGATATTTGCTCCCTGCCAGTGACTTGATGCTCTATGCATTGGTCAAAGGCTGAGTTAATATTATGGGGCTGCTTTTCAGTTCCCACAGGTAGATGGCATTTGAGAAGCAATGATACAAAGTGTTAGACAGCTTCACATGGGATAGAATAGCCAGGACAAGGTGTGAACAGACTGGGAAATCACAGTCTTCTAAATCATTTTGTCAGTTCTCCTTTTTTTTTTTTTTTTTTCAGTAACAAACCAGAACAAACTGTGCTCCTTACCCCAGAGAAAATGGGAACTTTTAAAGTGAGACTTTTTCCCCCCATATGGCATCCATTTGCCTGTTAGATACAAGCACTAGCCTTTACAATACTTATTTTTTTTCCCCACATATCTGCCTCATAGTAACCAAAGATTCCTTGGCAGCATCTCAGGGACTTTAGGCTTGCGTCAGGAGCCATCAAGAGGCCATTCCCCTGGGCTTGCCTGGAGTTATCCACAAGTTTTGGAGGTTGGGAGAGTTTAATAATGTAGTCAAGACCAGACTATACCATTTGCTTTCAGGACAGGGCACAGGTGCAAGTGGGACTCAGGGTGTGTGTATGAGGGTGCACAGCAACACAGGACAGGATATATTAGACAAAATGATTGAGACAGAAACAGATTAGTCAGAATTGTGCTTGTTGTCCAGATGGTTAGGACCCTTGCATCTACAGTGTTGTTCACTTATTTATAGTGAAACCAGAACAGGAAAAATCCCCCTGAGAAATCTGGGGCCATGGCCTTGACTCACATCACTTAGTGTGCATCAGCAGAACATGGCCAGGTTCAGCGTCAGCACTGAGGACTGAAATACCCTGGAGAAATGGAAACCCAGCAGTGCAAACGTCTAACTAACCTTGTGAAATGGTGACACAGGCACAAGCCTGGCTCTGCTCCAGGAAAACCCTCTCTCACCTTTCTAATTAGTGGGGGTCTCATCAGGGAGCACAGGAGATTCATGGCCATTTTACACAATGTGCTTTCTGTAATTTACTGTTCTCATTACAGAACATGAGACAATTTTTCATAGCAGGTCTGGAGGGAACTGAAACTGCGCAAGCATTGTCCGGGCTCTTGTGTCAGAGACTATTTAATGCCTAAGCTGATTAAATGCCTACCTTCTTACAAATCACATCTCATAAAGGGCCTGAGGGTGCTATGAAAAAGAAAGGGAAAATTTCATAAAGGTGGTGAATTTGAAGTACAAAATTCGAGTGTTGATTTCTAACAGTTTAAAATCTATACGAAACAGGATCTGGAAAAGATCTTCAGTTTCCCCAGCTATAAACAAGCTTCAGTTTTTCTTGGTGCTGAAAAACCCTGGGCATCAAAAATGAGGAAAGGTGTTATTGAATGATAGACAGACAGAACATTTAGGTACTGAAATAGGAAAGGGACCTCTTGGTGTCTTTTTGAGTTGTCTCTTCTCCATTGTCTGATACAGACTCTACATGCTGGCATTAAGGCTGTGAGGTGATGGTGCTCCTTGATCTCTCTCCATGTCTTTCCAGGTGCTGCCCTTTACCCCTAGCGAAGTCACAGAACATTTCTAGCTGCCAGCCCTCCTCCTTCCCTGGTCCTTTGCAAATGACAATTGGCTTCATCTTCTTCTGCAGCCACAGCTGACGCCATAGAGCTGGGTTAGCTTCAGAAACATGCCTCCAGAAATGTCCTCTTGAAATAGAGCCTGTGTTCCAGATCATGACCTGGCTGACCTCCTCACCCTCGGGAGCACTGGGGTATGTGATGTTGTTGAAGATGATGCTGTAAAAAATTAATTGGCAAGCCTATGTGCATCAACTGTGCACCCAGTTTGAATTTCCACCCATTCCAGAAATGAATAAAAATACACCATGCAGGCTGTGTCCTTATACCACAAGAGACCAAGATGCTCATATTCTGGATTTCAAATACAAGCATTTGTAAGGAATTGACCTTGCAAGACTTGCAATGCCCTGAAACAAAAGGGTTTATATTGCTTTTAAAATCATATTCTCAGATCCGTTTTTCCTATTATCCATATAAATGTCTAATCCTCTTTTGAATTTTGCTAAGCTCTCGGCATGGGTAGTGTCTTGTGAAGTAGATTCCAACATTGTAATATTTTTTGAGATTTTTTTTTTTTACAATATGTAGTTTCTGGCTTGCAATTTCATTGAATATTCTCTCTTTCTTGTATTATGAGAGGAAAATTAAGTCCCTTTTTTACCATTTTACCCTTGTATTATTTTGTTTACTTCAACTGCTTGTCTTCTAATCACCCTTTCTCTGAGATAAGGGATCCCTATCTTCATGTCTTTTCTTCTCTGGTGATGGCTGTGTACCCCTGAACACATCCTGTGTCTTGCTCCAATGGGTTCAAGGCAGGGGCTACAAGCAGATAATAATATGATGATCTTATTTTATGAACACATTAAATGAGGGCAGAAGTATGAGAATATTACAATCTCCTTATGAACAATAAGAAAACAGAAAAATATCTGAATTAATTGTGTAAATTATTCCCTATGAATTACTCGTCCAGTTCTGTCACTAGCACTTTAATATAATGGTGACCTGCTAATTAAAAAAATTATCATCATGAATAAAAAGGCACATTGTGCTCAGGCTATTTGAAGGCTGAAATTACTCATTTACCTTGGTTTATCTGTACTGTTGTGATGTATTTGATCACTTATAGTTGTAACAAAGGTTCGAATAAAAAACTGTCACTGTTAATAACCCCACTGACTTTATCCCAAATGGTCTTTACTTAATGTATTTTGTGTAAGGACAAAAAATGCACAATCCCTGAAAGGAGGGCACTGTTCAGCTTTTTTTGTCTTAAAGTTTCAAAGAACATTTCAAACCCCAGAATTATCTGTGTAATGTTTCTGAAAATGAAAATCTTTGAAATGCTTGCAATCACCTAAAAGCATACCATGGAAGGGCTGCAATGACAGAGGCTGCTCTCCATGTGGGATGAGAGCCAGCCCTGTTAATCTGATGTTAGATTGTAATAGACAGAATTATTGATCCTGAGTTTTGATGGTGGATATTCTGTTCTGTACACAGCTCTCTCCCAGCCTCACTCAGCCTGTCTTTTGCATTGCTGACCTTTCATGGGCTTTTTCCTTTGCAAAGAATGTGCAACCAGTGATGATGCTGGCAAGTGGCCCAGACATGAACTTTTACTTTGTGGCCACCTGAAACCTCTTGTGTCATGCTTGGGAAATTGTAATAGCCTCTCTGACAGCTTTCCTCCTTGCTTCCTTTCCTGGACTGTCCTGAATGGGTTTCTTAAATACACTGAGGTTTCTTATGTCTTAGAAAAACACCTGTATAAGTAATCTTCCATGCACAGTGAAAGCTGATGGCTTTTTATATTGAAAATGTTTCATGGGCTGAAATTTTCTGTGTCTTCACAGAAATTAAATTAAATTTTGGCAGTTGATTTATAATTCCACAAAAAAGAGAGAGAGCCTTTCTAATGTTCCACATAATACTGTACCTTGTGTTTGCATGAAGAATACCATTGGCTGGGACTGCTCAAGCTGGTCAGTCTGAGCTGACAAACCTCTGGGGGTTTTGGCAGGATGAGAAGGTCAAGAAAAGGTTTCTAAATATGGAGTCCCATCAGGTGGCTGTCCAGACATGGATAGTAGGGATAGAGGGCACAGGTTTCTTCCTCCCTGCCATATACCCTGAGCCTCTCAGAGGCTGCACAGACTTTGTTCAAGCTGACTGTGATATCCATGAGTAGTGGTGCAGCTGCTCAATCAGCAGCACCTAATGGATCCTGTTGAGGTATTTCCCCTCTCCTGAGGTTTGAGATAATAGAGCATCCATCTCATCTCCACAAACTTCACCTGCAGAGTGACACAATCAGTGAGTTTATAGGGACAGGTTGACATGGAGGGGTCTGGAAGCAGCAGTGATGCTGTGCAGCACCCAGAGGTCTGCTTCCTCACTCAGTTCCAAACAGAGAGTTTGTACAAAATACTTAAATATTAACTACATTCTTACATGCAGAAGAAGAAATAGCAGTCTGCAGTTTCTAAGCGTAAGCCAGAACACTGTGCCTGAAACCTGCATTGTCTCCATTTATAGTATATTTTGAACAATCTGAAAGAAAAAATTATCCCAGTCCTAGGGCTGAATCTATTTGTGGGACAAATTCATGGCATAAAAAGGGCACCAAATAGGTGAAATTTGGTCTACACTCCCCTAACCTGAGAACAACTGCTAAGACAAGGAGTCAGAAATTTGACTAGTAGCAAGTTATAATTTTAGACTAAAATTGAAAAAAAAAAAAAAAGAAAACTGGCAAGCTGATTCCTCACAATATTCAAGAATTCAATTCCAGGTTTCATTCCATAATGTCCAAAGGGAAGAGTAATAACCCATTCAAGGCAAATGTCAATGAACAAGTCTGAGTTTATGCTGGATTTGCAGCTTTGCTCCTTTGCAGCTCTGGCTATTGCTATCACCCAAAGCTGAGTACAAAACACATAAAATCTGAAAACAGAAAAACATAAACCTGTAAATCATCTGTCAGAAAAGTCCTCAAGGTAAATATTTGAAAAGAGAAATTATGCCTTACTCCTATGAGACAAGAGTAAGCAGAAAAACTCACAATTAGTGGCATAAACAAGTATTTAGGGGCTGGGAGGCTGGGACTTACAGTCTGCTCCATAAGGAGGTACAAGGAGAGGGATCTTTGTTGAGTGGCAGTGACATTCCTGGGGAGGAACAGGGCCAGAGCTGAGTGACTGAGCAAGGCAGGATGTGAAATATGCGTGGTGAAATACATTGCCTGCAGTGTCATATTACATGGGGAAGTGGAATGTATACATAAACCATGGAAAATGATTAATTTACAGGGAGTTAGAAGCACAAAGGTTACGTCACTGACAGCCCATCCAAATCCCCTGATCTTATCCAAGTTCCTAAGTTATTTCCTAATAATCCATATAATTAGATCTTTCAAAGAGACGTAATTATGCCCATTAAAGTTTTAGGAACAGCGTGTTTATATATTATAAAAGAACATCAGCTCTGTATGAAGCAGATAAACATTTTGACACAAGTTGAAACTCAGAAACTTTTCTCTCCATGTTCTAGTTGGCTGCTGAGCTCCAGCCTGCCAGGGCTCTGCTCAACACAGCTGTGAACAGCCAGCAGCAGAAGGGAGCTTCAGGGGAGCCTGAAGATGCTTATATTGTCCATCTGGAAAGCAAAGCCAAGGATGCCATTAATTTTCTGACAAATAATACCTAGAATACCTCAAATGCCAAAGCAGCTTCTTTATAAAGCTGCTTTAGTTATCATAATCAATAAGAATCTAATTTTGGACAGGAAACCATGCCAACAGTAAGCATAATTGGTTTTGTGCTGTGCATGTGCTGTGGGATTCTGGCTAGCAGAGGAGCTGCATGTTGTAGTAGCAGTTGCAGACACAGGGGCCTGTGGGCAGAGCTGGACCCATATGGTCCATACCAGCTCCCGATGCTGGTACACACCATGCTGAGCAGGACAGCAGGCACTGCCTGGGAGTGAGTGATGTAGCGACATGACAATCTTCATTTCTCCCCAGAAATTATGGATTAAGGGCTTCATGAAGGACTCTGAGTCATGTAGGGAGCCAGTGAGGCTGGGTCTTGGGAAGCTGCTCTGCCACTTCTCCTGTTGCCTCCATTTGTTTCCTCTCTGTCAGCTCTGTGACTCCTGTTGTTTCACAACAAGTGTGGGGTTCAATGTAGTTATTATGATGAACATAATTAGCATTAAATTCTCCTCTTACACTCTTTTACTGCAGTGATATATTTTTCTTATCCAAACCAAGGCTCCTGCAAAGGGCCTGGTTTTGTCTGTGGTGCTTCACAGTCTGCTTTCCCCACGCTCATGCCTGCTTTATTCTTAGAACAAGCTCACTGCTGATGATATCTTTGTTCCTTTTTGTCACTATTTGAGTGTCTACTCAGAAACTTTCCACAAAGATAAAATTTTGTCTGCCTGATAACTATGGAGACACTGAATAGCCTAGGCACAATCCTAGTGTCTTGTGATATGCCATTTTTTTAGTTCTACCTGTGGTTCCATTTCTTGCCTGTGCTTTGGTATAAAATCACTGATTATTTAACTGCTTATAAAATTCTGTGTGATCTTGCAACTGTTAAATTTCATTATAACTCATACAAAAGTGGTGCCTGTGTGTGTAAAAGTCATCAGACTGCTCCCTGCAACTTTCTCTCTCACTATACTTATCTTCTACAATTTTTATCACAGTAGCACAGACAGCTTTCGAGCAAAAGCAGAACAACCCTTTTGCAAAACAGTTGCAATATAGAGACTCTTCCACCAAGGGTGAGCAGTCTGAATGAACAGAGGGTAAAGAAAGTGTGATTATTTCACATTAAGAAAAAATATCTTATGGAGAAAATAAGTGACATATAGGTCTGACAGCGCTGAGAAGTTATTTCAGAACCTCAGGGGAAAGAAGTGTTACCCACAGAATTAGGGCAGGACAGGACCACATGCCAAGGAAAATATTCAAACACTTTAAATTAATAGTCCTATCAAGGTAGTTATCAGCTTGTATGATCAGCAAGGAATGAAGTGTGCATAGTACAATCAATTAAATGTACAATCTGCCCATGGGAATGAGATGGACCACAGCAGATGAACACTCTGCTAGGGCACACACAGAGTCCCAGCACACTGTGTGTGGAAGATGCATACATCACCACGCTGGCAGCAGAATCAGAGCTGTTTTATCCACTGAAAACCACTTCCATGTAAATCGTATGGAGCTATTTATCATATTCCCTCTGGAGCTGGGGATTGTTTGCTTAATTCCCCATGCTGCCTGCGGAGGACGATTCACACCATATGCAGCAGACACCAAAATTCACAGGGCTGAGGCATTGCTGCAAAAATAGAAGCAGAGAGTTGCTTTAAGATAGGTTGAAATTGCTACATTGCTCCAGCTTTGTGGTGCCACAGGGAGAAATACAAAAGGGAAAGCTGGGTTCTCTTCGAGTCCAGTTGGAAGGGGATGGGTCACAGGCTGGAGCATGGCCTCAACTACTGAGGATGAAAAGGCATTTCTGTTCAGCAAGTGTTCATTGATCTGTGTGAAAAGAGTTGGTGGAGACCAAGCTGCCTGCTCTCTCCCAAGGCCCATCCTTTTGGAGCTGTGTGGGTGGATGCTCTGAGCACATCTGCTCGTGGGAAGCCTGTTTGTGGCCAAACAGAGGCCTCTGGCTTTCTCCAGCAGGGGAAACACAAGAGGTTCTTCAAAAAAAAAGGTCAGAGATTGCTCTGGCTGGCAGGAAACGTTTCTGTCTCTCAATGATGTCAACCATCATTGCTGGTTCAGAGATGGGGGATGGATAGACTGGAAGCTGAGGAGGTGGCCTTGGTCTCTAGAGAGCAGCAGACAGGCTGTGGCTGTGCCAGATGGTCCTGCCATGTGGGCACCTCTTCATCAGAGGTGTCATGATACCGGCACATGCCATCATCATCCCCAGCCTCCCAGGACACAAAACCCCCCAAATATTGTCACAGACAATTCTGCTCCTTTTGCAGTTGGTTTATTTGGTTGCAGCACTTTGTCTTCTCCTTTCTGCCCTGGGTTCTGCTGGGAGTTGCCCTGATCACTGGCAAGGTAGGGATATCCACAGTTAACCCATAACCCCCATGGGAGTCTTGCTTCCGTGAGTCTGTAAATTCTAGTCTTCTGTCTCCCTGTGCAGTTCTGGAATTTAGCTGCACCAGGGTAAAATATATTTAGAAATCCAAATAAGAGAGCCTGTGGGGCACCCAGCCACTGTGGCAGTGTGGGAAGGGTAGAAAGAAAGCATCCCAGTTGTTTCTAGACCTTTCATTTGGATTTGCTGTTTTCTGCATCATTTTGATCTCTGATCTGTAAGTCTCTGTCTCAAAAGCTGCAATCTAGTTTTAAGTTACCCAAAGAAAAGTGCAGATGGTCTGAACATTACAAAGGCTGTCCAGCTAAACTCCTGGTTTTAAGGTGTTCCAAAACACTGAGTAATAAATTAATTTCCAAATGCTTTGTGTAACGTCATTTAGTGTTCACCTCATCACTGTCCCTCATCCTGGGACAAGAAGTAGATTTTCTTGCTTGTGTCTGGAACCATTAGAGCATTTGCTATTTTAAAAGTTGGATCTGCAAAGCTTTGCAGTCCGTATTATTTCAGATGGTTCATAGGAAACCAATTTTAGCTGTGACAAAATGTTCTGAACTTGCTACAACATTTTTATTGCTCTTTGGCTCTGGATTGATTTTCTCTTATTAACTAGAGCTGACTGTGGCGCTTTTTATCAGACAATTCTGGAAAGCAGCAAATCAGTCTGGAGCTCAGCTGCACAAAGTGAAGTTGCTTTGCTTATTGATGCATGCTTTTAGATCACTTAAAGTGTAACAAGAGTCAGCAATTTAGCTGAATTAGTTTGGTTTTCAGCTTTGATGGAAATTCACAGTTTAGAACATTAGCAGAATTAATTTGCTGGAGATTCTTATCTTTCCCACTTAATTTGAATGAAGTGAGGTATGTAAATACACGTACTTAGCAAGCTGTTATCTTCACTATTTCAAAACAAGATTGATTCAGGCAAAAAGCTCTAAAATCCAAACACAGGATGACTGCTGGAGGCCTTGACTGGGGAAGAGCGTCGTGATTTTGCCTCGAGTTTGTAGAGACAGCTTGATATGGTGTTTTTGCAGATCTGAGGAGGGAGATTAAGGCAATTTTGACAGCAGTGAATGTCGTTCAGAGGCAGAAAGAGCAAAGATGCTCGACTGTGGTAGGCAAATAGTCCTGGCTAATATTTTTAATGGAAACTCCTTATGTGGGAAATGGCATCTCAGGAGCCTGTAGGAGACAAGATGCAGCTGGGAGACAAGGCTGAAGATCCTAGAATTCAGACTGGCCCTTGAGGAGGCTGTGGAGGGGATATTAGGAAGCTGAATATTTTGAGGTGAATGTTGAATTAGACAATTGATCCGCAGGAAAAAAAAAATTCTGGGAAAGAGTCTGTGATCATGGAGGCAGGGAAAGCAGCTGAACCAGCCTTGAAGCACGTACTGACTGAGCTAGAGAAGGGAAAAGAGAAACAGAGGGAGGAGAAGGCATTAGGAGAGCAGCCAGCTCTATATGAAGACAGGTGAAGAGTCAGAGGCAGCTGTAGGACACAAGAGTCAGACGAGAACAAGATGTCCCATCATGACGACAGAGCTGGAATACTTATACCTTCACCCTGATTCTCCCAGAGCCCCACTCTCCTGTTGGACTTTGGTTTTACGTTGGTAGGAGTGCAAGTGTTTGGGTCCAGCCAGGCAACACACACATTGGTCAGAGGTGAACTCAGCAGTTGTGAAAGGAGTGAAGCCTGTGGGAGAGAGCTGAGCTTTGCTCACAGATCTGCCAGCACTGGGAAGACTCCAAATGACCCTCTAGAGAAGAGGGACCACCAGACATCATCAGCCTGCTGTGTCTAGTGACCATCCTTACATTCATACAAATGAGGTGTGCTGTTATAGAGACCCTGGAGAGCAAGAGTCTACATAGACTGAGGGGTGATGGCCTATATAGAACAGGATTTTGCACTGATAACATTTGCCTTAATAACCTTGTAGAATCACAAAATGTTTGGGTTGGAAGGGACTTTTAAAAATCATCTTGTTCCAATCCACCTGCCATGGGCAGGTTTAGCCATTGCTTCAATCTCCTTATGTCAGCTACAGAATAACCAGCACAAAGAAATCCAAGATCTTCATGTCTTTATTACTAATACTACACATACTAACTCTGCTTCTACTTCTAGCACTAACACTTTAACTACCACGGATCATGTAATACAAGCCTTTTTATAATCTGGAATACTTTACATTTGCTTAATCACAATTAGATAGCTATAAGTTTTATTACAGGGCATTTCAAATATCTCTGTTAATTTATAGGATGTTTCAAAGAGACTCTAGCCAATTACAGAATGTTTATGTCCCAGCTTCTTCTTGGCCAATCTTGAGGTACACTGTTCATACAATTTGTAACACCATAGGGTGCTTTAAGATTTAGTCCTCCGCCAATTACTCTTGTGAGTGAGACGTCTATGAGCTGTGCCTCCAGTGACGTTACTGTCCAAGCTGTGGCCGTGCTGTATCCATGCTGACACCTTCTACTAGACCAGGTTACTCAGGGTTCTACCCTCTTTCAGTTTTAAACCCCTGCCTCTTCTCCTGCCACTACATATCTTTGTAAAAACTCTCTCCAACTCTCTCCCTACCTCCTTTCTTTCCCATACAGCTCTCTGTATTTTTGTTTGGATATTTTTCACCCCCTGCAGAAAATGTGATGGTTGTTTATTGCTAGACACATTTATTTATTTTTAGTATTGGAGTATATATATTTACTTCTTGGGCTGAAAATGATAACATGACACAGTTTGCTTTTACAGTGGAGGCTCATGTCAGCATGATTAATTTTCAGCATTGAATAGTCCTACACTCAAGACGTGTGCTTTTGAGATAGTTTGTCCATCTTTTCATACTAGCAAGTATTTCCTTGCTCAGCATTTATCCCTGTGAAAAGAATTTTCCTACAATACAAAGTCACTTAAAAAATTTTCCAGCAAGAAAGAGATAAACATCTAAATACACCCTCTTTCAAATGCAGTTTCAAATCTTCCCTGCTTGGAAAGGAGGACTCTCTAAATAAGTAAGACATGGCAGTGATCCCACTAGGGAAAGGGCTATGGCAAGCAGCATTGGGAAAAGCTTAGCTTTCTCAGGCACATGGGTCTGTGATCTTGTCAGCAGTACTTGTCCTCCAGCAATGCCTGGGTTTGCTAGGCAGTCTGCCAGCAAATGCAGTGAGATGGTCAGCTATGCTCTACAGAGATGAGGAAGAGCCACAGACAGCTGCAGGGCAGAACACAGCCCCTGGCTCTCAGTGCCCTGGCAGTGCCTGTTCACCAGCTGCATCTCCATTAGCCGTGGGAACTGCAGCACAGGCCATCATTGCCTGGTCCTCAGCACCAGCTTCCCTCTTAAATCTGGTAAGAGTTAAGGATGAAAGCAGGATGCCTCCCTCTGCTCATCCTTAAAAGGAAAGGAAACATTGCTGAGCAGCTTTAGTGGCCTTCGGGGTCTCTCCTTAAGAGAAACAAAGAGCACTCTGCCACCAGTTCCCCTGAACAGGCTGCAACACCAATGCCTCTAAGGGCTGCAAAGTGCAAAAGATAAAACTTTCAAAGAAAGCTTTAAAGTCCAATGTGTGGGAGTAATACAAAGGGCACCAAACAAGACAAATGAACACATGGCTGTAAAGACTTTTTTGTAGTACCACAAATTACGTAGGATGCTGTGGGCATGGGGAGAAGCCTTATGGCTTCACTCTCAGTGGTGGTTTTCCACTACAGGTGATAAGCATGTCATATCAATTGTCATCTAGATCTTGTTTCCTCAAAGCATTTAAAAAATGTTCCAAGTTGCTCTTCCAATTTATTCCACTGAACACCTCCAAACCCACACCAGAATAAGGGAATTAACAGAAGCACTTCACATTTAGCGGCTCTAAGGATTACAGATCTCTTATGCAGCATGAGCAAATCCTCCTTTTCTGAACATTGAAATTAGTCTTTTATCCAAAGTTGGACACAAGAGAAAATGAGACTCATTTTTAAAGCCCTAAACACTCCACAGCTCTGATTTCTGAAGGAGCCATAGGCTGTTAAATAAATTTGAAGATATTTATTTGAAGTTATTTATTGCAGCACTTACAGTTTCACTTAGAACACCAATACTAACTAAGCACTCATTTCCAAAAACGATTGGTGTAAATGATTGCCATAAATAATTTGCCAGAAACACAAAATGTCATATGATAGATTTAAATCAGAAGAGGGGATATGATTTCTGATTTTGACGTCAATCAGTAAGTTTGTCCCTGCTTTCCCAATATTTATTGTGAGTCTTAAAACTTCTACCAATGTTCTATCAGGCATGAATCCATTTTTTTTGAAGTCCCGGGGATGTACCTTAGTGACACTATATCCAGAACAATGGTAAAGAGGTTTTGTATTGAAAAGTTGTCTGGAATAGTTGATTTTTTGATTGTACATCCAGACAGAAAAGTATGCAGAAAAATTAGCTGTCAATCAAACCCAATGTGTTCTGCAGCTTTGTAGGCATTCCCCTCCGGATCCAAAGACCTTTTGAAAAGTAGTGTTTGATTTCAACCAAACTACCAGACTTAGGCCTGCTATGAAATGACTCATTTTTGGTCTCTGTGGGAAAAAGAAAGAGCAGAGTAGGCGCACAGATGTAAAACGTGAGTCTGTGTTAGTTCCTTTTTATGCTGCAGTTTAGGTTTTCCAGGTGTTTTCCAGGCTTTTTCCAATGTGGAGGCAAGCCAAGCTGAAAATGCCTTTCTTCTGCTTGATTGTGTGTGGACCTCTGCTCAGGAAAAGGCTGTAACTCAGGAATTTGTTTGGCCTTGTAGTGGCGTGTGGACAGTTCTTGCTGCTGAAGCTGCCTCAGTAAATCCTTTGGGAAGACCAGATCCAGGCATCCCAGGAGCCCCAGTTTCAGCTTCCCTAACACCATGTCTAAGGAGAGGCATGAGCTGCCATCGCTTCCCAACATCCAAACTCCATGCCCTGAGATAGGACCCCAGCAGCTGGTTAGTACTGTACTGCACAAATACACTCACATCACGTAAAGAGCACAGGATTACTGCTATATAGGCTTGAGCTCCAAAAATAGAATGGGGGAGAAGGGAAGGGAAGGGAAGGGAAGGGAAGGGAAGGGAAGGGAAGGGGAAGATAATAGTTTCGGTTGGAAGGGACCTTTAAAGGCCGTCTAGTCCAGCCTCCCTGCAAAGAGTAGGGACATCTTCAACTAGATCTAGTTGCTCACAGCTGTGTACAACCTTACCTGGAATATTTACAGGGATAGAGCATCTACCACCACTCTGGGAAACCTGTTCCAGCGTTGCACCACCCTCGTAAAAAACTTCTTCCTCTTTTGAAACAGCCCAGAAAACCTACCATGTTTCTCCTTAAAAGTGCTGTTGGATGGGAACTAAACTCAAAATAAAAATTAATCCCACTGCAAAAGAGATTTATTTTTCCAAAATGAACATGTACTTATTCAAGTGCTTTACTGGCTACTTTTGGCAGAAGAATTCTCATTGATTAAAAAGGAGTTAAGTAGTGTTTAAATACTATTGTATTATCCATACTGTGTGCACATGATAATTTTGTCAGCCAATGTGTAACTTCTTCAGGGATCAAGTCTGGTAAGGAACTAACTCTTAATTAGTGTGTATGCACTGCTGCTCTCTGTTGGGTGCTATGGGAACTGCCCAGTTATGAATACTTTGAATGAAACTGGTTAAGTCAGGTAGGATGGATTTAAAAATATAGGCTTTACTGCCAAAGTTTCATACCTTCAGAAGCTGTGGTGTTTAGAATGGATAGTCCTTTATTTAAACCATACTAAAGTGTCAGTAGTGTCTGAGAATTGTCAACATCCCTTTGGGCGTATTTCCAGTAATAATTTTTAGAAATGTGATTGCCTAAATGAAGATTTGGGGATCCTGGGAGGAGATGAAGAACTAGGATGGGAAGAGCTGAACTGGCAACCCAGTGGCAAGAAAAAAATAAGCAAAGACCCCAAGTCCCATAAGTCACTGTAGGGATTGTGCACAGGAACCAAAGCTTCAGAGTGGACATTTGCTCTGTCTGTGAGGCACGTCTTCACTATTTTTTGAAGTTTGGGCACACACCTCAGATACAAACCGCCTTGTCTTTGAAGAATCATGATCTGGAGACAGAAGATGACTATTAGGGAATGGCTGAAACAATTTTTCATGTGGAAGACAGCCTGAGATGAATTTCAGATTGCTTGATCCAGAAGGTCTGTGTTGGCCCCTTCCAGCTAACAGCCTGCAAGTCTCAAGCCTGTGTTGAAATGATGCCTGTACATCTTAATGCAGTCACAGAATGACAACATCTACTGCAAATGTTACCCAACCATGATTTGCAAAAGGTCAATAGTGTATTTTTACACACTAAAAGTAAAGTGTAGCCTTCCACAAATAACTAATTTTACAGAAAAGCTTTCTGAGACCTGAGCCATTACTATATTAGTGGCTTTTTTTCCCCAAGACTTTTTTAATTTGCATGCATAGACTGTTTATTCTGGGCAGCTTAATGAGCAGGCATCCCTGGGCAACAAACTACAGTCACACTCCTATTCTTTCAGACATCACCCGCTCAATACTAAATCTTTACTAAGCAGATCCATCCAGAGATTACACATCCCTTACAGTAAAATGAATGAGACTCTGCTGAATATGTTGGAGATTGCTAAAGCTGAAACAATGGATGTTGGGCTTTTTTTTGTGTGTGTAGGATTTTGTTTGGTTGTTTTGGGGTTTTTTTTTGTCAGATACTTATTTTTAAGCCTAAAAATCTAAAATTGGATTCATATGCTGAGAAGGAGGATTTATGAAATAACCTTGTGGGCTAAAGTAATTTCAGTTTTATGGAGAGAGAGGCAAAGAAGTAGAACAATCCTAAAATAGCAGGCATCAAAGAGGGGAGTGTGAGAGGCTATGAGCAACTTCCTCTCTAAGAACAATCTCAGGGTAGACTTTTCTGGGAAAAAAGCATGTAACTGTTTGTCTGATGATTAATTTAGTGTAAATACAGCATCATGTTTTACAACCGAGTGGGAGACTTGCATTAGAATTTGTATTCCTCCTTTATTCTCTTAAAGTGATGACATCAGGATTCCTGCAAACCAGCTGTTTATGTATTAAATTTTTCTGCCTTCTTTTTGCCTTTAAGTTTTTTTTTAAGTGCCCAGTTTTTGCTAGAGATATTTAAACAGTGTAGAGAAATGGAATAAGGTCCAAGGGACAATGTAGAGGAAAAAAGAAGAAAGAGGAAGAGAGACAAAGAAAGACAGATGAAGATTTAAAGGAGGTAGGAGCAGTGTGTGGGATTCACTCACACATATGAATGCAGAAAAAGATCCAGATGCAGAGTGTGAGTCAAGAGGATCCTTTGGTCCTAGTGCACCCCGGAGTCTGTGGTAGGTTCTAAGTAATACTGTGCAAGCCCAGTTAGCAATGGTTGTAGTACCTGCAGATGTGAGGAAATGCTGGAGAGTGTGGCAGCTGTCTTTTTGAAGGTGAGCTCTTCTGCAGATGCCTACCTCACCTCAGCCTGCAATGGCTTCTTTGTGTTGTGCCCAGAGATCAGTGGGCTCCAGGCACCTTGCTCATGTACGAGACCCATAGGGCCGTGAAAACCTTGAATGATCCAGATGTCTTTGAATTTCCAGATGACACCGTTGTGTACTGCGCAGCTGACTTGTCTTGTTCATACAGAACTGAACTGGACTATAGAGCCATGATGAGCCTGTCAGAAGAGAAGGCACTACTGGATCTCTTTAATGGTGCAAGGTAACAGAGTATCGCCTATGTTTCAGTTTTAAATCCCACATTTTCCTGAGTTTTGTCACCAAGTGGGGGCTTTGGTCCTTGTTGTTTGGATAAGAGTTCTTTTCCCACTCTGTTCTCCATTTCTCAGTGTTTGTGTTTCCTAATCTGCTTATGGAGGACTGTGAAATGCAGCGTGTTTCCAGCATGCAGCATTAGTACACAAACCACGTGCTCCCAAGAGCAGCCAGGGGGAAGGAAGATGCTATAGATCCCAAAAATGCACATGGAGGAGGACAATTAACCGCTGAATGAACTTTCAAGGGCATGTATGTGGTCTTGGCTCCCCAAAAGATTCAAAGCAAGTCTAAACAGCTTTCTAAGGGCTGTCTCTGAGACCAGCAACCTTCCGTCAATGATGAGCAAGTATCTTTGTCATGCAAGACACGACACTGCTTATGTTCTAGTAAGTAAAACCTTAGGCCTGAGGCTGTGAAGAGTGCAAGAAATGTTGTTCCTCCCAGAGCCTGTCTTGATGTTGTGTAGCCCAGAGACAGGGGAAGCTGGGGACCACCACCGTGGTTCACTAGGTTGGGATGTGATGTGTTGGACTGCTATTGCTCATGGGAGTTTTAGATAAGTAGTCTCCCTTGAAATCTAAGGATAAATAACTTAGTCCTGTGCTCCCTCTTATTAGACAAAATGACCAGTGAATGCTGATACCCATGGGATGCACTGGTTCTGCTTGGCTTAAAGCCCTTCATGCTGCACAGACACCTTCACCACTGTGCTAGAGAGCACAGGGCAGGAGCAAACGGTCTCTGTGGAGTGAGATCAAGCAGGTCCCTGCTGGCCTGGATCCACATTTTGCAGAGAAAAAGCACTTGCACAATGCTAGACTTTCCACAGGCATGAAATATTGACTAGTCTTTTATCTTTTATAATGACACAAGGATATATATGTACTTTTTATTCTCTTATCCAGACGTTGTCACGTCTTTGACCTTCCTGTTTGGTAGACTCATTCTCTATAAAGAGAGCTTGTTTGCTTTGTTTCATTGCTTGTCAAATAGGGAATTGCCTTTCATAAAGATGAGTGTTGTCGCTTTCTGTTTACAAATATGGACCTTTCTTCTTGGAAGCTGTGTACTGCACAGCCCTGGGGCTGTGCTTCCTGGCAAGCCATCTGGATTGTCCATTACTCACTCACAAGGAAATCGACTCAGCTTGAGTTCGTGTTTCTCAGAGCTGGGACACAGTACTTGTAATGAGGCAGAAATTAAACAAAGAATGCATTTTTCCCCTGTGCAGACTGCGACATTTGTAATTTCCCAGTGCAGTCCTACCATTCCCTGGAACATATGCAAGACACTGCAATTATTTATTTCAATATATTTCAATATTTGGCAGGATAGACAGGAAGGAAAGCAGACAGGTTACTGTTAAAGATGGGGAAGAGAAAGTCCGCAGGTTGGGTAGAATTGTTGTAAGTACTATGCCAACACTTATTAATGATGCAATTCTCGAGAAAATGAATAAAAAAGTAAACCAAGAATCTGGGATGCAAACACTTGCCAAGAGAGGATGATGGAGTATTAAGACTCCTCAAACTGATACCACTTGTCTAATCAGATCTTAATTTCTAGATGTCCCAGTTCTCTTGTATGAAAAGCAAGATTGATTTGGAGGTGGATTTGAAATTAAATCCCATTTCAGAAAGCTACAGGATGTGAAAACAGGGGTTCTTGTCCAGTCTAACATCCTGAGGGCAGAGTGAGTTCTGCCTGAACAAGAGGGGAAGGGAGCTTCCTGTCCTTGTCACCTACCCAGTGTGGGGAGGCTAGCATCCCTTCCTGGCTGTTGAGAGGCCAGCCCTCTCTGTCCTGCTGAACCCACATATGTAGCATCTAGACATAATCATGTAAGTATGGCCATTTATTGTGTTATAAATGGAAAGTGCTATACAGTATGTGCTACAATAGAAAGCACTCCAGTCAACAAATAAACATTAAGAATTGACCCTTAAGTGAGGAGCTGTGAAGATGTACCTTGCAGGGTTATTCCTCTGTGGAAATAAGAGAGGGAAAAGAAGTAGCTTTGTGTACATCCATGAGGTGATGCTTGGCTGTGCTTGCAAAGCTTGTGAGACTCTTCTGTCAAGATCAAAGATTCAGCTCATCTAGGGTCAAGACAGGGGCCCTGGGAGTATTTTCGGCTGTGCCCCTTGCCCACAGGCACAGCCTGTCCCTCCCTTTCACTTTCCTGATGTGTTCACAGCAGTTAGGATTATCTAAGTGTTGTCTTCCCTGTGTGATTCCTCAAGCCTTCATAATTTTCATGTGATCCACACACATGTCTGTGCATCCTTATCTGGGTTGAAAATGGTGTGACTGAAAAAACACTCAACAAAAAAACCCAACCAAACAAAAATATGAACAACATCCAAACCAGCACAGCCAAGTGTCTGCCTCAGGGACACATACTTGAGTCCTTTGGTCATGATCCAGTCAAAGACGACATACAGTTCAGTCTAGCATGTGGCCAGCTTCATTTTTCTGGTCTAAATTCCTCAGTACATGGAGCAAGGGGTTCATATTACTGTTATAGCTAGTAGTATATCACATGGAAAATGATCCTGTGTCCCTGTGCAGTGATGTAATAGGACACCAATGCTGGTACAGCTTTTTTGGATTTCTTTGGGATGTGCACGGCACAAGGATAGCTGTCTGCCCCAACCTGGGTGACACTGAGTCTGGTCTAAAGAAACAAGATCTCCTGGGCACGGGTCAGTGCAATACTGACAGAGTAAGGAAGTGCCTGATGATGGCACGTGCTTATAGAGTTATGGGTATGGTCATTATGGTGCAAAGGAGATGGAGGCAGGTCTCTCAGGCAGGTCTGGAGGGCATCCTGGGTACCAGTCTGTCTGATGCTGGCATGGGGCTTTCTAAAGTCTGGGATTTTGTAGAACTTTCACCTCATATAAAACAACTGATTATTCTTTAGGCCAGCAATAGCTATAATGTCCTAGGGGTTATGAGTTTAAGGGTTGGTGGATGAAGTGTCCAGTGTTTGCTTCAATAAATGTGTACTATTTTTGTAATATTAGAACTCCTTTAGCAGCACAAAGTCAATCCTATCTCTCCAGGTGATATAGTTTGCATTCTCCACAGTGATGGAAGACTTGAATCTAGAGGAATCTAAACCAGATCTCCAGTGTCTAATGTTGCACCTGTAGTAATGAGTATAAACCCAGCAAGCCCCCTGTTTTCACACTGTGATGCACACATCATGGCTCAGCTTACTCCCATGAGGATAATGTCTCTTCCTTTCCAAATGAAGTGACTGCCCTCTAAGGACACTGCTCTCTGGGCTAAAAGAGTTCTGGGTTCTGTGCTGAATCCTGAGGGATGGATAAGGGGTGTGTGGAGCACCAGGGCCATGTCACAGCTCTCTTCCTGCTCATCTTACTGGTATAGGAACAGTCTGGCAGTACATGGCTCCTCTGTGCATCTTCCTTTTGCAGAAAAATGGGCTGACCAGCATAAAATGTCTAATTCTGGCTGAAGGGAAGTGACTCTGCTTAGCCTTAGTGGATAGTTTGGACAGTTCTCCAAACTGTATCTTCTGTATCTTCTGTAAATCTCTTTTTAATGGCCTCTCTCACCATGAATCACAACCTAGGGCAGTGAACTGTAAAATCTGAGACTTACCACAAAGACTACAGGCAGTACCTAGATAAATCCCAGTTGTGAATCAAAGTCCCTGCTGTTCTACATTTGCTCTGAAGTGCCAGACTCTGTGCACTTTCATGGGAGGCAGCTGGAATATAAATACAGGCATGTCTGACTGCTAGCAGCCACCCTCAGCCCCTGTCAGGGATCACAGCTTCTCCTTTGTATCTTTTCTGACAGTTTGAGAGTCGGTCCAGACATTTTTCTCTCCTGCTCCCCAGTCTTGGTGGTCCAGAGGAGAGCCCTGCTTTCCCTTTCATTCCACATGCCATATGCAGTGACTCAGGGGGCTTCATCACCGTGCTCTTCATTGTCCAGTGACAGGTTGCTGGCAGTGGTATGTACACTTGATGCATAACAGCACCCCTGCACTCCTTCCCCCCTTCCTATCTCCCTTAAACAGATGATGTGCTAAGATTGGAGTTATGACAGCCATCCCAGCAGGCCAGAGCTAAGCCCCTGAGTTCATAGCCCCCATCATTCTACATGATTTCCAGCTCCTCTGAGTGGCTTCCCACACTTGCAGCAAGTGTTTTTAGAGCTTATTGCTTTGCTTATGGCATAAATCCTTATCATCTGTCCCTAAGCAGAACCATATTTGCCCTTGGACTTCATCTGTTTGGGGGTTGAAAGCTGTTCCAAAAGATGGAGCATCCTCAACTTCTACTGAGGCCTTTCATCTGCTTCGGGCTCATGTATTCCCTTTTCACTTCAGTGTGGCCCAGAGAAACACGTTCTTCCTCTTTTTCTGATGAAACTTGGGGACTCATTGGAGTTGGGACACTCCATCTTACCAGACCCACAAAGGAGATAGCCTCTCCAGATATGGGCTGCAGCCTACCCCATTTACTGCCTTTGCACAGCCCTAAGGGCATGAAGGAGCAGT
Source organism: Serilophus lunatus (assembly GCA_013399895.1). NCBI lineage: Eukaryota > Metazoa > Chordata > Aves > Passeriformes > Eurylaimidae > Serilophus > Serilophus lunatus. The sequence continues at coordinate 259,154 of VXBA01003639.1, read as the reverse complement.
GGAAAACAACCTGGGTAGAGACCTGTTCTGGTGTTGGTTGGTATAGTTTTCTTTACAGTATTGGGGTGTGTTTCAGACTTGTGCTGGGGCAGTGTTGATAACGCAGAGATATTTTCATTATTGCTGATCAGTGCTAACAGAGCATCAAGGAGTTTTGTCCTCCTCATCCTACCCCACCAGCAAAGGGTGCACAAGGAGTTGGGAGGGGACACAGCTGGCATGGAGATATCCCATACCATATGGCATCATGCTCAGTATATAAAGTGGGAGGAGAAGAAGGAAAGGGGTGACATTCAGAGTGATGGCATTTGTCTTCCCAAGTCACTGTTATGTGTAATGGGGTCCTGCTTTCCTGGGGATGGCTGAATCCTGCTTTCCCATGAGAAGTGACAAATTAATTCCTTGCTTTGCTTGCGCAAGTAGCTTTTGTTTTCCCTATCAAACTGTCTTTATCTCAACCCGCCGGTTTTTGCACTTTTACTCTTCTGATTCTCAATGTGGGGGACAAGTGGCTGTGTGGGGCTGAATTGCTGGCTGGGCTTAAACTACAAGAAGACCTCCCCAGCATTTTGAAGCAGATGTAGCTTAATCCACATGTCTGCCAGTGTTGGCAAGATAGGTAGCTAAGACAAGGATGAGGCACTCAGGACAGGGGAGAGCAGGGGACACCAGCCTCCTTCAAAAGTGGTTGCTATCCATCAGCAAATAAAGGACAAACTCCACACATGCTGTCATCTCATCTCTCTGCTCCACCAAGACCAGTGATTGAAATGAAGCACACGTTTGAATGCTTTGTTGGGTCAAACTCATTTGAACAGTGAGAGTAGGGAGAGGTATGCAGTTTACGACAAGACAAACTGGAGGTGCGGATGGTTGGTTATTTCTTTCCAAACACAGGTCTCATGAGCAACGTGACCTCAAAGGACTGTGCTCAGCCTTTCCCTGCTGCCTGCAAGGATTTTCACCAGCACTTCCCATATGCAGGGTCCTGCTGCCTGTTGTTGTGGCAGCTACACTGCCACAGGGCTGCTGCTAGGGTGGGAGGTGGGTACTAACAGCACTGTATGACCAAACTCCTTACAGGAATGGTTAAGAATTAACACAGTTGTATTTTGCCCCTACAATCAACCAGTTGAGGTCTGGTGGCCAAGCCAAAGAATTTGGACCTCCAGGAGTCTGCTTTTTGATCTGGAAATGACATAGACAGTGCCTCTGTTCCAATGGAAACAAAATCACACTCTTCTTCATTTTAGTGGGCTTGCAGCGGGTGTTTCAGAGTGCTGAGTTGCAACTTCTTGCTTGTTTTGGGACCGTGCCTAAGAACATCAAGTACAAATCAGAGTACTGCTGTACTAGGTACTGTAGAAATACACAAATAAAAAAATAGAGACTCGGGTACATCAAAATTTCAAAACCTTCATCTGTTTTGACTCAGTGGTTAAGACACAATGCTGCTTTGGATCTTGCATTGAGACCTATATTGATTGTAGCATGCCCTGGAATCACTTCAATACTCTCTGTAGGAGCTCAGGTTAGGCAGATTAGCCCACCCTGGTGGTGCTGGCATGCAGCAGGCATGGTAGGAATGACCACAGAGGTGGTTATGTTCTTGCTGTTACTTCTAAACATTTTCTCTTGGAGTAGGAGGAGGGTTGAGGGTGCATTCGAGACCATCTTGGGGTCTGAGGAGAAAAGAAAGGGAGAAAATGGAGGAATGGAATCACAGAATAACTAGGAATGTTACCACTTAACCCAAAAAACTTCTGTGAGAGGTTAAATCATCAGAGAACATACAGGTGAATGAAATAGGCTTCTTCCTAAAATCAACTTGTTTGCATTCAGTGAGAATGCAGGCTGAAACTTTCATTTGCTTAGCTCTTTATTGGTATTTGCAGCCCTTGAAGCTCACACATTAAGTAAGCACTGAGCATGCCCAGGGTGGGAACAGAGGGAAGGAGAGGAGAGACTATGGCAGCATTCCATATTCATGTTTCCAAGGTGCTGGAAACCGCCCAGTGCCAGATGGTGATTCAGAGCCAGCATAAGGGGAGGCTGCAGCTGATGCATGAACCCCCCTGGTCCCAAATGGCTCTTTGAGTGAGCAGGACTGACTGGAGGATGCAGATGTCTCTGATCTCTCTTCCCACCACAGAAATATCTCAAAGTAGCATAGAATGAGTGCTACCTCTGTGGCAGTGATATCCTCTAAACTGAGGGTATTTTCATGTGACAGGTAGGGGTTAAGTGTGGCCTTGCAGGGGACATTGGGAGAGGCTGGAGAAAGGGGCCACCATTTATGGTGTTTCGCCCCAGTATTTGAGCAGCAATAAATCTAGGAACAGCAGCCAGGGAACTCTATGCCACTCTGACCTGCTGTTCATGGAACCACTGCAGTTGTTCCTGCGGTGTTTAGTTTTTAGCACAGAGCATATTTAGAGAAAAAGCAGCTGGAGCACATTCTGGGTGGTTTTTTTTAGGATGAAAACACCCCATGCTCACTGCCCACGGTGAGTGGAAACCTGGTGGTGTCACAGAAAGCACTCGGTGCAGCTGGAGGCTGGTGTTGTTTGCGGGTTGGGGCAATTCAGAGCACTGCAGCTTTCGGGTGCCCATCCTGGTGAGTTCCCAGGTCTGGGATGCTGTCTGATAGTCACGTGTGTGACCGCTTGGGCTGGGAAAAATAACTACCGGACAGTCCCGTGTGCTTGTGGGAGCACTACTGGATTTTAAGAGACTGTCACAAGAAGGGGTTGTGCTGATCCAAGCTGGTTTCTTTAGAAATGCAGATTGTTTCTGCCTGGATCTTGAAGACTTAGTTCTGAGCAAGTAACTTTTACTTCGTGGATGTGCTACAGACTTTTTTTTCTGAAATTCATAGAATTGCAGCATGGTTTGAGTTGGAAGGGATTTACAAGATAACATAGTTTTAATCCCTCTGACATAGGCAGGGATACCTTCCACTAGACCAGGTGGCTCAAAGACTCATCTAATTTGGCCTTGAACACTTACTGAGATGGGGCATTCACAGCTTCTCTGGACAGCCTCTTACTGTGCCTCACCACCCCCTTTAATTGAAGTTTAGGTGCATGAAAAAAAATACATTTAAAGTCCAGCAAGTGCCTTTTCTCTCACTCTCTCTCTTGTCATCCTACTTGAAAAGCAAGAAACTTTTTGGACATCCTCACTGGGGCTGTCTCTACAGTGTCCCCAGCTTCCTGGCAGGTGAGACATCTCCTGAGGCCCAGGATTTCCTCCTCACTGAGCATCAGCATATAAGTAGGGCTGGTGCTGTGGTCTGCCTGGAGACAAAGTGGTCTGTCTAGTACAGGTCCCTCCTCAGTAGGCTGCTGACCGGTTGGGCTGCTTTACCTCAGTGGGGTTTGAGTAGCCCTCAGCCTGGAGGAATGACTGGAATTTGCAGTGTTGTCCCTGCAGACCTCACGGGTCTTGCCGACAAGAAATGTCCGTGCTTTATCTGTCTGGCACTTTTGAACAATTGGTAGGAAATGGGTCAGAACAAATACTGCTGCTTGACCTCTGACCTTTCCTCTTTTGTCCACAAAAGTTCAAGAAATTCCAGGGATTGGGAGCCAGACAACTTTATGTCCCCTCGGGAGGTGCCAAATGCTGTGTTCCTCCCATGAATTGGGCAAGGTATATTTAGAAAATGAGATTCAGAAACTACCGGTGAGTGAGTGAGTCCATCTGAGCTGCTGCTCTCCTGGTAGAAAGTTTGCCTAAGCTTGGGCACATGTTTATATCTTCATCCACATGCACTGGATCCTGCATACAGAAACACGAACAGACAGGCAGTAAGTTTTGTAAGCCTGGGCTTGTTTTGTTGATGCCAGGAACTTTAAAAAACAACGGTTGAAAGACTGTGGGCCTGGTTTCCAAGTTGAAATGTAGGCACTCTGCACTATTTGGGATGCCAAAGGGAGCTCCTGCCTTGGAGATGGGCACAGGTCACAGCAGTAAGGAAGCAAAGGTCAAAGGGTGTCCTAGATAACACTGGACATCTCTGGTTAGGCAACTAAAATGAGCCTAATGCCACTCAGACACCATCGGACACCTCGGACACCATCAGGCTCTAGGGACACCCGCATCTGCACACAGGGTCTTTCCTGCCCACCAACATCTGAACTTCTCAGAGTCCCCAGTAATGGACTGAGACCCTCCTGTGGGCTGAGAATAGCTAACCCACCTGATCTGTTACAGCAAGGGACTTTCCTCCAGGCTTGCTGCCTGTAGAGACAGCTGACCCAACCTTCCAATCAGCCTTTATATGACTGCAGTGGACAACTTGGAAGGGCCCCATGCCTTTTCTATTTAACCCATACCTGGAGCCTTTGCTCTGCAGCATCTACCCTACTAGCTTGGACAGAGCATTTCCAGCATCAGTGCTCAGAGCAGTGTCCCAAGATGAATGCTAAATCTGTAGCACCTTGTGTTCTTACTCTTAACTATACAAAATTCTTGTGTGTCCCAAGAAACACTTCTCTTACTTCCAACCTCAATGCCTAAGTTGATAACAGCATTGGAAAAGCACGCCAGTGTGCAGTTTGAGGTAGGAAACATTTAATTTTGATTTATCCAAGGTGAGAAGCCCCATTAGATTACTGCCTGGTTCTGCAGAAGAGGGTCTTGTCTTAATTTCATCATCTGCCAACAGCGTTTCTCATGTTTTCAGCTCAGGACCTTGTTTTCCCAGCCAGTGGAGATGTAAGAGCTGGAGGGTGGTGGATCCGCTGGCACCAGATACAGTGCATCATCTCTTCCTCCAAAGAGACTTAAAGGCACAAAACAAGTGGGAAGTTTTAGAAGGAAACAACTGCAAAGGTCTCACAATGCAGCTTGTTCCTTATGGTAGTGCATGAGCTAAGTGCCTGGAGTCAGATGCCCCTTGGGTGCACAGCTTGGACTTACATGGTATGATAGCTGGAGAAAGGAGCAGCTTGGGATTAAACATAAGATTCTGAAAAAACTTATATTGTCATGCTTCATTTCACAGGTTGCAAAAATGGGAAAACTCACGCTTTTGTTGTGGGCTGAGTTTAGTAGAATCTGAGAGTAGCTTCTGGGAGACATTCTTCTCAGAGAAATAAAATAACAAAATCAGGAGATGAGTTACAGAACTTTTTGTTTAGAGTATTCAGTTTGTCCTTCTGTCCTTTGGAGGGCAGATGGAAAAACAAAGTACTTCAGGTCTCCTGATGGCTTACTGGGAACAGTTTGTGTTCAGCATATTGCCAAATTCTAGCAGAATTTCTCCTGAGGTCCCAAGGAACAACTTGTGACAACCAAGATCACCAATTTGTCTTGTGTCCACTCTACATGTGTTTCGGGTCCTGAAGGTACTTGTGGGATGAGTGTAAGGTAGTTGTAACAAACTGTTCCCTGAAGTGTTTCACCATGACACTCAGGACAGGATATAGAAGAACACTGAAATAATTTCCTACCAAGTTGCTCATACTGATCCATTGCCAGCTTCTTTAGCAATACTTCCCCATGCACTCTCCTTTTGCCATAAACATACACTCTTGCAGCTGAGCGCATCTGGAATCTTGAGTATATTTTTGCAAGCCATAAAGAAAAGCTGCGTGTCTCCATAGCAGATTATAATATTTTGATATTTCCCAGATCACTTGTGCTCTCATGCTTTATTGCTGCCCAGAGTCTTTCAGAAGAGCGCTCATCACACACATGCCCTAAATAATGTAAGCTCTGTGCTGGTGTTATTTATAGCCACGCAAACTTGCCCATTTCTGCCTGTGCTGTTTCAAAACAATTATTGAGTGACAGCATTTTTCATCTTTAGTGTATTTTTCTTTAGTTCTGAACACCAAGCACATTTGTAATTACTGCCATTATTGCTGCTGGATGCCCTATTAGACCTACAAAGTGCACTCAGACTTAAAGGTAGAGTTCTAATTACAGCACAGGCTTGAGGAGACAAAACGGCATTTGAAGGTAGAAAGCACTAACATGAATGCCAGTTTGCTTCCAAGAGAAGTGGCAGTGCATATTGCATATTTCCACTTCATAGAAATTATGTTGCTTCATTTTTAAGTTCTTGTATTTGAGCATCCCTCTCTGAAGCTCAGGAAAGGCTGCGTGACATCTCTTGCCATTGTTTTTATGGGACCACAATGGCTATTCATAGCAGGGAATTGTTTCAGGGCCATCCAGCTCCCCTCAAATGGCTGCAACAAGTCAAGATCCATGCAGCCATCAGATAATACCACAGAAGAATTCAAAATAGTCTTATCTCCAAAACACAGAGAGAAAATAGGAGTATGTGAGTGTCATTGTAAGTGGTTTGCTAGAATGACAGAAGTGTGCAAACTCTTTGCGATGTTGTGTAACATTGCTCTGCACATGTTGTTCTCCTCCTTCTGCTTCTGCAAATCAACCATTTAATGTAATTATAGCTGCTGTTGGCAAAAGGCACTGAGAGCACTAGCTGGCTTCTGAAGAAAACTGCTGCTGACATGAGAGAGCTTCCAGCTCACACAAATTTAGAAAGAGACTGAGAGGACACTTGTCTTTCAGCCTTATGCTATCCAGCGAAAAGTGGTCTTATTGCCCCCTTGATGGTGTGTGCCTCTGAATTATAAATGATAATCTGGAGCGATCAAAAATCAGTTCTCTTTCCCATCTATTTGTAAGGAACTGCATTATCACTGTCTGTGATCATGTTGTGTCCACTTTTGGACTCCCAGAGACTGAATCCAGAACATTGTTTAAAGGGCTATGAAAATTAGACTCATAGATGGCAGTTTACATGTGAGACACATTAGGACAGGTGCTCAACCGATGTTAGAACTCAGATCCAACCAAAAGATGTGTATATATGTCTATGTGTGTATTCTCTTATTGTGTACATATATCTGGCTACTCTCTGTGAAGATCTAGAAGGCCAGGTTGGTTGGGACCCTGAGCAACTTTATCTAGTGGCTGGCATCCCCATGCATGGCAAGATGTTTGGAGTTTTAAAATTCCTTCCAACCCAAGACTTTCTAGAAGTGTTCCGAAAGATCTAGAATTTCTAGTAAAATTGTTGCTCTAGTTGGCTTTTGCCTCCTGCTGTGTGCAAGAGCAATAGCATTGTTGTCTGGGTTTAGGTGGCTTTCAAGGGATTTCAACTTGGATATTGAAATTGTTTCCCTCAAAAGACCCCTCAAGGAGCTGTAGGCTGGCAGTCCTGGGCCTCATATGGTCTTAATTCTCTGGAATTTACTGCTTGATGGCTCTGGTTCCTTTCTGCAATGGTATCAGTGACAACACAAGTGTTGGGTTTAGGGTTTGGCACAAAACCTTAGGATTCCCTAAATCACAACAAACTAACCCCTGGCTCTGCAGTGTCCAGTGGAAAAAGAGTTTTGTGCCTTGCCTGGCACAGGCACACTGCCCACAAGGTGAGCAAGAGCAGTTGACCCATGTTGGAAGATTTACTATGTCCTGTCTCATCCTTTGCCCATTCTCAATGCATCCTACATTAATGGCAGGCCAGGCAGGAGTATTACAAGGGTATGGAGTGTAGAGTGTGAACCTGCAAAGGGGAAACAGCTGTCTGACTTGTGTGATAGCAATTTTTGTAAAACCATCTTCAAAATCAAAGAAGTGGAAATGTGTTTCTTAATTTAATTAAAAAAAAAAAAAAAAAGAAAAAGAAAGAAAAAAAAGAAAGAGGAAGAATTATTTGAATTTGTCCTCCAGGGTTTGCTCTTCAGTGACAAATCATGAGAGATTGAGTGAGAGAAAGCAACACTTTCGTGGTGTTTTGCCTGTAAGCACTCAGAGGAGGGAGGAGTTTGCAGCTGAATGCAACAAGGGCTCAGTGAGACTTTAGACTTCATGTGCTGGATGATGTAGAAACACAGAGAAAAAACAGGGCTCTGCTCTAGAGACAGGCAAACAGCAGAAGGGAGAAAGGATTGCTCTCATCTTTGAAGACGTAAGCACCAAAAGCATAGCACAAGGACTACAGGTTCAGCAATTTAACCAGCACCTGGTTGGGCTCCTGCTGAAGAAAGGATGCTTTGTTCATGGGACATTTTGTCTGACTGCTCTGATATTTTGGGCTTATCTTCAGGATCACCCAGAAAGTCTGAGGCTGTGCCAGCACCTGAACTAAGATTTTTTTGGTTTCGACACAGGGCACTCACCAGAAGACACAGTGAACATGTATTATGATGATGGTGCATTTCCTATCCCATCAGTTGCTCAAGAAGCTTTAGATACTTCAGGAAAATTTTCAGCACATTTAGAACACGTTCAGACTCAGGGAGTAATTCAGACTGGAAAGGACCCAAGGAGAGCATATGGTCCAGCCTACCAGCCTTACCTAAAGGACTGAAAGCTTTAAGCATTGCGGTCCAAAATTGGAGTGTCCTCTCAAACCCTGCTGTTTCAGGTTTCTCCTTTGCACCTACTCGAATCATCAAGCCTTTACAAAATGGATTTATATCTACCAGTATCTGATCTTTTATTAGCACTGCTTCTGTCTAATCTGATCACTTAAAAAGGCTTGACTCTCCTTGCTTAAGCCCTTGTATCTTTCTGGACTTGTGGCTTCATTTTTCTTCACTAAGATCAGGAGGCTTTTTTTGTTACTATCCCCATGATGGGTCAGAGAGCCTGACATACATGGCATAGGACCATATGTCAGGCTTGGGGTTGAGCCTTTGGCTGTGCAAAGTCATGTTGCCAGAGCAAAGGGTGTCTAGAAACCCTGGCAGGCATTTGGGTGGCAGAGCAAGCCAAGCAGCCACCCAACACCAGGCAGGAATGCCCTCTGCTTCATGAGATTTACACACAGATAATCCAAGTTGAAAAATTGAGATCCCAACCTGGAGGGCATTTCTGTCATGCCTTGTGGCTCACCAACAACTAGCTCCGTTTGCATAAAGCAGGAATGAGCTTTCTTCCTCGCTGCTTTGCTGTTTTGTGCCTCTGTTTGGGGTTTCTTATTTCGGATTTCTGAGTAGCAGTGAGCTGGCAGGCTCTCTTTATATCTTAGGTATCAGCCTGATGCAGACAGAACCCTATCAAGCCCCTTCACCCCCCTCATGCCTTCTCCAGCACAATCAGCCCCAATCAGGGGGTGTTACCAGGGGCTCTGCATTTTTGTGCCTTTCCTGTTGGGTCTACTTGGGAACTGCCAGCTATGGTAGTTATTTTATTGTTGTGGTTACCTGGAGAAGGGCTATTTTAATATGCCTAAAGCTCATTCTTTACTTATTTGAAATGCCTTCTGTGAGTTCTTTACATTGGGCTCAACTTTGAAGGAATTTTTATTTGAGAAATGTCACATTTTTCCAAAACTTATCCCTCAAATTGTGGCACACAAAGATGAGACTCTGTGGTAGCTCTTGCAATTTGGTCTGGGATCTAAGAAATCTGATTGCCCCTTCCCAGTCCTGAGAGAACTCATGGTAAGACATTAAGAGTTTTCCAAAGAAGCCAGTAGTACTACCAGCTCCCAGACACCTCAGAGGGTAAGCCCCAGCATAGTATTAATGAGAGCACTATAAATCTGCCATAAATCAAAGTGTTTTGACATCCTTTCCTAATGTGTACACAGACACCATGTTCCAGTGAATGTGTGACTTCAAAGCAGCACCGAGAAGTCAATTCAGGATTCACGCACATTCACTGGCAGTAGACCCTGCCTATTGAAAATTAAAATCTAAAATAAAAAGGAATTGACAATATTTCTGAAATATTTAGGCCTTCAATGAATAGCTCTCTCAAAATCATTCAGATGTGATTTTTCTACAGCACTATATGCATTTAAAAAATCAAATTGTCTCTGTATGAGAGTATCGGTATTGAGTGAAGGATGAACACAGCTACACACTGGAGCAACTGCATGTAAGAAGTGTACTGGAAATCCTGCACAGGAAGGGTTCAGCTGTTAAAAAAATGTGGCTGCGAAATCATACCAACAAAACCAAATTTATATTCACCATTGGTATTCAGAGTCTTCATTTCTTTAGCTTCCTCCTGCTAAGAAACAAATATCAAACCAGTCTAACTAAGGACACTTTATTGACTTGGATGCTTGGCTTCATTCATTTTGTCATACTTTGCAATATGCAGTAGAACACACCAGCCTGCACGTTCCCTTAGTCTTTGCATACTGGATGTAAAAGCAATTTATCTCTTAAGAAGGACATGATCATATTGGTGTCATTAATCACTTCTCCAGTTAGGACAAGGTAAGAAGGATAGGTGTACAAGAAGTGGAAATTCATACGTGCATTTACTAGTGAAGCCACTGACCTGCAGAGACATATTCAAATGATAAACCTGTAGGGTTTAATGTTGCCTTTGCAAAGTAACACTTCAGAGCAAGAAAGAAGAAACACACCCAGACGTGGAGTCAGGCACAAGTGATGGATTCTGGTTTCCCATGCAGTCACTGAGGGCAGACTTCTTACAACCACTTAACTCCATCAGCCATGCAGGACTTGATCAGGCAGTACAGAGCAGACTTTCAGATTACACTATAACAATCACGATGGCTAAAGGCCACAGCACCTTAAACCTCTCTAAATCAGAGCTGTCTGTGTTGGTTCTGGTACTACTGCAGGGAGCCAGGTCAGAGAATTGAGCAGACTGGAAACTAATCACCTTTTTGGTCAGCTGACATACCCATCACTGTGCAGGTACAGGATGCTGTCAGGGTGTGGGAAGGGCTGGTCCTGCAATGTTCTCCCAAAGTCAGGAGCTGGTCTTACCATTTGCTCAGCTTTAGCCCCAGGGACATCCTTCATCCTGCACTCTAGGACTGGGCATGGAGCCACACTCCAGTACCTTGCCTGGCCCAGAGGCAGTAGCTCCCAGCCGAGGCTCACACAACAGGCTTGGCTGAGGGTGCTGCTCACTGCTCTCAACATCCTAATTCCCATGATGGCTGTGAGACACAAGATGCTCCCATGGGGTTTCAGGTTTAACTGGCCATATCTTCACTGGAGTTCTAGTTCCATTTTAGTGGTAATAATCAAAACGTGCAGTGCCAGAGGTTTCTTATGTGCTGTGCTAATTCAGTGACTTGCTAGAGAGCTGGTTAGTGGATTTGAAGGGGCCAGTTGAAATAGTTTATCCAATTTACAGGCTTAGCTGCTAAGGGGGGACAGGGAGGCAGGGCTGAGCAGCAAAAATGCAGTATGAGCTATACATAGCCTTGTTGTATTTTCCTTCTGAGTCTCTGAATGCTGTTGCAGTCAGACTTTGGGTTCCTGAATTTCTGACAACAGGCTCGACGCATAAACACAGTGCTTCCTCCAGAAGATATTGTTTAGAGATGTCCTAATAATAAATAAGGAGGTTACTTGGTTATGAACATGTTTTCAGAGGTTGCATCTGGACAACCTGAAAACTTTTTGTCTCTCATAAAAGCAAGATTTGGGATGGAGGGCAGCAGAGTTCAAAGTGTGAGGTCCCATTTGAGTTTCAGAGTTTATTCTTATCCCCGCGCTGGACAATCACAAGAGCAAACCCTCCAGATCCAGAGGGTGGGTAAGGGCTGGGGCTGGTGTCAGGTACAACAGCAATATGGGGCAGCCCTAGGGTTCAGCCCTTCCCCGGGGCACGAATCAACATTGGTGCCCAGGGAATGTTAGGAGGGGAGGCAGATGCCCGTGAGAGGGATACCCCCAGCCCCTGCTCAGCTCCAGCTACTGAGCACCCCATTGCACAGTGCCTCTGTAACAGCAGAGCAAGCCTGGCCCTGAAAGCTCCTGGGGCCCATCACAGTGAAACATTGATAGAAATCTGCGAGCAGCGATCATGTCTGTGGTACGAAACCTGCTGCAGGGGAGGTATGTGGAGAGAGGGAGGGAAAGAAATGCTCAGGATTATTTCGGGTTTGTACCCAAGGGTGCCATTTGTTCATATAAGTATCCATAGCAGAATAAAATACTTTTTATTGAAACATTTTTCTTCACTTGCTGGCAGCCACTCTGCTCCAATTATCTCTTCCATCGTATCCCTTGAAGCCAGGCTCCAAGGTAAACAAGTAAAAACCTGACAGCTGGAATGCAAAGCCTCAGCTGAGTATGGAAGCTTTTATAAGATCACATTCTGCACATTTATATTGTCTGGGGTATCAGCAGTGGGAATGAAAACAGAGATTGCCTAATCTCACCAGAAACAACACCTTGCTGCCCCACCTTTGAGAAATCTCCCGTCCACAGCAAAGACTTGGTCCATCTCAATTAACAAGGAGCCCAAGCAGGCTCACTCTCAGCTTGCTCTAATCTGGATTTCCCACATTCCTGAGTTTTGGGGTGTAACTCACTGAGAAATTATTTTGCATTAGTAAAGAGCCACTTGCAATGAAAATGCATTGCAAAGCCATGATGAGTTAGCATGAAATTTGACTTCAAAAGAGAAGAAAGGTTCCCACCATGTAGATGTGTCTGGCTTCATCATCTTTTTATTAATTTTTGAAGTGGGTTTTTTGATTTGTTTTTCACAGCAGTGTTTCACATCACAGTTTAAAATTTAAAAATTAAATCTTAGCAAAGCAATAATTTTGAGAGAATATTATTTTGGTAGAGACACGTGAAATTTCAGGATGATTCAAATTACTATACTCCTTGCAGTACAAAATTTTGATCTTTTGTGTGGGTCTCCTTAGAGACTTGATGGGCAGGTGAGAGAGGAAAGAAAACCATCATTGATTTTTTTCCGTGATAAGGACAGCATCTGAAGAGCAGCTCACTCTGGAGATGTATTTAGTACAGCCTTCTTCTGAACCACAGAGAGGTTTTAAATTTCTTCCAGTGGTTCCCTACAGAAGAAAAAAACCTTGGTGTCTGGGATCATGTTTGCAAGAAATACAGGTTATTTTCTCATCCCGTTCAGAGGAATTCAGATTTTACATTTGTCCAGAGAGAGAACAAACTCCAGGCTGAGGCTTGCCTGGAAGATGGTTCTAGAAGGGGAAAGTATTCTCCTGCTGAGTCGTGAACCTCTCCTGCAGCAGCACCATCAGCATGCTGACACACAGTGAGAGGCACTGGATGGAAAATGCAGCTGGGATAGGTTGTAGCATTCGTATCAACGAGATCTTGTCTGTTTCTTGACCTTGTTTGCACAGACATGTTCTCTTTCCATGTGTTTTAAACTCCATTCCCTGGGTCAGCTCAGTGCTCTTGTGCCTGCTTGGTATTTCAGGTTAGGTCAGTGATCAGGCTTGAAAATCAGCCCATGCAAAAAACCCTAAAACCTGAAGCAAACCTAATTTCCAGACAGATCAGTAAAGCCATTCCACAAAACTTCCAGTGTCACTCACAAAAACTGATGGGGAGGAAGAAGAGCACAGGGATGGGATGATGAAAGAGCAGGACCGTTCCATTTATTGTCAGGTCAACCACAGGAGTTAAGCCAGTGACAAGTAACATCCTTGGAAGAGCAGAATTTGTATTTGCAGTCTTCTGAGACCATCCAGTTCCTAGGGGTAAAATTTTCTTTTACTGATGCCATCATCTATTCTCAATGAACATCTAGAAATGCCAAGAACATATTTAGATATTAACAGCACATCTATCCCATTGGTTCTCCCCTGGGCCTGGCACACACACAGAAGAGGTGCAGCCTATGTGTGCAAAACTTCTTCCCATGCTGTCAGCCCTTCCCCAGCCAGGGTCATCTTCTGTTTGTGTAATAAAAAGCGCCCATTTTTCATCGGTGACATTCATGGAGCTCCTCATTTGGCCTGTGCAATTCATCATCTGGTTCTCTGCTGACCTTGCCCCGCCCGGCTTGGCTGTGTCCCGCTCCCTCTGTAGCTCAATGACACCCAGAGGATTGCTGCTATTTTGCTTCTCCCAGCCTAATGTGCTTCCCACCAGAGGCAGAACACAGTGCTCCTGGGAGCTGGGCTGGGCAGAACTTGAAGCAGCTGTTCAAAGTCTGTGCATAGACAAAAATCTGCAGCTGTAGCTGTCTGTTCAAACAAATGTGTGGAAGCCAAGGCACTTCAATATGAAAAATACATTCTTAGAGGACATGGATTCAAAAGGGGGGACATGTGAAGAGCCTAGGGCAGACTAGCTCCATAGCTGCTGACATGGTGCCACACAGAAATCAAAGTGCTAAGCTATGCCCACCTGCAGGATGCAGCAGATGACCCAAACTTGGTTTTGAAAGTGAAGTATCTAAAAGTTGCAGGGAAAATGCTTGTATTAAAAATATCCTAATTTTTCTGGATGAAAATCTGAAGTTTAGCATTCAGCTGGGTCTCGTGAACAACTTAGGGAGCTGGGAGATGTGAGGAGAATGCCTCAAAGGTATCTTTCTCATCTCCTTCCCCAACCCCATGGCTACTGAGCACTAAAATGCCCTTGGTGTAATTTAGAAAGCCTTTTGACTTCTCTGAACAGGGTATTGACTCAATCTCTGAAGGCAGGTTTTTGTTCAGGAATAAAACAGAGCACTGTGACTTCTATTTGTCCCACAAGCAGAAGCAAAAGAGGAGAGGGACAAACAGCTGTGGAGGACATACCACAGAGTTAGAGCCCAGTTCTGGATGCTCTGTCTCTGGAGGAAAGCTTCAGTAATCTCCTTCAGGAAGCTGTAGGCATTTCGAAGGGATAGGAATCAACAGGACTATGCTGCTCACCAGCAGCTGGCTGAGAGCAGGGAATCCAAATATCTGAGCCTGGACATCTGCAGAGTTGTTGCCTGTGTCTGAGCCAGACGTTTGGGACTCCCACTAAGGTCAACAGACTGAGGATGTGATTCATCCACGATGCTGCAGGAGCTTGAGTCAGGGCAGAGGAAGTGCTACTCTTGCAGTCTAAAGGAGTGATGCCTATACCAAGGAACTCAGAGAGAACTCACAGGCTTAACAAAGTCTGAGTTTCTTATCCATTTTCTGCTACAGGGTCAGTAAGCTGGGCTATGACCAGCTGAGGTGCCTTCTCTAAGGTCATTCTTAAAGAGTATTGAGGATGTTGGGTGATATCTCTGGGCAAAGGCAGTGTCAAGAGCCAGGAACCTGATGCACACCTTTCACTCTGATCCTGAAGCCCTCATTGGGATCCTCTGCTCCACAGTTCACAGGGAGAAGAGAGGTCTCCTGCAAAGTTACTTTGGCTTCTAGGTGTAGTTGGATGGCGGATGCCAGGTTCTGCCAAAGGTCTGCCCTTGACACCTTGAGGGTGTGAGCACAGAGAGATCACAGCCCCGTAGAACTGCCCTCATAGCTCCTACATGGGACTTGGCCATGTCTGGGACATAGTTTGGAGTCTCTGAAGTACTGCAGCTTCTGGGAGCCAGCAGATATGGGACTCTAAGGAATTGGCTCAGCTGGGGCACAGGAAGGTGAAACAGTAGGTGTTACAACTTTCCAGATCTTGAATCTACTGCAGAAAATTTGTGGGAGCTGGGGATGCAGGTATGGATGGCATAGCTGGGCTCAGTGATGGGAGACCACAGGAACTGTAGCAGCAAGAGCTAAGAAGGCTGGGATTTGACAAAGAGGGTTTGGGAAGGCAGGAGTTACATGGAACTGTGGTGTCAACTGAGCTGGAGGCATGAGGGGATTTGCCATAAAATGAAAAATTTCTGAATGTGACTTCCGATAGCAGGAGTTTTGGCTATGCCCTAAAGAAGACATGATGATTAAAATAGGTACAAGACCACGATTCTGCTCTGAAGGTTGTCAGCTCAGTTTGGGCACGTTAGGGTAAGAGCTACATGATCTGTTGTAACTATGAGCATGGTATGCAGTTGTCCAGACTCAGAAATAAGAATAGATGGTGTGATAAAAAGTTCTGAGGGTGAATTTGGAAGAGGAACTGGGGGTTGGATTCTGTTTTGATCCTAAGGGATTATGGCAGTGAAAGGCTCTAGCCCTTACTCCAATTCAAAAGTGGAAAGAAAATGCTGATATTCTGGCCAGATCTGTACGAGGTAATGTTCTTGGTCTTGTATTCCTGTCTTGGGCAAGGTTGAGGAAGGCCAGATGCTTTGGCAACCTCTGCACCTTCTTTCAGGACAACTTCCTTGCCATGGGGACCTCACCTGAAGAAGAGTTTTCAGCACAGCGCACAAATGCACTTTTTATGCAACTTATGTTCTTTCTCACAATTTCTGGCCAGTACAACCTCTCTGGCACTTATCCTACTCCATAGGAAGCCGAGCTGAAAGGCTGAGAAGCAGGCAGGGATGATGCTGCACACCCAAGCTGTGAGGTCCTCATGAGCAAAGCTGATATGCACAAATAAAGTATGTTAGAGAAAGTATAAGGGGATAAGGCAGGTGTGTGTGGGCTGAAATTGAAAGCCAGGGGCTGGTGTGATAGATTTATGACAAGACTGGAGGAGAGGCCGAGGAGATCTACTTATTATAGTTTAAAAAATGGTCCCATCAGAAGACTGTCAAGAATACTCCACTGTGCAAATTTATGAGATGCAGTGGGAGTGATCATGTCTTCTGTACAAGCTGGCTAGAAAAAAACACCACCTTTTTGCCATGAATATTATTCACAAAATTGCAATAGAACATCTTTTCCTCAAGGAAGTTGTTTATCTTTTGGTGGGAGAAAACGCCGGTAAATTAATAACTGAAAAAGAACTTGGGTTTTTTGCAGTTGCAAATTGGAGTTTCAATGTTTGTTGAAAATTTTTTCTAATTCCAGTTTTTAATTTTAAAGCAAGGATATTTTTTTTCAGAAATACTTATACGCCTCGAAAACATATTTTTTTCTGCTTGAAAATATTTTGCAGTGAGATATGTCAACTTCTCTTTTTAACTGTCATTGCCACCTACCCACAGAAGTAGGTCCCATACAATGCCAGATAACCTAAATAATATATGATTTAGTCATAAGAAATAAATATTTCAGGGTTCTGCATATAAACATTTCTTCATTTTAGGAAAACTGGGGATTTGAAGCTCTCTGGAAAATACTGTAAGAATACGGCCTTGGAGTATTGTGCAGGTAAGTATCCTCAGTGCCATCAGTGAGGGACTATGGCCAGAGAACTTGCTCTATGAGAGACTAAGAGGAATGGAGTTTTTTATTCTGAAAAGAGGTATTTTGGAGAAACCTCATGGCAACCTGCCAGTGTCTACTATAGGAGGTAGAGCTAGGCTCTTTTTGAAGGTGTGCAGAGTAAAAGAGATAGTGCTCATAAAATATTCCTGAGAGGTTCAAACACGGTGTGGAGAAGAGGTTTCTACCATAAGGACAGTGAAACACTGGAGCAGGTTGCCCAGAGAGGTTGTGCAGTCTGCTGAGCTGGCCTGTATGCAAGTGAAAGGCAGTAGGAAGAGTCCCCCACAAATGCCAATAGTTTTGCAGTAGGCATTTCTCTGTAACATTATGTCCCATCAGGCAGGAAAAGGGTTTGTACATTTGATAACAAGGTAAATATCTCTACAACTGAAAAAAAAAAAAAAAAGGATAAACTCAAGGAGATCACTGTTATCTCATGTATCTTAGGATGCCCTGAAATTACCAAAACTTCATGTTAGAGGACAAATTTAGTTTCACAAAATGCCTCATGTCTCTGTCTTCCCCTTTTCATCAGGTGACCAGATCAGATGGTGACTTTCCTTACTTTTGATTAAGAATAGCCATTTTTCTCATAAGGGTTGATGGTGAATTTTAAATCTGTGGGCATAGAGTGATAAAATATTAAGTTAGAGAAGAGTTATTCCCAAGAATCTTTAATGATATTGGGGGTTCATAAATCAAAAGCCAATCTTTAGCCCCTGAGTGGAATTGTTCCTCTAAATGCAGCACATTTCTTTTTGTAAGCTAAAGAAACACAATGTATGACAATGGGATGATATTATCTTTTCCACCAGCGGCAATTATAATTTTTTCAAGGTTTGATTTTATATATGAGAGGGTACACATATTCATAATATTTTACAAAAACTTCCCTTCCTCTACCCTATCGGGAAGTAGATATTTTGAAATTTTAATTTGCACATGTTTTTTTTTAGTGAGACTTTGATTGTATTTTTGTGTTTCCATCACCTTAAATGTTTCCTCAAATCCTCAAGTAAAAAGATCTAAGACAATGACTAGATCTTTGCACTTATTTTCACAATCACTTAATGTCTACTGTAAGGAATAACTCCCCCTACATGTTGAGATGCCAAGTGAAAAAATCTTTATAAGATTTCAAAGAACCACCTGATAGCAAGAAATGGGGAGTAATAAATTGTCTTGTTCTTTTCTTCTACAGCCCATAAGGATAGAGGAAGTTCAAGGACCCTTTGCATAACTAACTTTGAGATTAGAAGCATTCCTCCATTTTTGAGGCACCTGGAATTTGAGGCTGATGAGGGTGACAGGGTCAAGTAGTAAATAGTATAATAAATTCACTGAAATTTATAAATCTGCAAGTTAGACTGAAGAATTTGCTGTCATGATTCAGAGTATCTGCTGCTTCTCTGGAAGTCAGGCAAGAATTTTTGCCTTCTTTTTTTTTTTTTGTCTTTTCAGTTCCAGGGACTAGGTTGGAACTTAAGGAGCAGTGTTATTTCTTGCTGCCTATTTTGGATTTAATTGACTAATGACCAAACTGGAGATACTGACTCTTCTGATTTTCAATATCTAATGTTGGTCACGCTGTGGCTGGGAGGGAACTGGCCCTGGGAAATGGCTTCAGTTTATATGATTGTAAGTGGATTCCATTTATACTGCATGAAGAATAAATAGAAGTATATCCTATGCCAGGGCTGTCAGTATTCAAAGGGGTGAATTCTGATGAATCAAGGAAACTAACAAAGTCATCTGGCCTGAGGAGCTCAGAGTCTGGCAAGTGGAAAAGATGGATTTATTTAAGGCACAGCTAATAAAACTATCCAGAAATGGTATTCCAAAGAAGAAAACATGCAAGGAAGGGCAAGGCTAAGGTAAGCAGACAACTAATGAGGCTTAATCAACAAAAGAAAATAAAAGATGACAAATAGATACAACTTTGTCAGAGCTAGGAAAAGGGAGATGTAAAATGAAAACTGCTGGGTGGAGAGAGAAGTTGGATCTGACAGATATGAAGTAGCAAAATGTTCTTGCCCATATGAATAGAACAAGAAAAACTATGTAAGTGAGGACCAAGCACAGACCAAGAGGCTTTAGGTACAGTTCCCAGTATAAAGATTCACACTTGAGCACCTAATGAAGGACTTAAGCATAATTTAAACCCCCAAACCAGCTGCCTCCTTTTCTGTAATGACCTGGCTGGAGCTCAGGAGTGTTCTTCTGTTTTTGCCTGTGCCCATGCTGCCTTCTTGGCATACTTTTACTTCAAGCAGCTGTGCAAATCACCATTTAGAAAGGATTTGCGAGGTGCAGATTATACGTGGTAGGCAGATTTGCTCGAGATGGCACTTGACAGCATAATAACAAGAAAAAATAATGTACCTTTATCCTTACGGTGAAAAAACAAGATCTGAGTGTGTAGACGAGGCAGTGAAAGTACAGGGGAATGAACCAGATAACACCAGCATAACCACACAGGCTGCACACGAGGTCAAGACCACAAAAATGAGGGTGGGGAGAGGAGAGCTGCTATTTAGAGTAAGAGGAGCTGAGTTTTTAGCAAATGCAGTGCAGCCAGGAGTTAAAGGTCTTCTCAAAGGATGGTCTAGGAAAACTCCATCACGGTGATTGGCTAAATCTGCCCGACTCACTTGCTTCCAGATGTTGCAGTATAAACCTCACTCTTACTATTTCAGGAGATTTACTAAATAGCTTTTCTGTTGGGATGTGCAAATAAAATGTCCTGCTTCCATTGCCCTTGCCAGTTCTGTCCCCTTTTATTCTGGTAGCCAATGGTCTGGAAATGAGTCAGTGTTTGGGGAGATCTGATTTCCAGAGTTTAACTTTATAATAAGATAGAGACAGTCAGGTATATTGATACAGGGCCACTTGTTGTGATGCCACATCTCCTCTGTTGTTCCTAAGGGCTTGGACATAAGCAGAGCTCACATTTCCATAAGGGTTGATGTGTTAAGGAAAAGAGTGGTCACACAAGACTGAATTTGGACTGACATGATCTGAAATCAGTTCTCAACTCAACAGAGATTTTACTTGTCCTTGTCTTAATGAAAAAACCCCAAAACCCTCCAGGCCATTCATTTGCTACTTACTGTATAGCATCCAGAGAGAGGAAATGTATAAAATACCTTGTGAACTAGCAAGACTTGCTAGGAATCTGTATTATGTTCCTTTCTGTTCAACAGGCTGGAAAGTCTTAATGTTTCCTGTCATCTTAAACTTCCTCTTTACTTTATAAATAATTCCTGGATGCAAAACATTTTCGAGTGCTTTGGCCCTGCACTCAGGAATGTGTGCGGAGACAATCTCCCTGAGACATAAAACACTCAAACCATCATCCTTTTGGTGCATTGCCAAGCACTGTAGATTTTCAAGTATGTCCTGCATATTGAAATGCAGCTATGCAGATCATCATCACCTGGGAAAAGAGAAATTGCTTTACAGGAGCAGGGGCTTGCAAAAGTGGTGAAAATAATTTTGTGTCTCATGCTGGTTTAAGCTGAGATACTGAGATGAATTTCCACTTGCCTCTGCTCAGGGCAGAAAATCTGGAAAAGCATGGAATAGTGTAGAATGTCTTCTCTCATACTCCCAGTATTAGGGAGGGGGTCACCCCCGGACCTTCCCAGAGAGCATCCAGGACCCGGTGCTGGGGACAAAGATGAAAAGATGCCTCAGTTGCTTCCTCATTCCACTCTGCTCTTTGAGCAAAACCCACCAAGAGGTGGGTGAAACTGCTGACAGCTGATGCAACCGGCCCAGAAGAGCAGCACTCCCAGGAGCTTTCTCCTGGCATTTGCTCCAGGGTATTGCATCTCTGCTCATTCAGTGTGGGCAGGGCTGGGACACCACAGCTCAGTCTATCAAAACCAAGCTAAACGTGCTCACTGCAGCAATCCTGATGCTATTTCATCAGGTTGATATGTAATTGTTTCTGTTGCTGGAGGGCTCCATCACCCCTTTCATTAAAATGCAAATTTTAAGTTAATTAAAAATGCTGGGAGCATTTGCACAATTTATGACCAAATCTTAGAGTCCAGAAACCCCCACACTGGGGAGAGGCAGCAAGACAGTTTTGAAACTGCTGAAATAAATCCTTATCTCAGAACACTGATGATATTTTAGCCGATACAGGAGGTTCTTCTTGGACTTTTAAAATTAATTTGCTCTCTCTAGATTGGGAAATAGACAAACCAGAAGGAGTTCAAGCAGAATTATATTCCTACACACAAAGGTACTATCTAAACCTATTCACACACAAGAGAAAGGAAGAAGAAAGATCCCAGCTGATTCTCTGATGCAGCAGTAAGGGATCTTATTTCTGCTCAATCTTCTTTTCCCAACTAGAAATTTTACCTATCCTCCTGTACAGCACTGGGAACTTCTCTGCTGGGATCCCTCAGTTTTATCTGCTCCTAACTTATCAGTTATGATAAAACTTTTGTGATGTGCTGGGATGAAAGGGGAGCCCCTCCTTAGTGGCACACAGCAGGCCAGCAAGAGGACAACATGAGGCTGTGGCTGCCTGGTTTTCATGCATTGAGCTGGGACCTTTCTACCTGCTCCCTGCCCTCGGATAAGGAGCTGGAGAAGTGCAGGGAGAGCCTGGCCTCACTGGTGCAGCACATCTCGTGTATACCTTGTGTATAGCTGCAGTGGGATCCATCTCTGACAGTGGGGAAGGTGGGATTGGTTGGAGTGTGGAACCCTCCATGGACCTCATGACATATTTATGGCATGTGACACCACCCTTGGCATCTTGGCAGTGACTGGAACCCTTTCACTCTGCTTGAAGGGAGGAAGGTGTGTGATCTTCCTGCTGGGAAGCACCAGGGGTAAAGGATCAGGCTGTAGGAAGTTTGTGACTGGAGGCTCTACCTCCTACCTGGACTCAGTTAGCTCAGTTTCAATTTCCAGTGCTTTCACCTTTCATGAAAGCCAGTCAGCCACAGCCTGAGGGCCTCCTCTCGCTGGCCTGGTACGTGCCTCTGAGATGTAGTCTTTCCCTTTATTTTCCTTAAGCCATTAGCAATTCCCAGCGGGTTTACATCCTTCTGCCTTGGGAAAACCTGTGGCAAACCTGGTCCTTACTTGTTGTGGGCAAAAGCGAATCATAATCTGACACTGAGGAAAAAAAGCATCTCCACAACTGCAAAAATAAACCTAATGTGAAAACCTCTCCTTCCTCAGAAGAGAAATAAATGGCAATGGTGGGTGGCAGGTCTGTGCACAGCTCCTTGCAGGAGCAGAAGCAGCAGTGTGACCAGACTCCAATAGCTGTGCCTCCTTGGCATGTCTGGGCTATGTGGGGAGAGCCGGGCAGGCTGACATAAGGATCTCTCCCAACCCACCGTTGGAAGTGCCTGCCTCTGCTGCCTCTCATGCCTGTGTTCAAGGTTCCTGTTTCTGTTCTTCATCTCCTGCAAAGGATAACACCAGCGATGCCTGTACAGAGCCTATTTTGGGTACATGTATAAATCAGCAGCAATTTCTACCATGTTAAATTTTGTTACTCATTATAAAATTGGCATAAGTTAAGTCAGAATCCAGCCTCCTGAGGGGCTGTTAGTGTCCCTGGAGAGTCTAGGTATGTGTGTGTACGTGCACGTTTACGTGAGCAAGAGGAGGGAAGGCAGGAACTCAAACTACTGCTGTTATCCTCATTGCAATGCCCTGTCTGGAACGAGATGGACTCCTCTAGTGCCAAGCTCTCTACAAGCCAGGAATAAAGCAAAGGTTCCTTCTGGAAAAAGCCCACCCTCTAGTTTAGTGACAGCTGTAACAGGAGAATGACATGAAAATGTAGGAGTTTAGAAGGACATTATAGACACAGTGAAGCCTTTGCCCAGCTTCACTGTGGGCACAGTGACACTGCCAGTCCCAGAGCACATGTATCTTTCTGCAGATTAGATTAGTGACTGTAGATTGGCAAATTCCTACAAATTTAGGACATTGACAGGCCTGGTCTGTTATTTATGCAGTGACTGAACACAAGCATTAATTTCTGTGAGGCAAGACTCTTTATGGCTCCCTATGGATCGTAGAGTGGATACTGAATTGCTGTCCTTCTGGTCATAGATAAATCATCTACGAGAATTCACTATCATCTGAGACTACATTATTGGGATTGTTTCCACGTTCTCAGCCCTAGTAGTTAAACGCAGTAAATAAAGACATGAAAGATGATTTGTTTTTCATTCAGTTGAACTATTTCAAGTTTCCAGAGGAAAAAAAAAAAGAAATCATCCTGATAGATCCAGAGTTATAAATAGCAACCACTGCATGTACTGGGGAAAATGCTGCATTCCCCCAGATATTTATAAGAAAAAGGATCAAGAGAATGTGAAACTCATAAAATTTATGCTGGTCCTTGGCCGGATGTGATGTGTCAGTAGATGCAAGGCACATACCAAACATGAAGTTGAGCAGTCACTGAAGATTTGTATCTCCCAGCATCTATGTCCCAATAGCAGCATATGTTTATATGGACTGTACGTTTATTATTGGAAATTGAAGGTCTGCCTCATCACTTCTTACTGGAATCGCATGGATGTTTTTTTTTCTGAAGGACACGGAGAATAATCCATGTTACCACTTATATCCTGCGTCTATTTTGGTATAAAGTAAAATCTTAAATATGCATTCCTTTTTCTTAGCAAGGAACAGGATTCCTGAAATTAGAGAGGGGGAACAGGCAGCAGCCAGCCACCTCATTTCCATGCTTGTTCTTGTACAACCTTGTCTTCATATGTAAGGATTTTATAAAAATTTACATTTCTTGATACTGTACACATATCTCATCATTCGAGTCAGGTGTAAAACAACTCCCTCAACTGAAAAGCTGACAAAACTCCATGAGTATCCCCTGTCTGCAACGGGAATAGTCCCAGAAATCTGTCAAAGCAGAAAAGTAAGAAGTGGGGTCTGGAGCTGGTTTGCTTCCCCTGGAGCCTGGGAGCCCAGACTAGGCTGGAGTGCCCTGGTTTGCTCCATTGGGAGCTGCTGCTGGCAAAGCCTAGTGTGATGGCACCAGGCAGCTGAGAAGGACATGCAGGGGAAGTGCAATGGGCAAGAGAAGGTCCAAATATGTTGTGGGACATGAGGGGCAGGGTGGTTCAATGAATGCTGCCCAAGACAGAGGCACTGCTCTGCACAAAGCCCTTCCCTCAGCAGGCAAGCAGCCTAAAGCACATGATGCCCTCTTGGCTACCTGTCCTGTGCAGCTGGAGGGATGATAATAATAATAATAATGCTAGAAGAAACCAAGTTGTTTTCCCAGGTACTTTTTCCCAGGAGCCAGTGGGAGGTGGGGCTGCCCCCAGGATGGTGGCCCCCCCCCCGGCCAGGGAAGGGAGGGTCCCTTGCACCCTCTGGTGAGACTGAAGACTTGTCGGTAGCAGGAAATGATATCTTATGCAAGCACACCCTTGGGTAATTGTGGTAACTAAAATAATGTTCTGTGCTCCATGGAGACGGGATTGTTATGGTTAACTGATGTGTAACTCACACCATTAAGCAGCTCCTGCTCACAGTGAGGGCTACATTATATTTAAGATCATTTCACTTACCTATAGTCTAAGGTGTTGAGTTTTTTCTAGTATAATCCAGGCCTCCGTGAATTTATCACTTCTTCTGCCTTGCAAGGCTGCTCTCAGGTCACAGTTATGCCAAGGACAGACACACAGACTTATAGGGTATGTACTCACTGGGGGATTTAAACAGCTAGGACTTGTTCCCTGGCCTTAGACAGGTGTTCTGCCCATTAGTGCCATCTCCACATCTCCAGGCAGGCTGCCAACATCCAAACAGCCAGCTGGGAGCAGCCTCTGCTCCCTGTAAAATCCTAACCTGTTCCCTGGGTTTGGACGGGCAGTGCTGGTGACTCAGACCTAAACTCAGCTATGTCAGTGCTGCCAATTCAACAGTACATGTGATCAACTTTTGGAGCTTAAACCTGAAAACCTGGAGCTTCAACACGAGTTTGCTAGTATGGACGTAACCTCTGTTTTCCTCACGGGGAAGGAGAAGAAACAGGAAAAACTTCTCTCTATTTACATAAATTATTACACTGCTTACCCAAAATGCTGCCTACTGACACATTAACTAGGCTGGAATCTGTTTAGGTTTTGATTTCACAAGAGATAAGAGACTCTGAACATCACCACTGCTGTGAAAGGACATGCAAAAGGCAGCAGAGGGCCATGGGCACCATCCCAATTACTCAGACGGGCTGTAGGTGCAGACATGGTGCTTTTGTGGAGAGCAACACTGCCTGTAGTGTGGTCTGTGCCAAAACCAATGCCCCACCAATCTAACAACATTCACTGCTTACTTTTCTAGCTGGGATGGAACCAGGGATGCTAATTTTGAACTAAGTGGTGGAAGTCATGTGCTATTACCTGTCTGACTCCAGACAGGGGGGGCTATGCCCTCCAACTATGTCAGGAGGGCTGAGGGGATCTCAGCCCTGGGGGCTCTGGCCATCAGAAATACATTTGAGATCACATATGAAATGTTTGACAGGAGTGGAAGAAAGCCCCACCCCAGACTTGTTCAAATAAATCCAATCTCTCTCACTCTCACCTTCCTAATTTTGTTTTTTTGCTGCAAAGACCCAAAATATTTCCTGATGCAAAACGAAAAGGCACAGAGAGTCACTGTTTGAAGGGATGTTTATTCTCCAGTCTGGCAGCATTTCAAGCCTTGGACCAGTCTTCTAAGACAAATATTGCCCAACTAGCTGAAGATCTGCTTCTGTTTCTTGATTAATGTGTTTGGCTTCTGTTGATTTATGGGAGCTGTGACTTCATGACCTTAACATGTGCTCTGAAAAAAGTGAGTTTGCACCAGAAATTAGAAGTTACTTACTGAAAAACAAAGCGAAGGGAGATGGATTCAGATCGTAACTGTGCACTGTGCCTGGGGCTCAGGTGCCCTGTGCTGTCACCATCGCAGAGCATCTGTGGCTGCTCAGCTGGAAGGAGGGAGAGAGAGAGAGAGAGATGACACTTGCCATCCCCTTTCTGAAGTGTCCAGTGCTTTCATCTCCCTATAACCCCACTGGCTGCAGGTCCTCAGCTGTCCTTGGCGTCCTCAGGGGGTTCCTGGGGTGGCTGATCCCCTCCTGGCACTAGCTCACTGGCCAGACCATCATGGAGGATGCTGTGCCTCCAAGTTCATTCTGAACAAGGTGAAGGACCACGAAAATATGATGTGATGAGAGTTATGGCCTGGTCCAATCATAGATACTCTGTCTGATGTATTTTCCTTATCTGAGTGGAAAAAGCACCAGCTGCAACTCTATCCCATTGTAAAGGTAACCAAGTTGATCCAGTGTGTCTGTAGCAGGCAAATCCTCACAGGCTTTCAGCAATGGCCGAAGAAAGACAGACCAGCAACAAAAGAGGGACAGCTTTACACACACACAGAGCTGGCAAGGACACAAAGGACATACACAGAGGATTCCATTTTTTTCCTAATTTCATCTGACATTTAGCAATCGTAACTTTTCATTCGAGTAATAAATGGGTTTGTCCTTTCCAGCAAAACTGCTGTGGACATATTATTCCCTTTATGGTGAGTTTTGCTGAATTCCAGATGTTGATGTTTACTCAAGTCAAAGTTCAACCAAAGAAGGGTCACATAAAAAAAAAGCTTTTCTGAAAGTGAAAAAAAAAAAAGAAGGTTTTGGAAACAGTTAGTTTGTACAGGTATTATTGTTTTATGAAGCTGAATTACAGAAATGCAGTGAATCATTCCAGGGGAGTGAAAATGACTGTCAGTGCTTGCTTCTCCCATTAACCTTTTTTAATGTGAACTCGTAAAATATTACGTGGTCTGGGAGATGAGGAACAAATGACTACTCATTGAGCTAGCCTCTTACAAGAGAAATTAGCATCTTTCCTGATGTAACAATGAAAGAAATAACCCTTCACTTATCCAGTCCACTCCTATGTTAAGCACCTCTCTCTACAGGCACAGATAGAGCAAGCAGAGGAAACACATGATTAAAGATGGTGCTTATTTGGGTTATGACCAGCTGTTTCTGCCTCAGATGAGATTCCATGTGCTAGGTGCTATACAAAGCAAAACCTGATCCTCACTAGAGCATTCATAAGCTAAAAGAAGACACCACAGTCCTTGCTCAGAGATGAGAAGATGAAACATTCTTCATTTGCTTTCTCGATAATTGAATAATCATCTCTTTAATTTTAACTAGCTTTTAATCTGGGAACCAGTCCCTCTGGAATGAGCCCAGGTGACTGTGGAGCAGCCTTAGGGTGGCTCTGACTAGCAAAACTCTGACTATACTCCTGTCTTGGTTCTGGAGTGAGAAAATTACGTAAAGCTGATTTTTTTCTCTCTGCAGGACTAAACTGAGTCTGTGAATTTGATTCCAAATGAGGTAGATTTCCTCCATATTGCAAAGGAAATTAAGCAGAGCAAAACCAAGAGGTTTGTTTTAATTGAATGGAAGATATGCACAGGAGTGGCTTGCTACCTGCTGTTGCTAGCTGAAGGCTGCTGAGATATTTAGCAGCCTATTTGAACTAACTGCACTCCTTGGAACTGCACTTTAAGATCCCAGTTCAGCCTTTTATCCCTGTCAAGTGGGATGAAACCACTCCTGAGAGGTAACCAACTGTTCCACGAGGAAGTTTTAATGTGTGGGTATGTCCTGCACATTCGCCACTGGGCTGCAGCAATGAGGTACAGAGGTGGAGAGAAGATGTCCTCTGTGACCATTGGGCACAATGGAGAGGTTTCCTGGAGCCTCTGGGAACTGGGAACTGCTTCCTCAGGAGGCCAAGAGGCTGATATCTCCTCTGTCCCATAGACGGGAAATAGAGGTGGGTGGCATCAAGTCTGAAGAGACCTTATGCTGGGCAGAAAAAAATAGGGAGCTTTTCCCTGTACAGTTTTAATGTTTGGTAAATTCCTGAGCAACCTTTTGCTTCAGTAACCTTTTAAGCACTCCAAGAATTTGTGAGGTTTTTACAGAGTTGAGCTTGCCCTGTGCAGACACAAGGGATTAGTCACAGAGACACGTCCTGAGGGCTTGCTTGTGCCATCCATCAGCTCACAGCTCCACCTCCACCCTGCAGCAATCCTAGAATCATAGAACCATTTAGGTTGGAAAAGACCTCTAAGATCACTGAGTACAACCATTAACCCAACACTGCCAAGTACCCCATAAACCACAAGTGGCACATGTGGCACAAGTACCCTAGTGCCACATCTACACACCTTTTAAATATCTCCAGGAATGGTAAGTCAACCATTTCCCTGGGCAGTCTGTTCCAATGCTTGACCACCCTTTCTGTGGTGAAACATTTCCTAATAGCCAAGACGAACCTCCCCTGGTGCAACTTGAGGCTCCTGCAATTCATATTGTGACAAATTCAGGATGGCCTTGGCATAGGTTTCTAGGTGCTCACAGGAGATTGTCAGACAGTAAGAAATGCTGGTGATGCTGAACAAAGGGCTCCTTCTAGGCTGAATCTAGTCCTGTGTCTTCAACTCCATGTGAGACATCACAGGGAGACAGGAAGGACATGTCAGTGCTGGGAGTGGTGGCCCTGAATCAGCAGAGCTGAAAGGCAAAAAACAAAGACTAAAATGTGAAATACTTGCGCTCTGACAGACATTTTGAGTACCTTTGCCCCTGTTCATTAAGAGATTTGATCTCATTTCCCTCAGGAGCACTTTCTGCCTGCTCAGAAGGAGAAGAGGCACTAATGGGTGGTTGTCCTTATAAACCTTTGCGGCTCTCTGCCACAAAACTACCAAAAGTCACTTGTCAGCTCCCCAGGGCTTCTATTTCCCTCAGCCTTGGTACCTCCTTAGTTAAAAACTCACCCGGTATCAAATAGATTTTTTTTATTTGATTTGGCTGCCTTCTGGAAGGGTGAAAGGGAAACAACCTTTCCTCTACTTCTTAGCAGGAGTATTTGCCTACGGACACAGCCTAATCTGACTTTTAGACAAACAGATCAATATTTGCTTTTCGCCACATTGAAACTTGCTGTTAGCATTCCTGGAACCAAAATTAACACCTGTTGATGTTAGTTAGGGGCCAGTGATTTGGCTGGTATATGTTGGTATATTCTGCTTCAATTCAGCAGAGCCAGTATATTCCAGCAAAGACATTGTCCTCATATATTTCCCAGTTGTATCAAGTTTTGTTTCCAAAGTGAAATTGCAATCAAGGCAGAAAAGAAATGATGAATGGAAAATTACCTGTGTGAGATAAAGTAAGAATCAGCATGGACACCTGTGGGAGGTGGAGGAGAGATTAATTTTAAGGAAGGGAGTGCTGGTGTATGTTGGGTTACTGCTATCCCCCGCCTGACTGCCTAAACCTACATATCTCAAGTTTCCCAGGTCACAAGATTATTTATTTTTGTATACGTTTCCAAAACAGGGATGTATTTTCCAAACGGATATATTTTTTATTTTGCAGCTTAGTAATAGGTACCCACTAGATCTACAGCAGGTATCAGTGCTGCTTTTGCCTGACTTGACATGTGAGAGCCAGGAAAGTTGGATCAGGCTCTACCCCCAGTAATGCCTGAGGAAGTGAAATAGAGTGAAGTCCCTTTCCTATATGATCAAGACAGGAGAGTGAACACAAACCATCTTGACATCTCTTGGTTTGTGTTTTCTCTCCTGAACACAAACCACCTCCCCATGCACAGCAGCCTGCAATGGAAGAAAAGCACAGTCAGCTGGCGCATCCCAGACATGGTGTTGGCAGGTCCATCTCAGTAGAAGTTCATGGATATGCATGTTCTAATGGCTTTCCATCTCTTTTGTACCGTTCTGAACTCTAGTAATAACTACTAATGTCTACCTCTAACAATGTTAGTACCAGTGTCCCTGATGATGCTGTGAAGGCAGCTGCTAAGGAATGTTGCCATGGGCAAGTCCAGGTGCTGAACTGTCTTCCCTAGGCCTATAAACAATGTCAGTGATGTTTACGATGGCCAAGCTAGTGTTCTTGCAGTGCCAGGACATGTAAACAGTGTGTTGTCCCCTGCCTTCTTGCTTCTCTATGTACCTTGGTGCATTAATGTCACCGTGCCTCATGCTGCCATACTGGATGGTGTCAATGCTGTGTGGCAACCTGACTTGGCCAGACAGTGAGTTGGCCATAGATGCTCCCAGAAATTTGACCACAAAGCTGTCTACATGCCTGGTGTCAGCCAGGACATCAGGGTTGCCACAGCAAGTCACCTTTGAAATCTGTCTTGCTGCTGTCCCTGAATGACCACCCCAAATGGCAATTTTTGGTTTAGCCCATTATTAAGGAGGCATTTTAATACCATGGTATTATCTTAACTAGTCAGAGAGGGGTTTCTTTCCCTTACTCCCAAAATTGTACTTGGGTTCCCCAAATTATCCTGTCAAAGGCAGAGACTCCAAGCTGTGTGTTTCCCATGGCTGAAGCAGAGGAAGAAGCAGCGAGATACTCCTCCACACCCTGCCTAGGGTTGCAGAGCTGGTGAAATGTGGTGGCATGGAGGCACATGGGTTTAATCACCAAACAGAGCACTCAGGAGCTGACCAGTTGTATGACCCGCGAAGCCATTTAAGGTCTCATATGGAAAACAAACACGGAAAAGATAACCATGGATTACGAGGTTGTTTGACATCTACATACATACACTGTTTTGACAGCAGAAATTATAAACAGCTCATTTTTGCTGACCTGTGCCCTACAATCTGTTTGAAAGCAATTCCTGCTTTTTATCTGAGAAACCCATGGTGGAAAACATTGCTTGCATGGAAAATATTGTCTCGGTCATCTCTTGCCCAATGGTTTGTTTCCTAATTCTGATTAACCAAGCTAATACTCATACCTCCTTGGCACTAAGTCCCCAAGGCACTGTTGCTGACTCTTTGTATGGGTTTGTGCTGATGAGTGAGAACTGAAATGCCAGCGATGAACTGACAAAAGGAGCATGACACTTTAGGCAACACAAACCATGAGAGCCACACATATCAGCCTATTCCACAACACTTTCACCAGTGGAGGAGGAGGAAAGTGAAAAAGGGAGATACAGAAAGGAGAGAGGCAATAGAAGGAAAAACAGGGCATGAATCAGACAGAACACAGAAAAAAAAATTCCAAAGCAGAGAAAAGTAGCTCCACACAGAAATCTGCTCTGCCTTGTCCTGGTTACTTAACAGAAGTGCTGCAGACTTCCCACACCTCTCTTTTTGTTACTGATGACAGTGTGAGAGAACTAAGCTCTTTCAGCATGTTGTTACTCCTCATTATTGGACTCAATCTGCTGCTTGCTCTTCCTTTCTTGGAAGAGTGACAAGGTGGAGGCAAGAGACTGGGGGTCCAGGGCATCCTTCCTGCAAGGTGGGGTAAGGCCAGCAAGACAGTAAGCATCTAGGAGGGGACAGGCTTCACCAAACAGTTGCTGCTGTGTTATTGTTAGGGTCTGTAAGGGGGGGGAGTGTGTGTAAGGGGAGAAAGGAAAGTCTCTCCGACTGCTAGAAGCAAATTCTGTTGTTTAGGCTGGTTTCACTGTCCTCTGAGGTGTGTAGGAAGGGGTCAATGGTATCTGTGGTAGCAAGAGCATTGCTGCACCTGTGATAGAGGATTTGCTCAATTAATCTAAGAGATCAGACCTCTCTTTACAAACCTGGCTCGAAACAGGGAATAGCTGCTCATTTCACACACTTTCAGTGTGTATCTGGGGCTAAGGCCCAGTAGGCTCCAAGAAACCCCTCTCCAGGGAGAAAGCCTTTACTAGATCTGCATCTATGTGCCCCCAGTTATCAGTCTGCGAAGTTAGTAATGAGAAACTTCCTCATGGAACCACCATTGCAGATCATTTGCCAGTCTGGATCTGCTTTTTGTATATGTATTTGTCCATTGATCTTTCCCCAGCATTGGGCTGCATTGGGCAGCAACTGGGCTTTCATTGCAGTTATAGGAATGATTAAGACTGCAAGGAACACAGAGTTAGAGGGAGCCCAGCCTGTTTCACCCCTGAGGCTGGTTTTCATCTGTATACTATGTGTTAAAAATCTGCATTCATGGAATATATTCTTAATACAACAGCAATTGAGACCTCTAGTCTGGCTGTGTTCTGTCTACTCACTGCTCACCAGACATATTGCTGGACAGGATATGACCGCAAACTGGGTTCCAGTTCCAATCAGCTTCTTTCATTTCCAAAGCACTGATGTTGACCTGTGTTCAACTGGGCCTTTCCCATCCCTGACAGGAGACTGCCGTCCCCAGCACCTCCCCAGGTTTGTGCCATCAGTGCTGCCCTATGTAGGTTCACAAGCCCATATCCTCTCTCCAGTCAGATGTGGTCTCAACTCCATGGTGCAAGGTGGAGCAGGCCACCTGCCCTGGAATGACTCACCCACCACAGATGCATTCTTGTCCTAAAATCAGGGTAGACACAGAGAAACTACCTGGTGGGAATAGTCCCTAGTTCATGCCCTGTTTAGCAATTGTTTGTGAGAGTGTTAGATGACCTGAGGATAAAAACCATGCTGACAGTGGAGATAATATTCTATTGATATGGAAGCCTCCAGGCTTGTGCCCTGGTCTTATTTATTCCCTAAATCACATACGACTCAAATTATTTAACTTCAGTAAACTAGGGGAAAATATCAGTCTAATTCACTGTATAAGACTGATCCCCACTTCTGGGAGTGTTGTAGATCATACCCAAGGCTCAGTACAAAGCCTGAGGGATCTTGGTTGTAGAGGGAAGACAACAGACTGCATTCCCTGCCCAGCTCTGTGCTTCTACCAGGGCTATTTGCACCCGCTGGGAAGCATTTGTGCTGCTACCTCTGTGGTCTCTTGCTCTCAGATATTTCACATATCAGCTCAAAATTACACACACGCATTTTTACCAGGGCATCTTCTACTCACCAGGTCTTACAGAGCAAGATCTGGGCAGGAAACATCTGCTTCAGTGACTATGGCAGCCAGAGTGGTCAAGCGAGCTGTGGCAAAATGGGGAGCAAACACAGCTTGTGCATAACAACGTGGTGTCCGGGAACAAATTCCTCCTATCAGAAAGAAAACTGAATCTTACCCTTGTTTCCCTGAATCCTGTCTGTTTCCCGGTTAAGCCCCAACAATTTCAAGCATCCCAGGCATGCAAGGAAACACTGCTGACATCAGGCAGCCAGAGGCCGGGAAAAGGGGATGGAACTCAGGAAGTCTGGGCCCCTGACAATGAAATAGATCCTGTGTGGAGAGCGTATTCTGGATCATAAAAGGGTTTCCCTGGTGCTCAATCTGTCTGAGACAATCTTCTATTTAAAGTCCCCAGCTGTAGCCTGAGGAAGGGGCAGCAGAGCACCGAGTGACTCATCCATCCTGTCCAAGAGAATCCCGAGGTGGGAGATTTCCTGCCTTTGGAAAGAAAACAAGACACACAGTCACTGCTGCTGCCAGAGGAACACAACACCATCTAACAAGGACCTCACTGAGGTCATCCAGGAACCCAGACGTAATGTTCATTTTCCATTAATGCCTCATGCTCACAAAAACACGGGCTGTGGGCTCTCCCACTGACGGATCTGTTGTGCTGGAGCAGGTCCTCAAAATAGGTGCAGGCTGCCCCATCACAAAGACCAGCTGCAGTCAAGTTGTACTAGTGGAGGAGGTGGTTCACAGTCACAGGCATGATGCTCTTCCTGGCCACTGGAAGCATGAGGGTCCTCCCATCCCACCACGGCTGCTCCCGAAGGCCAACTGTGGTCGAGGTGATGAAGTCTGTCCCTGCACTGGCTCATGAACTGCAAAGTATGTTAATATTTGCTCACCCCACAAAAGGATTTCTAGACCAAATTATTCATTAGAGGAAGGTCCAAGTTATAAAACACTGTCATTCGCTGAATCAACACTGAATCATGTCCATACTCAGCACAAAGGCAGACTTTAGCCAGAAATGCTTAAATTGCTGACTGTGATGAGCAAAGGTGTGAAGGTGATAAAATATAGGGCAGCATTAACTCAGCTACATCTATTTAAACCCAGTTATCAACAGCACTTAAGTTTTACATTTATACATCAAGCTAAATTTTGTGTCATTTTTTTTATTCAAAATGAGATCAAAAAAGGCATTTCCAATTTCTTTTGGTCTAATTTCAGCGTTATTGAACCATTGAGCATTACACTGGGACATCTCAGAGAGCACAGAAAAGCAGTAAGTCTGTGTCTTACCAGAATCACTGCAGTCAGACATGCAAAACACTGATCTGCTAAAAATTCAGTGCACTGATTCAATCATGTTCACATCATTTAAATAAATTCACTTTTTACAGGAAGGTTTCATATTGGATCAGACAGTTTTTAATGTGTCACTCCAACTTCATGTCAGATGGAAAAAACACAGTAGGTCTCTTCATCTATCAGACAGATTCAATACAGTTTTTGAGAACTTGTTCTGCTTCCTAGCGAGTAACATTTGCAACCATTTTCTGTAGCAGTTTATGCTAACTCAAAAAAAATCTCCATTTATTTGACTAGCTTTACATTAGCTCTAAATTAGGCATTGTATTTGACTATGCATTTCTATAACAAGTCTTTTTTTATTTTATTTATTAGGGAAGTAAAT
Source organism: Serilophus lunatus (assembly GCA_013399895.1). Classification (NCBI taxonomy): domain Eukaryota; kingdom Metazoa; phylum Chordata; class Aves; order Passeriformes; family Eurylaimidae; genus Serilophus; species Serilophus lunatus. Next base: position 224,507 of record VXBA01003639.1, on the reverse strand, counting down.
TTCTACTTGAAATATTTGGTAAACAAATAAGGGAAAGTATCTTTGTCTGCAAGCGTGCTGGAGGTACAGTCCTCATTCATGGTGTCTTAATGAAAGAAGTTCATAAATATTTGAGAAGAGAGGTAGGATTTGACCAGCCAACTGCAGATGTTCGCACTGTAAATTTCTGCCTATGAACTAAGAGTCTAGACTGTCTTTACAGTCAGTGGAGATCCAGGCACTTCAGGATGCATTTTCCTTATCCTGGTGTCTGCAGCAGCTCTGGTGTTGCACCCTGAAAGTGCCTGTTTCTTTACCCTAGCTGTAAAGGGGACCTGAAGTGACAAGCACTGACTGATGCAGGTGTTCAGCCCATGTCTGCACTGGAAAATTAAAGTGCCAGGGATCATTATTTGACACTGAAGATGAAGGGCAAGGAACAGCATTAAATGCTCTGGCCCTCAGAGCATTGGCTAATGTTGCCCCAAAGTGACTGCTACTGCCCTGACCTGAACACACCAGGCCTTTGGGAGAGCACTAGGTGGCCCGGGTTGAAATTATGCTGAGGACTGTTCAAGCAGCTAGGATAGTGTAACACTGTGGATGGCCACAAGATAAAACCATGGACATTTATGTTGTAGACATGCCAGATAATAGAATTGAATCCTACCACATGTCTTGAAGATGTTCAGGTCCTCATCTGCTGCTTCCACTGCCCGTAATTGTGAAAGATTTGCTTGCTGCTTGGATGCTGTTGGTGTTTATTTTGCACAGAACTACGGTTACTGGTTAATATTTGGCTCCTTTGACCTTTCCTCTTATCCTTCCTGAAGCATAAAGGTATTTTTTGTCAGCGCCTCCAGCTCTTTTCACAAATCATGTAGGAAGAGGACGGCTCATTTACCTCCATAGAGGTTTCCCTTAATTGATTTCCCTCTACTGGATTTGTGTTTTTGGAGGGATTAAGCTTTTAACTTGCTATTTGGTGATTATTAAAATAATTAGAAATAGGATTGCAAGATCAAGCAAAGCTTTTGCTAAACCCAAAGAGGTTCTTGGGTGAACTTCTGCTGCTCCTTTAATGTCAGCACATGGCTCTTCTCAACCATATCAAGGTCAATTCCCAACTGCACCCACTGAAGCACATCATCCTTTTGTAAACCCTCAGTCTCATTGAAACATTAGTTGCCAATATAATGGAAAAATCTAATCCTTTTTTCATCTAGATTTCATAGTGGAAGCACACTGTTTTGTGCTTACTTTTTACACAGTAAAAAATGCTTATTTGTAAATAGTTTCATTATTTTGTTGTAAAATTTCTCATTTTTATCTTTCAGTAGCCATCTGTTGTTTCTGCAAGACAGAAATATCACTGTCACCAAGAGCTATTGTTGTGAGTATGTGCCATGTGTGCTAAATCTATCAAAGGCAGATTCTCACCATAGTTTTAGTGGTGCAAGTATAGCATGATTGTGACCAGAGTCTGTCTGCTGGGGAAATAACACCTGAGCTAATTTCATAAAGCTGGGACACCTGACCCTTCATATTTTTTGGCTTTATCTCAGCAGTTTCAGTGAGACTTCTCCATACAGCTGCATAAGTGAGAGGCAAATCTGACCTCAGACACTGAGGATAGACAGAAGTGAAAAAATGAATTTCAAAACCAAGGAATTGATGTTTCAGTTCAACTGCAATATAAAAAGTAATAGAAATGAGATGTGAGAATCTGACAGGGAATCTAGAAATCCTGACATGGCATTTCAACTGCTTCATTTTAGCCTAAGGTCTTGTTCTTTGATGATGCATTACTGAGAAAATTTATCTATATACCCCTCTTTTCCATGTAAAATCAACGGTTTTCAATTAAGAAAGCTTACTTTTGTTGTGAGTAGTGTGATTTTACTCCCAAAGCTTTAAAATAGAATAAAAAGTATTGATAGGAAGAGTGCTCATATATATATCACGGGCAAAATTCCTAAAGACAAGGAGCTCTTTAAAATTGGTCTGCAGACCAATATTTGCACAAATGAGAAGTGCCATGAAAAATTATAATCCATATTAATTAAATCTTTTGGTGTTAGAGAACAAATGGAGTCACATCTGAAAGCTGAGGGGATTTGTAATGTGACTCAGTCTTTTTGCCTCTAGGTCACTGCTTCAGAGTTGGTGTGGGCCAGTAGCAACTGAAAGTCATTATTCTCTGACAGCTGTTTGGAGACCTCTGGGAAATGAGTTTGTGTTATCCTGCTAGCAGTGGTAGTGACTGATGCAGCTTCAAGTAATCTATCCTCCCTGCAGGGGGTAATTGGTATTTTCCTCCATGATAGCAAACAGAAAGTATGTAGCTAAAGCGAGCATGAAGCAAAATTATCATCCTCTCTTTGTATCACAAAGATCAGCCACATCACTCTTTTCAGCCCCCAAAGTGCTAACGCTGTGTGCACCTTGTCACCATCGGGTCTTGACACTCAACACAGGCACTTCCAGCAGGATGCCACGATATCCCAGGTCTGGTATCGCTCTCCTTGCCAGTAATGCTCCTGTGGAAGAAAGAGATGAGGAGGGGAGGGGAGATAAACCCTCCAACCCTCCCTAGGATCTGCCATTACTCCATACCACATGTCTGCCTGTGACGGCACAGCTTCTGTTCATTTCTCTATATGGAACATGGGCACAAACCACTATAAATGACCAGTTGGTCATCTTCCTGCTGCTCACCACCTGACTCCCTCGCCATTCACTCCAGCCCTCCTGAAATTTTGGCTTGGTTTCTTGGCTGTCAGCATCGATATGTGCACGGCTGGCCCTGGTGCACCTCTGAGCATGTTAACCAGAGTGCCCAAGGCAGCTTTAGGTGAGCTGCTGAAGTTAAATATCAGCAAAGTTTGGATGAGGAAAAGCTGGCAGAATGCATTCAGGCCTTGTTGGCATTTTGCATTCTTGTAAATATTTCGCAATTTTTTTTTTTTGCAAAGAACACATCTCCATCACATGTTTTGGTCCAGTACTAACACTCCCCAAATCCAGTTTTACCATCCCATGGAACTTTAGTTTTAGAGATACCGATTCACATCACAGTCGAAGATATCTCAGTTTACCCTGACCATGTACAAAAACTTGGAGTCAAACCTCCAATGAGGTTTCCTGTTGTTTCCCTGGTGGAGGTTGGCTCATGGGGAGATCTGCACCCAGAGACACTTCCCTGGCAGATTTTTCTTCCCGTGTTTTTTCCCTCTGCCTCCCCACGTTCTCAGTCTCACTGTGCTTTCTGACTGATACAGCCTCCTCCAGATGGTGGTTCACTTAATACAAAAACAAAGGCTCAAGCCAGATGCACTGTCCTCTGGAGAGGCCTGTCTAGCCCCACTGACTGAAAGCTGCTGCTTGGAACAATGCAGTCACACTTAGATGTGGACTTTTGAGGCATCTAATAGAAAGAGAGCTGCATCATAGCATGTGCCTTTCTAGACAGAGTCAACAAAGTGCAGCTAATATTCAGAAGAAGGAAAAAAAATACTTTTGAGGCATGGAAAAATATGTTAAAATTGTTAAAGTGATAGTTTTGATTTATAAAGGAAAAGAAGATTTAGTGGCAACTCCAGTTACAGTCAATAAAAAGGTTACAATGTTAAAGAGCTTTTTAAATGTAATTCAGAAGGACATGACAAGAAGCAGGGGCTGCAAACTGAAACCAGACAAACTCAAGTGCAGTCTCATAAACTATAACTCCTATAAAACATGTGCAACCAAGGGGAAATGAAGTTTAATGATGATCCTGAGTCTAAGCAGATCATTACTGGGAGGTGACAGCTGTGCCACCATCTGCAACAAACGTTTAAGCATTGGGATGTTGTGATCAGCCTCAAAGAGTGGTCAATTGGTCACAGTCCAAACCTGGGATCCAGCTGCATATTAATAGGTGCCTTATACTGTTTGAGGAGTTCTGGGTGGTCTGAGATATCCACATAGGACTGTCCAGACATGACACATGGCCTACAGAAGACTCTTTTGGAGTAGTAACCAGAAACTAGGAAAGATACATTAGTGAATCTTCTGGATAAGCCTGAATCTAGTCCCAGTTACCCAGAATCCTCTAACTGATACTGGAGAGCTCTAAGTAGGCGCTCTCAAAAATGGGGGACTGAAATAAAGCTGATGAACTACAACCAGAAAACACCTATTTGTCTCTGTACATTGCAAAATGAAAGCAGGGAATTTGCACAGATGTTGATATCCTGCTGTAGGCATCTAATGCTATATTAGATGAGTGCAGCACTTAGTGATTAAGTGAAATGGTCTGATACCACAGCAATATTTTTAGAGAACTTGGATTCTAAATTGTGAGATTTTAGCTTTTTCATCTGAATTTTGGACAGTCATAAACAACCAAAGGCTACAAATTCAATGTTTTACTTTAGTCCAAATTAAACAATTAGGCTAGACTACAAAAATTATGCCAATGCTCTCAGTGAAAAAAACTCAAAAAAACCAAAAACCAAACCAACCAACCAGCTAACAAAAAAAAAAAAACCCAAACAACAAACCATCATATACCCATTGAAATCAGAAGTGCTCATTTCTCTCCCAGAAACACCTCAGGCCAACTTGTGAAGTTTGATGAATATGTAACTACTGATGTGACATGTACTGCTACTCCTCAAAAATCTCCTTGCTTGAATATAGGTTCCCAGCAGTTTGATAACAATCCCATGCCAACGTGTATGCAGTTGTACAATGTCCAAGCTAAGATTCTGAAAGTTGCTTAGCAGTATACAGTGAAGCAATTAGGAAAGAAAAGGAGAGGAAGAAATAAACCAACCCGTAGTAAGGGAAAGATCAGAAGATCATTTTCTCCAGTGGCCTTTGACATTGTGTTGCCACTGTAGCTAAGGCAATATAAACCCTCCCTAGCGCTCTGCTTGGACTCCCCAGCTGTAATAGGCAATCATCCTCTTTGAATGACTGCACTTTCTATCATTCTTGCACAAGATTAGTTCGTGGACTAGGGCTGAATCTTGAAGGGAAGTGCAGGGAAGTGACAGCAAAGACAAATGTCACAATCAATGCTGGCAGAGGTGCAGGAGGCTGAAGCCTGCTGGGTCTGGGGAAGCAGAACTTTGCCCTATGCACACCCAGTGCTGTCAGAGCAGCATGTGGTACCACACCCTGCAAACACAGCCCTGCAGGACTCAAGAGTAGCTCGTGAGCAGAGGCACACAGAGGTCAAGATTATTTTTAGGGATGAAAAATTAACGGCCTTCTTTCCTGAGTCACTGGGGAAACATTGCTTGTTTGGGGGTGGTTTCTGCTAAGAAGTGCCCAACGCCTTCAAAGGTGTGTTTTACCTGCTGTACGTGCTGGTTGGGCTTCAGAGGGCAGACATACTTCAAGAAAAGGCAATACCTGAATCAATCATATTATCTCTTAAGAAGATTATCATGTTAAACTGGCCAACAAGAGCTGGAGACCAAGATGTCCCTGTTGTTCCCAAAGGAAAGTGGGCTACGGTCTGGGCCAGGCCATGGCAACTATTCTTGAAGCAATGGTGGGTATGGTTTTGGATAAGATTCCAAAGTTTATGCCAGAGGTAAGTGGAAGATGCACTGTAGTCTCTGACTGTAAATGACAGTGTCAAGCCTTTGACCTGGGCACTGCAACTGCAGACACTGCAGATTTAAATTGCTAAAAAGTGCTGGTTCAGGTTTATTTGAGGATAACTTGTGCTTTTCAAAGAGCTCCCACCATCTCAGGATCACCATGAACCTAGGACTATACCCTCCTCCTTTGAAGGACAGTGGGACTTGATGTCTGGGCTCAACCAGACTGTGACAGCTGCCCTCAGGAACAGAAAATATGCTTTAGTAGTGGTTTGTTTGCCCTTTAGATGAAACTGTGATGTATGAACAGCATGAATGAGATTCACAAAGTTTGTCAGTCAAAGCTCTGAGGAAATATGTGTGGTTTTAAGGTGTCAGCAAGGCCTGTCATTGTGTTAACAGGTGTTGCCTACAACTCCCTTCTCGCTCACAGGCTTCCCTTAAGCTAAATAATTATTTAAAACAATCTTGTCTATACTAGGATTTGAATACTTCATCATAATTCCTAGAGCATCCCTGGAAATTGAAATAGGTCCCCATCAAAGATGCTGTCCTGAACCTCACCTTACGGGGGATGAAGGGACAGGTGACTCAAGACACTCCCCTGGAGTGCTGCAATGTGCACTAAAGTCCTCGGAGCGCAGAGTCTGGGTCTACAAGTGCTCCTGCATGTGTTCTCATCTGAACTGGTCCCAGTTTGACCTCTGACAGCTCTACATGGTGAGAGTGCAATTTCACTTGAGCTTGTTTGCTGAGTGCTCAGAGTGCTTGAGGAATCTTATGACACCCAGATCTGGATGGAGTCAAGAAGATAGATGTGTAACTCCTGCCTTAGCTCCAGGACTTGGAGCCTCCAGGAGGGCTCCCAGACTAAAGTAGGAGTTACAAATCCATGCACTTGACTCTATCAAGACCAGAGCATTGGTCACATTTAGATGTTGCAGAAACTCGGAAGCTAAAGCATAAGTGGAGTTTAGATGTCCCAGGCTGAGGCAGGATTGCAGGCTAAAGTTCTGGATCTAAAAATTCTGCACTTTTGGGGAACTTTGGGTTGCATCTGCCCTTGTTAGACTCAATACACTGCAGAGTGTCCCTCAGCTAATACCATGGCATCTCAAAGTCCTCATGTGAGCCGTGTGGCTGAGTATTCATCTTCTGCTCTGTGATGATGGGAAGGTTGCTGACTGGATCCTCCCCAGCTAAGGATAGAGGATGTGGCTGGGGCACATGCCCAAGCAAGGGAGGAGAAGCATCTTTTACTGGCTTTCATCCAAACTTTCAAAGCAGCAGTGCAAAGGGAGTCATGTGAAACCTAAGCACAGAGTCAGCATTTAAAGCGCTTCAGCATTTAAATCATCAGCAGTCATTGTTTAAAGCAAAAAAATTAATTGACCCTTCTGATAGCTACCTGATCCACTTCACAAAAAATATGTGCTTTTTTTTGTGGGCTATGTTACCTTCTTAGGCAAAAATTTAGGCAGAAAATGTCCATGCACAGTCTAATCCAGCAGAATGAAGTGGCAATTATTGTATAATCAGACAGCATGGAGGCTGTGCTTTTAATGCAATTAGTTCTTTCATGGCTTAATAAATTCATTATACTGGTGTATTCAAGACTAAAGAAGCACATTGGTGAGGGCTCTTTTGTTTTTAAACATACAAGCATTAAGATCTTTAAAAGGAAATTTTACCTACTCTGAGGCCTTGTCTGCAGCATTATTGGAATATGGCACCTACAAAAATATACTTTTCTTCAGACATGATATTTTTATTGCTTTGCTTCACATATGCCGCACAAAATTGGACTAAATTTTACAAATGCTAATAAAATTACCTGGATCTTTAGATCCTAAAATCCTTTGAAAAGAAAAAGGAAATCTGTTTTGCTGTGCCTCTGAGTGTCAGAAGAGCAGGGCTTTTGCAGGTGTTCAACCACACCTTAAAGGAGTGAGGGAGACACTTATGCTCCCCAGAGAAGATAGCAGGCACTTTGGGCTGGAATCACCCAAATCACAAAAACTTAATTAACTGTTGGTCAGTTGTGTTTGCGATCCCTTAGAACGGAATCATCGATTTGGTGGCGTCAGGGATCGGGACCCTCTGAAACCACAACTGCCAACAAAACATACTGGCCTTGTGTGCGTGGTGCTGTTAATCAGAGGATCCAGGAAAGAAAGACAGTCCATATACAATATGTACAGGGGCCAAAATGGAATCTCTTGGAGTCTCCTGGAGTCTCCTGGAGTCTCATCTTTATTGCAAATTCATCTGGTTTTATAGTACAAAGATTGTTTTTTTAATACAACCAATAGACAAAAGGAAGGTGGTCATGGGTCACTGTTCCAGAGACACAGGACAGTCACAAGATGATGTTTACATACCTAAGACATTATATCATAGTCTGACATGCTGTAATACAGCCTAATATTTTGCTACAGTTAACATTAAGTTACAGTCACTATGAAAGAATAGCAGGCAATTCTTACCTTCCCTCCCTTGGCTCTGGCCACTCATTCCCATTAGGTTACCTATGACATTTTAGGGCTCATGCAGTTGTACCATCAGGGAAAAGATCTGATCTCAAGGGAAAATTATAAAAAAAAAGGTTTCTGCTGGTGGACCAGTTCCCTGAACTGACTTAGTGTAGACTTTTTACTTTTATATTCCTCTGACATGAATAATTTTCTGGTGGCATGGATTTATCTTCATTTGTCATTGGGCTACATGGGCTTCTCTTTGTGAGTCAATGCTAGTATATCCAGCAAATAATTTTTCCTTTTGTTTTGGAGCAGAATGGGAGTACCAAGGCAGAGAGGCAGAGTGATATTCCAAGGTCCCCAAGGACCAGTCTGTGTTTCTCAGCCTAATGCTGGGTATGAACACATGGCTCATTTTTAAAGGATGTGCAAAGACTTTGCAGAGTAAGCTGTTTAGAATCTTCTTTGTCTTTACAGTCTCAGTCCAATGTAACATCTGCAAAAATTATAAAAGCCTCCTGAAACCTGGCTTTCCATGGCTTAGTTACAATCTCAGATTCCTCAGTGGTCATTTTAATTTGTTAACTCTGAACAGCTAATGAGCAATGTGAGGTATGTGCCAACAATGACAGCCAATGGCTCCGCACAACAACTGTATTTGTGACTCTCATTTCGGGGGTATTTCTTCATGCCTGTAGTGCTGGTGAGTGTGCATACAGCACACCCCTTCTTGATGATGGTGGCAACTTTGAACTCTTGGCCACCTCGTTCATCAAAGACTGATCCCAATGAAAGCTGGAGCACTGGCATTTATCAGGACTTGGCTGGGGCCTCACATGCAGTTTGGCCGCTGCACTTGCAAAAGGAGAAGCTAGAGTGACTTCAGAAGGGAGCAGCATGAATGATTTAATGTCTAAAAGATAAGGTTTGGGGATTCAAGGGACTTGTGGAACATCAGTCTGCCTCTGGAAAGGGTGGTAATAATCTGCCTCTGGGCTTGGAAAGGGGTCAGAGATTATGAACATTAATTGTAACAAAAGAATTTTGGTTAGAGATTAGGAAAAACTTTCTCATACTGAAATAATGAACCACCAAGTGGGATGCCCAAGAGAAGCTGTGAAGTCTTCACACAACAGTCTTGCTTTTTTTTTAATGACAGATTAGAGAAGCACCTGTCGGATTAGCTTCAGTATTGCCCAAACTCTCTTGGAGGCAAGGGATCTACACAGTGACCTCTTGAATTCTCTTTCAGGCTAATTTTCTCTGATTCTATTAACTTGTGGAACTTTGTCACAGGAAGTCATTTCTCCGCAACAAGTGAGATGCAGCCAAGTGGTATTTCTGGCTGTGCTGTGGCAATTTTGCCGTGCATAGCCATTCTGCAAAGCTGCTCAAAGCAGGAGTGCAGAGCCCACAGACACAGCACAGAATTGTAAAGCTGGAATGTGAATGGGAGCCTTTAATTAATATTGCTGGTCTTGAGAAGAGTGTCCTCCAATTCTTAAGGAGAGCAAATGATGAAGGCCTCAGTTTAAGTGCATGATCTGAAAGGGTGGGGGGGAGATGTGTGTATTGATTTCTGCAGGGAATCAAATTAAATGTGAGTTGTGCCTTTCACCTAAAGCTCAAAGCCATTGCAGCCTCCCAAAAGACCATAAACTGTGTGCCTTTATGATTCATTTCTGTACAAAGGGGACTTTCTCCTTAACAAGGCAGTGGAAACTTGTCCACCTCAAATGTGTACCCGAGCAGCCATCAGCAAATGTAGTTTTGCTCAGTAAACCTTGATCCACAATGTCTGAAACAGTTTGGAACTGTAAAATGAAATTTATCTTCTGCCAAATGGCTTTTCTTATTTGGATGACATGCATATTGTTTTTTGGGGTCCTGCACTTCAATTGCCATCTCTAGAGTGATAGATCCTGTCTAGATAATTAGAAAAGAGCATGCCAGGAGTTTTTTCATTGTAAACACATTAGGAGCCAAGACAAATTCTGAACAAGCCAAGCTTGCTGCAGATTAAACATAGTAGAAACAATGCAAAATTTTCTACTCTCACAGAGGTGGTGGAGCTGACTCTTCTATTCAAATACACATGTGGAGATACACATCTGTACGGGGACACGCATCTGTACATGTATACATAGAAAATGAGAGCTGATCCTGGTAAGCAATTTTCATCGCAAAACATTCACAGACATCATAGGAGAGTGTGGTTCTGAAGGACTGGTGAAGGCCCATAGCAGGAAGTGGAAGAGAAGGAAGCTGTGCTGTACCCATGTACCTAACTCTCAGGATAACACCAAGCACAGGATTCAGAGTGGGAGATGCTGCCTTTGCTTCAGCATCTCAAAATATCTTTGAAGATATGAGGAACTACAGCCAGGTGTGTTGCGGTTGTGTGGGCATTTTGGCACAACTTCCCCCTGACCATACATAGACCACTTTAATTTGGTAACAGTAGACTCCCCAGTACAAAGGTGATACGGGTTTCTATGCTCATTTTTCAAGGGACATTGACACAGCAGACAAAAAAGGAACATATCACAGTCCTAAACTCTCAAAATCACACTTGCTGCTTTCCCTCTGTGCTTAGTGATGCACTGACAGATTCCCTTCACTTTCACCTTGAGAATCACAGCTAGTCCTGCACATACAGCTGCTGCTACATGCTTTGTGTTTCAAAGAGCCTCTGCTTCACAGTGCAGGTTTAAAGGGGCCCTGGATGAGCCTGGGCGTTTTGGGGTGCCTCTGAGAATCAAAGGTAATAAAACTTCCTTTTACATCATCTGTCACACAGCTTAATGTTAGCAATTGGTAAGTACATTTGCTACAAACAGTTTCTACACAGTAGGAGAACTAACCAGGCCACAGTGGCATTATCAGCAAAAAATTTTCACTAATATTTCTCTAGTTTAGAGGCAGCAATCAAAGATGTGATCTGGCAAAAAGCTGTGGGAAGAAAGATCATATTTCTGACCAGCCAAGACTTACATCGTCATCTCCAGGAATTTCTTCTATGCAGGGAGCAGAGTGGCTCCCCTCTAGAAGGTCAACAGGGTTACTTAAACTTAGGTAGTTTTACACATCTGGGTAAAACCGAGGTGGCAGAAACCTGTCATTGAAACTAGACGGGATGACAGGCCAGGATAACTGTCTGGAGCTACAAATCATTGCTAACGGACTGCTCCCAGTTGGAACAGCTAGTGTTCTCCGACAAAGATATCTGCAGCCTCTGTCATCACCCATCACTCACACTGAGGTGGGGGTATGTGCTTGACCAAGAGCCTATCCAAACGCAATGCCTCTTCCATTAGTGCCACACATCTGGAAATAAGACTAGGCAAACCTTAGGAGACATTCTTGGACTGCAGCATTGCTACAAGAGCTGCTCCAGTTAGCAAAGGTGTTCATCCTGAAAGGAGATCGCTGGATGCCGGGCAGGGAGCGAGTGTCGTGGGAGGACTGTGCCCTCCGCAGGAGCAGGGTATGGTTGCACATTCCTCAGCCCTGAGTCACGGGGGGCTGCCCGCTGACCCCTAACCCCACTCTAGCTACAGGCACAATTTTCCTGCCCTACTTCTGCGGGAGAGTGTCTTCTCAAAGAGGAGTGATGAAAAGCAACCACTTAAGTCTATAAAACACCACTCCTCGGAGGCGACACTGTGCTGGGACGATTTGGTCGGAGATTGCTCACAAAGGGGCTTTTCTCCTTCCTCCTCTGGCCTGGGAGAGTGGAGGGTAGCCCAAAAAGCTCGTTAATTTTATAGGACATGCAAATGGCAGAGTGCAACAATAGCAGGCATCGGCAGAGCATGCAACGAGAGGTTCCAATCTTCACAGTTTATCAGGGGTTAATGAATAATCAATAGATCATCATTAGCTAGATGCTCTGCTAGCTGCTGGTCCTAGACAGGCAGCCTGGTATTTTTCAGGCTGCTGCAAGTCCAAGAAGACCTCATTAAAACATTTTTAGCAAAAGGTTTTATAAGTAGGAAATGAGGTGCAATATTGACAGTAGCTCCATGCCGGCTCAATCCATATGTCTGATGTGATCATGACTTGCTGGTTGCAGAGAGAGAATGCACACACGCACAGGACTTCCCAGCCTCAGTGAGATGATGGAGGAAAACCCAAGTTCTGGCTGAAATTCTGGGGCTGTTTTTTGGTAGTTTCTACCTAAGTTAAATGTCATGCCCTGCCGTCCATCAGGAGGGGCTGGTCTACAAAATCATGTATACTGAGCTGTGTGGGGTTTGCTTGACAGTCAAAGGACAGCCCTTGCTTCTCAGGGATGATACCGGGGTTAGAACACCTGGAGCCTTGTCCCATCACTCCATTAATCACAGCAGATGCTACAACAGAGCAACACATAAGGCTAGAAGGGTAGGGATGCATTTCACCTAAATCTTGATGCCTGCTTCATCTGAACTAGGAACTGTAAATTCCCTCTCTGGTTGTTACACAGAAAAAGTCACTTTTAGGATTTGGTTTGTTTTCAAACAGAAGTGTAGAATGGGAGAAACAAATTGCCTTCCCAGAGGCAGCTGACTTCTGTGAGCAGAACAGTCCCACAAAATCATTCAATATTTTGCTAGCTGTCATCTGAAGAACTTCTTGTTATAGCTATTTTTCTCAAAATAAATAAAAAATGAAAGGAAAACCACTTTTTTGTGGTCTTGTGTTAAACAAATATTAAAGGAAGTAAAGACAGCTGAAAATGACCAGCTTGGCTGTACTGCTTCACATATATGAGTAGTTAGTCTTGTATAAAAGGAGCAGATGTTTTTTTCCAAATGCCTCTGCCTGCACTCAGGGTGCAAATATAACATTGTGTAGTGATGGTGACAGGAAGGTGATACTAGCAGGGCTGTATATGTGTAGGACATACCTGCTTAAATGCTCTAGCAGCCTGCAATTGCAACCGACAGGTGAATGAGTTGAAGTAAAAAGAAGAAAATTTAGAGTGTGTTTTTCACAGTCACAGAAGACTAAGCTTTAGTCCTCATCCTTCCCTTACTGGCCTAAAAGGATATCATTGTCTCAGAAGACAAGCAAACCATATTCCAGATGTCCAAAGTATTTGAAAAAGGATGTTTATTAATGACCTGGGGACTGAAGATAAACAGGCTACACAAAAATAAGCCCCAAGATACAATGGTGAAGTTAACCTCTGCATGCCAGAGGTCTGGGTAGCCTGTGGTGCACAGGCTATGGAGCTGGCCTTAGGCAGGGCTTGGATCTTCTTACAGGTAGTAACAAATTGCAGTGCTGTAGAGGATGAATACAGATCTGCTGGAGAAGTGTCTTCTCTTATTATGTGCTCACGTGATCAATTATAACGAGAGAAAATCTGGCCTCATTGCTCATGTCAGAAAGAGCAGCCAATCCATCTTCGTGTGACAAGCACTGCCATGAGGACGAAGGGAGGTTTTACCAGTCCTTCCTTTTGGACACACATAATTTATAAGCCCTCAGAAATATTTGTGCTAGAATAACATCCATGAAAAAGCAGCAACCACAATAAAAGAAATCCCTTTTACTTAGCTTCCCATCCCTCCGTCTAGCACATAAAACCTCCCTGCTCAGGATCAATAATCCTTGTTCTGAGCAGGCTGAGATCCAGCTTCCCCCTTCTGCACACACATATTCCCATAGGGAAATGCTAAAAGACTCAAATTCCACCTCTAAACTGCATTGCCCACCGTGAAACCCAGTGAGTCTGGGCTTCATGACAGCTATAGAGAAGAGATACTCTTGTCAAGGGCACACTGCTAAATGGCCTTCCTGCCAGCCCACATTAAGCAGCGTCAGCCCCTGCTGATTACACATATCACAAGTCTGTGCAGGAAAAGTGCAGCTCCATCCACCTGTCCTTCAGGATGGATTTACTTCATTTGTTCAATGGCTCAGTTGGTACCCAGTGTCAAGGCATGGAACAGTAAATTGTCACTACTTGAAAAAAATGCTTCTGCCTCAAGAAAATTTATGTAAATAAATCAATAAACTTACATATAATTTATAAACAAAAGAATTAATTGTAGTAGTAGAAATATGTAATTTAAAAATAAAAACATTTATATACATAAATAAAGCTCTAATAAATTCACAATTACAAAGGAGTGGGTGTAAAACACACTGACAATCAGGTTTTGTCCTTCACTGGGACTCTATAGATTGCTGAGGCTTGGGGCAATTATCTAGTCAAATTCTGCTCTGAGGTGTGTGCAAGGCACTGTAATGTGTACAGGCTCAGGACTACAGAAGAACCCCTTCTATCACCTCTGAGGAGCTCCTGTTCTATCCAAGTGACTCCCTGTATCTCCCTGGTCCCAGCCGATTTCTCCTGTCAGAGAAATGACTCCTGCTCAGCCCCAACAGCTCAGCTCCTCATTTGTTCTATTCTCCCACTGGTCTCTGACATCTCCCTTCTTTTTCCGTTACCCACACTCAGCTACTGACATTTTGGATGCGTGGTTGAGGGCTGAAGAGACTTCTTGCTTGACCTTGCCTAAACCACTGAATTTCTTTATATTGGTTTGTAAGCTGCAAAATTGAGTCATAATTCTCTTGTTAGACTGTGCATCATCTACTTAGGCCTCAGGGCAGGTCCTTAAATCTCCCTGGTATGTAACTTGAGAAGAGAGTTTCCAAATAACATGGAAGACCTGGGCCAAAGCTCTTTTCAGACTCTGTGGTTTCTTACTACATATGAGTGTACAAATCTCTGGGATATGTAAAAAACTCTGTGAACCTTGATCTTAGCTGAGATGTATGTTAAGCATTAATAATGGTTGTGCAAAGCAAGAATTTCATGGAGATGTGTCAAAATATCCATCCTGCCCACACATAAGCAGCTTCTTTGTCTTATCCCAAGTTTTCCTGGTAGAAAAGGGTTAATATGACCTTTGTGTTCCAAGCACACTCATCCTAAAATCTAAGACTTTTCAAGAGATAAAAAAAATAAAGGTCAGATAAAAATAAACTGATGAAAATGTTTGGCACATGGCAAAGTACAATGGAATGACCCTCTTGGGAAAACTGCATAGTTGAGCTGTTCAAAAACACATGAAAAATTCTTCCCTGACTCATCAACTCTTTGTCTGATTTACCTGCTGTGTGCAGTCTTCCCAGGCTAACAGCAGTCAGCTGGAACCCGGCTGTATTTGCAAAGCTGTTGCTGACAACTAATCTAATAAATCATCATTTCTGCCCGTACCTTTATCTCTTCCAGGAGAAACAATTTCACATTTGGTTGGAGTAAGGGCCTGTTGATTCAGAACAGCCCAGTTTATCTAGCCTGTTTGTGCACTGCCAGTTGAAGGTCCCCTCAGCAAACATGCCATAGTGTCTGCAGTCTGTGTGGTGTTTACCCAGCCCATTTCTGGGGCTGTCCCCAGAGGAAGCACCAGGCACTATCATCAGTTGACACTAGTTAACTCTTCTGCTTAATGCATCCCACAAGAGATATTGCAAACACAAACATATCAGCTGGCATTAAGCTGGAAAATAACTCAGGCTCCCATTACAAGCCATGTCCAGCTGTATTCATGCGTTACTGCAGTTGCTACCTTGAGGTCAAAATTTGAAATAAATTAGTCTTCTTAGTATTGTATTTATAATGTTCTTATTGGCAATGAGCTAAGCTGTCTGGATCATTGAACTAATCCTCATATTCACTGAGTGGAAACTCCAAAATTTTGACAAAGTGCTGCTCTTTGATCTCCAAGAATGCTTTTTGTTCTAAACCAGAGGCGTCTAAGACATTACAAATGATATCAGGAGGCTTTGAGTTTATCACAGTATCCTGATGTTTGGAAGAGAGAAGATCCAAAATGGAGCTACATGGGAATTTTTCAGCTCCTGTTTTTTAACCATTGCACATCATCTTTTTGAAATAGAAGCTTTTGATAGAAGTATTAGTTTTGGTCAAACACGGATTTGTAGCTCCACAATAGGCTCAGTAGTCAGTCACTCCTGAATGAATACACTGCTCAGTCAGAAAATTATGTACTGGGTTCAGATATCTGCTTCCATTATTCTGAGCAAAGATTACCTTGGAAGTGCCACTGTTCAATCAAGTGTTTCACTAACTACTCCTACATGCTGTTTTGATCTGCCTTTTTCTTTTAAAATCTCCAAAATTATCAGCAAACTGTAAATTATCCTCTTTTCCATACACATGCCCTCCATCCAGACACCAGACAAGCCAAAGGATTCCCCTTTCCATCCAGGATGTTGCTCAAGAGCGAGAACCCACTGCCCAGGAAAGTGGTTCACAGTCCCCTCTCACAGGGTTGTCTTCTCCTGTGAGAGTGCTGAAGAGGATGGATGAAGAGGAAGGCCTGAGAACTGAAGCATCAGAGGAGCAGCCTGGAGTGAGTCTGGCCTGTCTGTAGCAAAATAATTTGCTTGCCTCATCAGCAGCTACCAATACCTCCACTTCCTATCCTCCACTTCAGGCCACCAAGCAATCTGCCAAGTGATAGCTACCATTTCCTTGAGAGCAGAACTTGGGTGAGGTTGCCACTGCATGGGTGAGGTGCAGTGTCCACTATCCTTTCCAGCTTCAAGAGCAATATGCTTCGGATGGGATACACCATCCAAATAATGCTATGGCAAATACTGTTTGGGGGGATCCTGATCAAGGGCTAAGGTGTCGGGAGTGAGCAGTGCTGGGTCAAAGCTCACTGTGCTATCGCCCAAGGAAGCACTCAAGCGCTTGGCTGAGAGCACAAGCTCACTGATATGAAGAAAGCCTAAGCTACGTGTCTGTTCTGTCCCTGTCTTTGCTGAAACCAGACAGAACTATTCAAATTTGGGGATTTTAGGTTCCTTGTGGGTTCCCATTTTCCTTTTCTTACTCAGTGTCGTGTGAAACTGAGCATTGTTGTTTTGAGGAGCCTATAAAACTGTCACTGGGGACCTGGTTGTCCTTGGAAACAGATTGCAATCTCAACGTGTTTCTGAATAAGAAATATCTGGAGATTTAACTGAATTTGTGGGACAAAAAGAAAAGTCACTAGTCTTGTGCTTTAAAGCTGCCGAGGAAGATTCAGTTTCATGAGGAGGTTAAGGAAAAAGCCTTTTTGATGAAACAAAAAAACCCAACCAAGAACATTTGCAACCTTCCCAAAAGAATATGAACTGCTTTGTAATTAAGTCCTTTCTGGATGCTTAAAGGTGTGCAAAGTGAGAGGGTCCCTGGCATGACAGTATCAGTGCATCTTGGTTGGCAAAATGCCACCTTCAGTGTGTTTCAGCTCATAAGTGAATATTTTCCCTGCAGGCATCTTTGAGCCTTGATATAGCAACCTCCAGCACATGGAAAAAGGGGCACCTTTCCTCTGAGCAGATTAGCAGCAGCTAGGAAGGAAACACAATGAATTCATTGAACAAATATTTTCAGCTCATGGCTGGTTTCTGAAACCTAAACAGTCCTTTGGAAGGGGAGTTCAGCAAGGCTGGCTGTGTTTACACTCCAGATTTAAATATCCTGACATACTGCCAGTTTTGGAGCTGTGTATCAGGCGAAGGTTAGCGAAAACTCAAACTCCTTCTGACAGGTTATTTTGTGCTTAAATAAATTCAGATAAATTGTACAATGAGTTTATCTGTAGCTTTCAAAAGACTGACGTGCACCATAGCAAGGCTGCAGGCTGTCAGCCAGCTGGTATAGGTGGTGGTCAGCACAGCACAGGACAGAGCTGTCTCATCACGGTACAAGTACCTGAAATAAATACCTTTCCCAAAGGGAGGAAGGGTCACAATAAGGAACAAATGATGGAACAGTGATGATATTATTTACACCTGTAACATAAGACCTGTTAATGCTTCCAAGTTATGGCCAAAGGAACACAAATATGGCTGTATTTTCTCAAATTGTTTTCTGTCAGTGGCTGATAGAGCCTGCAGAGGAAATAATGCTCTGCTCAACCTCGGCAGATGGTGATCAGACCTGTTCAGCCCCATCACTGTCTCCTGCTGACCAACAAGGCACTCTGTCTCTTCAAAGTCCATGCACAGAGTGGGGCTGCACCACTCAGCCACTTTCATGCTTTTCATTCAAAAAATGAAAAGATTCAGTGTGTCAAAGCTGCTCTCAGATAGCCATGTACAATTTCAATAGCACCAAACAGACAAGTGTCCAGTTTAGAGCTGTTTTTGCTTTGGTCAACAACCACATAGAGGGCCCTCTCCCTCAGACAAGTACACATGAAAGGAACAAAGCAGGTTTACAAGGAATTTGTTAAATGATGGTTCTGCATTATCAGTTTTATTAATTGAGATGACTGCTCCAGTGTAGCAAATGATAACATTAATTATTCATATTTTTTACTCCCTCCTCCCTGCTTTTATCATTTTGATGTGTTTCTTCATCTCCTCAATTGCTTCAAGATCAGCAACATAATCTTCCCTGTGTTTTGCAATCCTTTGTTAATTACGGTTTTGCCAGCATGACCCCGTGAATATCCTTGCACTGTGAGCAAAAGGATAATGGGGTTGTATATTAAGCAGAGAGAAAACCTTCATTCACTTGTGTCTTAAGAAAGACACTTGTCAGAAGATAGGCAGACATCAAAACAGTTATGTATCAGAACTTCCCTTCTATTTAAGGAAAGCAGTAATGAAGCAGTAGGAGTAAACTGAAGAAAAACCTTGCAGGGATCGCATGACATTTGTTTCAGTAGAAGGCAGAAAGTTATGTCAGTGATGTTCAGCTTGCTTATTTTTAATTTCTTCGCATTGATTTATCAGAAATAATTCTACCATTAATCAGGAGTAATATCTACAATTAAATGACAGGATTACTATTTCTTCTGGGACTCAAAGGCTGCCTCGTATGCCTTGCAGGATAGTCTTTGGTGAAATACCTGGGAAGCCAGGCTGAAAGAGCAGGTGTAATGTCCAGCAGCACTGAGTCAGCACTTTAAATCATAGAATGATTGAAACATTAAG
This sequence comes from Serilophus lunatus, assembly GCA_013399895.1. NCBI lineage: Eukaryota > Metazoa > Chordata > Aves > Passeriformes > Eurylaimidae > Serilophus > Serilophus lunatus. Next base: position 205,495 of record VXBA01003639.1, on the reverse strand, counting down.
TTTGGAAAAGCCCTCTAAGATCATCGAATTTAACCATGAACTCAGCACCACCATTTTCACCACTAAGCTGTATCCCCAAGTGTCACATCCACACACATGCCTTTTGAACGCTCCAGACATGGTGATTTCATCACTTCTCTGGGCAGCTATTACAGTGCTGAACCACTCCTTCAGTGCTCTCCAACTTCAGGACGAAGTTTCTTTTCATTTTGTCAAAGTTGTTCCCTTGGCTGGGACACAAGTCTTCCCAAACAGAGAGGGAGTCCTGTTGGGACAGGAAATCAGGCCCCAAAACTCCTTGGGGATTGCTTCCCTTCAGAAGGTATGTCCTGCTCTGCCCTAAACCCCAACCCTGGCAAAGCAACGATGTTCCTAAAACTCACCTGCTTTTCCAGAGACTGGCAGAGTGAGCTGTAATGAAGGCTTCTTCCCTTTGGAAGACATGCTTTGGTGCAATGGCTGCTGTGTGGATTTTCTCCATCCCAGGTAGTTGTTGTTGGGTTAAGCTGTGTTAAAGTGTGTGCTACTCAACATCAGAAAATGACTTGCAGAAAGGAGTGTCCAACCTGCTAGGAAAGGTGTGAAAAAACAATCCTTTGCCTCTGATGGGCTCAGAAAAGGTCCTCAAGGTAGTTGTGGGATTGAAGAGGGGTGACCAGACACCTGCTCACTTGTGAGCAATCGGGGTCATTCAGAGGCAATCAGCCTTTTAGAGGAGAAAACAGCCATCTGTTACAATGGCTGCCTTGGGCCCTCAAATCTGATATCCATGTCCTGTTGCATTTCCCACTGGTACAAAGAAACCACCCCAGAATGGTTCTAACAATTAGTGCTTCTTTCACGTGTTGACAATTTGAGACAATAGAGTCAGAAAGCTGGGAGGGAACATCCTTCTGAAGGTGTCATGTAAGACTGGCTAATCTAAACACCAGCTCCTATCATGAGGCTTTTTAAATGACATAGCACTGTTCCTTTAAGTCAAATATGTTTCAGTTCACAGTACTAATAACAAATTGCTATTACATTTAAAACTGTACGAGTCAGTGTAATTACTCTGTCATCCCTTGTGGCTAAGTCCTCCTCCTGCATCTTTATGAGCCAACCATAAATACATAATGATTTATCCAAGTACCACCATGTTGTAAACTTGGTCACGTGGAACTGTTGATGAGGGACATCCATAAAATTTAATTATGCCATTGATTCTTGCTAAAATATTAACTTGAAGCTGGCTATAGGGTACTCCAGTCACTTGAAACCAAATGAAAGTATAAAATGTCCTGTACTTTAAAGATGTGCAGCAGGTACTTTTCAAGTAGTGATCTACAGAGAAAATCTTTCATTGCCTGCTATAAAGATAACCTCTTGTATTAGGATTTAATGTGAAGAGTTATAAAAATCAGAGCCAGAAAGGATCTATTAATTCACCTTCTGTTTCTCTGCCAACATAAGTTTGTTCCAAAAAAATGTATTATTGAGTGTTATTAGTGTAGCAAAGCTTTCAAAAGGGCCGACTAATGGGAATTCCGTAACTCTCTTTGGATGATGTCCCCCAGGCTAATAGACCTTGGCATTGGAAAAAGCAGCTCTGACATTTAATCTGCAGCTCCTCTTTTTCAGTTTCACCTCACTGCTTCCAGCTGTACCTGCTTGAATCAGCTTGAATTTTGGCTCCTTAATCCTGGTGTTACACAATTTCCAACACAGCCTTTCTGCTGCTCTATGAACAGCCTGAATGCTTGGATCAGTTTTTCAAAGCAGTCTCAGGGACTCAGCCACAGCTGTAATGGAGGAAAACTGGAACAGACCAGAAGATTCAGCCATACAATTTTTCACTTATTTTTGTGGGAGTCATGTAGTTGTCCTACAAAATTAGCTTTGAAAACCTCCGTTGTTTTGTTCTTCCTGTCATTCCACAGAATGGACATCCCTCCCAGCCTCCAGCTTGATTTTCCTAAGGTTTTTTGAGTTCCTTCCAATGTTTAAATATTTCTTTAACATCATTGTCAACTCAATGACTGGGTCATCTTCCAAATTACTTGATTTTGACTCTTAATATATTATGTAGTGTGCAGAAGTATTTGTATGCACAGACATATATGTACATAAATTCATACATGTACCACCACAAACCCACTGGGTTGGTCTTGTCTGTATTTACAGGAATTTTAATTTCTGACATTCTGACATTTTATGGAGGAGATCTCTTCAATTCCACAAAATGACTGTTTTCTTCCATCTGCAGTGTGTAGCAGACATTCAACAGGCCATGATGAAGTATTCAAATAGAGAGCCAACAACACTGAAATGGTGATATTTCTGCCTGCGTTGCTTATGACAAAGCCCCACAGAGCCAGACTGGCCATTGCTCCTGGAAGCAGATCAGCTTTGCTTCTTTTGCAGTTGTTTTCTTTTAGTGACATCTGTCCTCATCTGTACACTGATCTGGTAGAGCCATGACTATCCTAACAGTAAAAGAAACAGATTAGTTTGTGGAACCCACAGAGATAATGAGCAGCACCCAAATGCTCACTCAGGTTTCACCTGGTCCTGGGGGATGAGCTTTGTCTGAAAGACAAAGTACAGATGACTCTGCTGGTAGGCAGCAAAATAGTTATAAATTGCTAACAAATCTCTAACAAACAGGGATCTTTTGTGGCTCATGAGCTCATCTCCCTTCATCAAAACAGTAATACTTTAAGTTGCACATTAGTATTCCTTTACTTACTACGAGAGGCGCACCCGGCTTCGAGGCAGTGAATCATGTGGAAAGAAGTAACCTCCAGAGGTAGTTCAAAGCAGCCTGAACTCAGAGTTGAACTTGTCCATCTGAATACAGAATTAATTTATGAGGTAGTCACAAGCAAGGTCATAAGCTGTCATTTCTAATTCCTCTCTCATATCATCATCTGAGTTTGATCACATCTGGTCACTGAGGAACTTGGCATATCCCAGGCAGCTGGACAGCCAGCCAGGTGTGGCTCAGAGATGAAAAACACCTCTTCTCTCTAATGCAGCAACACGATCAACAGAGGCAAGTGCCACAGCAAGCAATAAGGCAAAAAAATGGGAATTGAGTGCCCCTGATTTGTTTTGATATACATATGAAACTCAGTTATGTTAATCTTGCTATACACTAAAAGCAGACCCCTGCTGTTGGGAGATTCCAGTACTGCAGTAAAACATCATAGATAAAATTCTGGTCTCTTTAGACTTCTATTCTTGAGTTTCACCTCAAGGCCTTGACATTGCATCTGAAATGGTTTCCAGCATCCAGGGAAGATGCACTGCAAACATGAGCTGTTTAAATAAGTCCTCAGCAGCTCTTGCTTTAATGACTTATTCATGGAAATAAATTGGCAGATGACAGGCCCCCATCTCTGAAACAGAAAGGTTACAGCTTTAATTAAAGTTTTTAATTGGTGTGGCCACATCCTCCCACCCAGAGCAGACACCGAATAAACATAAGATGCCACTGCCTCCTTCTTATGAACAGACATGAAGCCATTTCAGAAAATCAATGACAATGATTAAGAGAGCTCTCATCCCTTGCTCCTACCTACATTTTACTTTCCAAACTAAGTGTATTGACTAAATGTCTTCTCCCAGAAGGTTATGTATACAGGCTTTCAACAGACAGCACCAGCGAAGTGTCTTGTTAGAGGCAGGCAATCTTGCTCAAATTCCTAGCAAGCACCTTCCTCTGCTTTTGCAGTACAAGTCCTGTGGGGTCTGGGCACTGTATGAGCCCAACGAGATATTCTGTCCTCAGAGATCCTCTGGTGTCTCAGGCAGACAAAAAATGGTCAGGGATGAAGAAGAGATGTGAACTTTTCCTGCATGGGAAGCCATGCAGTAGGAGAGGACATATGGCTCCTGGCTGAGGATAGAAGCCCCATCATAGAGTTTCCTTTCATTATCCTGTAAGTATAAAATGACCTCCTCTGAGAAGTCAGGCCAGGCACTGTACCATCCCACAGCTCAGCCAGTTTGTCATTTGGGACGCTCTTGCTGTGGTGTCTGAAAAGCAGCCATAAGACAACTCCATCCAAATTTGTAAAACTCTTAAGAATTGTTGAAGGCTTGTTGGTCCAGCCTTTCCCATCTACTCCAGCTGCTCTTCACATAATCCCAGTGATGTTCGGGTCTGGGCTTGAGTCACAGCCTAATACAAAGCAGATGGAGTTCAGAGGTGAGTCTGACTTACAATATTCCACTGCTACAAAGCAACGTTCTTGAAGAGATTTTTCCCTTTTTTTGTGCTTTAAATCACTAGTTGACCCAGATTAGGAGCTTTTACCACCAGCAACAGTGCTTTGTGCATTGCTGTGATATTACTCAATCATATTTTTTAATATCTTAAAAAGGTTTTATTTATTCATCAAAGTTTTATAATTTTCCCCATAAAGGTCTAGGAGAGGCATCAGAAGAATTACTGGTGAAATATACTTGGGCAAGTGGCAGAATGCTTGTTTTCCTGCAGGGATTTGTATCTACATCAGGTTAAGTTAACCAGACCTTCACCTCTCCCTATCACTCCAATGAACACAGATCACTGTAGTTGAGCTACTTACATGCAAGGTTCAGAAACCTGATCAGATTATGATGGTTCCTAGGTTGCTGCATACCAGCTGAGCCAAAGTGACTGTGCTGCTGTAATCCAGGTGTGCCATTCTAGCCCTTCCAGGGTCATCTCCAGTTTGGTTTAGAATGCCTCCAAAGATTGAGGCTCCACAACTTCCCTGGGCAACTAATTCTGGTGGCAAAGCAGCACTTGCTTTAACACAAGCAGATGACCACTGCAACCCATTCCTTCTGTGTGGACAGGACAATGATTCTGCCTCTTTGCTGTGCTCCAGTGAAAGAAGCAACTTCTTTTATAGTGAAGATAGAATCCTGAAGAAATCTGCTCAACATATATGGCAGCTCTCAAACCTAGGGGTACCAAAGTATTAGGGAGCCCTTAGGCTTTTGAAATCCATCATGTCTAAAAGGATATCATAGTTGTGGAGCCTGTTTGTAAGATTCCAGGGATTGTAGCCTGAATTTCCCATGTTCTTAGACATATTTTTCCTTAGAGTGGCCCAGAATACAGGGGGGGAAAAAAGATTTAAATTGTTTGTATGTGTCTGAGACATATCAGGGATAGAAAGAATAACTTCTCCTGAAACCCAGACCTGAAACATTGGTTCATTTTCCCTTTCTATTCCAGTGTCACATGGTACAAATTGGCAGCTTTAGAGAAAGGGAAGTTGTCACGTGCACATGGCTTCAAACTGCAAATATTAGAAATGTATCTGGATGCAAACTTGGCAGCTGATGCCTAAGAACTGGGAGAGATTTGAAAATTGTGTCTCAGGAGACAGAGCTACTGACACTCCTACTGGAGGGTTTGAATGGTGCTACTGACTTTGTCATCAGGTCATAACTTAATAACAGATAAAAACTGAACTATGCAGTGTTTTGTCTATTGCATATGGAGACTGGATGTCTTGGCTGAAAGGCAAACGTCTGAAGAAGCACTGAAACAGAGCAGCTGCTGTACTGCTGCCTTTCCTCCTCCTCCCCTTCTTTGTCCTCTTCTTTCTTCTCCTCCTCCTTCTCCTCCACAGCTGGAGCTTCTTAACTGCTCCCCAAATCCCTGAGAGTCATCTCCCACTGTGAGAGCACAGGAGGTGCTGTGGGGCAAAACAATTCAGTTTTTCTTCCTTTTGACATCCAAAGACCCTTCTCTTCTCCATGTGGATTTGTATTTTCTATCCACCTGCAGGCTTTGTATGCTGCATATATATGGAATCATAGAATCAGAGAATAGTTTGGGTTGAAAGGGATCTTTTAACCCCTCTGCAATGAGCAGGAATATGTTACATCATGGAAACACTGAAGGTAGACCCTACAACTCTGGACTACATTAGAGAACAGATATGTCCATGGATGCACCTATGGAGGCTGGATGAGTTCAAGTTTGATTGTGCTGGACAATGTGTAAATGCACTCCTGTTCAGACAAGGCCTGGGGACAGCTGAGCTCTGATGGTTAGGGATCTGAACTGCTCTGCAACAGAGACTTCTGCCTAGCAAAAGTAGGGCTCCTACCACAGATTTCCTTTTTTTAATTAGTTTTTGCACAACTGCTTACAAGTAGCCCAAAACTTTCAGGATGTGTAGACAACAGGTTGAAAAGTGCTGGTTAAATAAACAAAACACTACTAAAAATTGAGACAAGTAAGCATAGGAAAAGCAAAAATAATTAAATTGGCTGTGCAGAGTTATTAGCCACAATTTTTTGCCTTCTAAACCATTTTGAGGTTGCAGTTTATTACATATGCTGTGGAACCTTTTTTTTTTTAATTTATATGTCTTGTTTTTTCACATGTATTCATTACTAATAATGTGTGAGGCCAAGTTTCTCAGGTAGCAACATGCACAAGCAGCTACCCAGGGAGCAAGCACAGCATTTGGCACTTGTGCCTATTGTAGGCTGGCTTCCATTAACAGCCTTGCCTCACCTGATGTACACAGGGCTGTGGTCAATGAAAGAGCTCGGTGAAGGATAGGAACAATTAGGCTCAGCATTACTTCTGTTGGCTATTATTGGCAGACTTTCCTATGAATTATTTAGGAAAAGAAGAAGCTGGACTGGGAGTCCTTGTAGGTCAGTTGGGCGAATCTGTGCTATCACAAGCCACTGTGCCACACATATTCCCAAGTCTGCAGCCATTACCTCCCAGAACAAGTTTCTGTCCTGTACCCAGGGCTCCTGGTTGCAGGACAGTTGCATCTGAATCACTCTCCTTCAGAAATTAGAAAACTACCTTTAATTTCAAGCCCACAGTTATCTGTAGCTGGCTGATACACATTTGTAGTGGTGCTTACACTTGCCTTTAGTTTACCTATTTTTTTTTATTTTCTCTGGTGTTTACCTCCTTGATGTATTAATAGACAGCACAAGTGAATTGTTTCTCAATTTGTGAATTCGTTTTGTCAAACTAAACTGGCAAATTCATTCTGATCCTTCTCACTGGACATGTTTGCTGCTCTCTCCAACATTTCTCCTTTGCATGCCAGCCATTTGAGACTCTGGGGTAGGAGAGGCCATGATCAAACACATTTTTTTTTCGGAAAAAGTTGTAAAGGAGTGGAAGGATGCTTTCAAAAGCCTCTGTCCTGATGCAAGCATTGACTGTGTTTGATGTCTCACACAAGAGTGCTGCAAGGATGCTCACTTTATGTGTTTGATCAGGACACTCTATAGCAGAACACTAATTTCGTAGGCTACATTTATGACAAGCCAGTACACTGAGCCAGGGCCTGGCAGAGTGGCATGGCTCATGTCCATGACCCTCTTAATCTTCCAACCAGAGTGACCTCATCCCAACAGCATGTTGGAAGAGGTCCCTGAACGGCGCTAATCCCCAAACCATGCCTGGGCATTGTCTAGCAGGGAGTTGGTTGGCCCCACTTAAACAGTGCCAGGAAGCACATAAACATTTATCCTCGCCAATGGTCACAGAACAGTTCATAAACCTGCCCTGGCTCAACTTAATTAATTAGTGTAGAGGGAGCCTCGGTGCATGCCGGGCACTTTGAACTCTTCGTTCCAGGTCAGCTGTTCCAGCTCCTAAATGCAGTGTGTTTTTCCTTTATGCTATTCCCAAATCACCAATGCCTCCCAACAGTGTATTGTCTGCAAATATCATTAGCTCTCTCTTATTTTTTGTTCCAGAAGAAAACTATCTAAAACTGGCTCCAAGGAATTTCACCCATTATGTCCCTCCACTCCTATCATTTTCCTTTCAGAAGAACCTGTTGTGTTTGTTCTTGGCTGTTTCCTGACAGACCTTCAGCTCAAATAGCAGTCCCTGCTTCTTCCAAAACAAACAATAATTTCCCATGTGGCTCTTTTATCAGAAGCGTTGCTGAAGTCCAGACAGATTAGATCTAAAGCATTTCCCTTGTCTAAAAAAGCCCATGGAGAACTTTGTTTGTTCTTTTCTTTCTTTTCTTTTCTTATCAAGTTGGTCTGACTCAAGTGACCTTGGTAAACCTTGGATTTATTTTTGTCATATTTTGTCCTTTACTTACATGTCTTCAGTCCTTCCTTCAAAATTAGTTTACATGTTATCTTAACATCCAAACAACATATCCAACCGTTTTTCTCTGAATTCCTGTGAATTCAGTCCCCAGCCTGTCTGTCCCCTATATATCCCAGCCTCAGGAAGTCTGAAATTTTTCCCTGCTGCATGAGCACACTCAAGAAACGAGGTTATTTCCCGAAGTCTATGGTGGGCAGAAAGAAAAGTCAGAGCTGGAGCTAGATCAGGCCTATTGATGTTGAAACTGCTCACCACCTCTGTGTGGAAAATCTCCAACTTTCAATGGGATCAAATGAGCTGTGGAACATTCCCTTTTTCCATGTGCAGTAATGACTGCACGTGGCATGTCAGTGTACATGCAAAACAGTGAGCACATAGCACAAGTGTTCCCTACCCACCATGATTTTAGACCTGCCTGTGTCAGTCTACAGCACTACATGATTGAGGGAGTTAGAGCTGTTTAGCCTGGAGAAAAGGAGGCTCAGAGGTGACCTTATCGCTCTCTACAACTTCCTGAAAGGAGGTTGTGGTCAGGTGGGGGTTGGTCTCATCCATCGGGCAGCAACTGGCAGAACGAGAGGACACAGTCTCAAGCTGCATCAAGGGAGGTATAGGTTAGACATTAGAAAGAAGTTTTTCACAGAAAGAATAATAAAATATTGGAATAGTCTGCCCAGGGAGGTGGTGGAGTCACCATCCCTGGATGTGTTTAAAAAAAGGCTGGATGTGGCACTTGGTGACACGGTCTAGTCTAGTCGAGGTGTTAGGGCAAGGGTTGGACTCGATGCAACCTAGTGATTCTGTGATTCTGTGAACACTCAGCCTCACTTACACTGAGCCAAAGGTCCAGCTGAGGCAGAAAAAAATCACTTGTGGGCTAATCACCTTTGTATTTAACATTTAAGCAAATGCCTCCTTGTTCCTCCATGGGGATTTTGCAGCACATCCTTGAGGCCTTAAGGGGTATGCTCAATATTTTAGAGAATTCACTTTAGCTAGGTAGCTGGATAACTTGGAATATAAAGGGCTAGAAGAGCCTGTGCTCCTGTGTGTTTGCATTCTTGTGTGGGGTACAAGACAAAACATAGACTTAGGCTTCCAGGCCTACTAAGGGCTGGACATAGGTGGGTTCAAGTAATAAAGGACAATTCTGTTGGATGTTAGGGGAACACAGAAGTAAGATGGACTTTAATTGGATAGTATGGGAGATGGGCGCTCTAGATGTTATAAAAATGAGAAGATTGTTACGATTTTCCTCTTTAGATCACCAGCCTTTGACCAGTAAAGCTGCTTCTCCCCTTCACTCTGTGTTTCTCGATTTTTTCTCTGAGGCCCTTACGGCATCTTCCTGAGTCCTCAGCTGCTGTGCCTGCCCCGCTGACTGATCTGGCCATGCTTTGCAGTCTCAATCCACATGCATCTTCCATCCCACGGAAGATGGATGTGTGAGCACATGCAGGGCCAGCATTGACAATGCTTAGTAAAAGGCAGGATAAAGGGCAGTGCCAGCTAGTTTGATGTGAGTTTTCCGGGAGACTTATCTAGAATACCCTGTTTGGTCGAGACCTGCGGTCCCTTTTTGAGGAAATATTTTGCTGTCCCGGGGGGCTGCGTGAAGTGCTGTAATGGCTGATGCTTGATTCATTTCAAGTCCTCTTTACTCAGGTTTCACCTCCTTTGCTGGCAAACCTGCCCCTTAACTACCACTATTCCACAGCCTTCTTTGTGTATATAAACATATATATATTTAATATATGTACATATGCACACATACATATATATGTTTATAAAACCAATTTATTTCAAGCGATTCCCTGTCTCCCTTTCTGTCCAGCCCAACACACACACAACAGCAATGCAAAAATCCCAGCAGCTGCAGACAAGCTCCTTCTCCACAGCCTCCATCAGGCTCTGATCCAAAATTCTGCCGGTCTTAATCTGGGACAAAGGAGCTCTTTCCCTATTTAGCTTGAGGGTAGCTATGGCAACATGGCACAAAGACATCTCAATAGCTGGCTAAGGCCAGACCAGTCCCCTGTCTAGCAGAGAGACGCTGCTTGCTGGTACTTTAACTCTGCTTTCCTTTGACAAAGGAGATGTTTATTACCAAAAACTGGGCCCCTGGCTCAGAATGTCCAGTAGCTGGAAGCAAAAGCAAATGCTGCAACCCCCTTGACAAATGGGACATTTCAGAGGATGTCCATGAATAGGTCTTGCAATGGGTAATGAAAGGAGCAGCAGAGAGGGAGGGGAGGAAATGAATGAGCCGAGATTGCAGCAGCTAGAGGGAAGCTCGATGAAGGAGACGGGGAAAGGGCGTTTTGAGTTATGGCTTGTCTGTCTGGGAAAGTTGCACTGATACAGATTTCCTTATTGTCTCAAATAGGCTGCCTTGTGGCCACACACAAACTGTCTCACATCCCTTCGTCCTACCTTTCAATGGAAATGCTGCACTTTTTTTCGTGCAAGGGCTCTTTCCCTCCTTTGTGTTGTAAGGACGAGGGTGCAGCCGCAGCACATCGCTCTATCTGATACCTACCATCCTGCATGTGTGGCCATTGCTGGACTTGGGGCTTAGCAGAGGCATTTTTGGGAAAGCTTTTGGGACAAATAGCCTATAAACCTCTCACATGTAGCCCCGGGCTGAGTGGGACTTCTGGGCAACACCAGCATTTTCACTCCC
>VXBA01003639.1:107429-185057 GCA_013399895.1 Serilophus lunatus | reverse complement strand
CCCCTCCAAAAAAAGTAGTAACCCAAACCCATGAGTTTGTACTGGATAGAAGACGAAATTTTAAATACAAGGGAAAGCGTATTCTGGGCTGTGTAAGACCATCACAGCCTGTGAGTTTGCTCTCCTCTTTGTTGATGAATCTTGGATTTATGCGCTAAATACAGTTTAAGAAAGGTTGGCTACTGTCCAGAATAGGCAACTGTGACAGAGGTTTAAGAAATATGAATCGGGAGGATTGGAGAAAAGTTCCTCTGAAAAAGAGAGGACTGAGAATGGTCTCTCTGAATGTGTCAGGGAGGACAGCAAGCAGCCCTTTCTGTTTGGATGGTAGAAGAAGGCAAAATCTATTTGATGGAAGTTGCCACTAACAATATTTGCATGAGATAGTAGGAAAATATTTCTAACTGTAAAGTGAAGCTGTGGAATGAGTGGCCTAGAGAGTTCCTGAACCTCTTGCACTGGGGAACATACAGAGCAAGTTAGACAAGTCTTCACCAGAGATGGTCTAGATATGCTTGTTCCTGCCTTGAGACTGGCTGAGAGCAGGTAGGTGCTGTTACTGTCACCTGTCTTAGGTGGTGCCTGACTGGGAGCAGCCGGATGATGTTTTTCCCTTCTCTTTGAAAGTTTTCTTCATATTCACTGGAGGCTTTTTTCTCCAACACTCAGATGTAAGCAGAAAGGGATCTGGAAGCAGGAGAGGTACCAGGAGCATGTTTTAAACCCCAGGTTCACAGGCTTGCCCTGGTAAAGTCCTCTTGATGCAAACTCCCTGACTACACAGCTGAAGAGAGTCTTTGCCTCTCACATCTTTCCAGAGCTCAGCTCCTACACCCACAGGACACCATCTATCCTGGGCACCAGCCAGACTGATACTTCAGAAAAGCAAAAAAGACTCTTTCCATTTTCAGAGCTGTCATTACTTACCTGCTCTGGGTATATATTTATGTACTCACATACTTTGCCAGACAGAGACCAGAGGAAGAAAAGTAGCATCAGGAGCAGAGTCAAATTTGCCTGAAGGCTTCCTAAGGCACTTGCAGGATTCACCTGGAGTTTCATTAGCAAAAATACCTCCTTTACCTAGGCAGGCTCTAAGCCCCTAATCTGATCCCACCAATAAACTACAGATTCAGCTATCAAGAGTCCTGTATCATGATTCTGTAATTGTTTACTCTTATGCATTTTTACATGTGCACGGTGCCCCTTGGGCAGAGCAACTGCCAGGGTGAGCAGGCTTTCCTGCTGTAAGGTAATCAAGGCTTATGCAAAGGGATCTGCTGGGAGCACACGTGCTATGTAATCCCAGGCATTTAGTGACAGAAAACAGAACTTACTGTGGAGCCCATTTAATCCAGACAGATGAAATTAATTTTGGATGGTTTTTGTTTCTCAGGTCATAATGGATAAGTTTTATCAGGTTGTGGAGAACTTCACTCTCTTCTACAATTTTTAGAAACAGACGCTGTTGTGTTCACAATGGATCTTTTCTTCTAACATGTTTTTTCCTTTTTTTATTTTTTTGGTAAATTTTCAGGCTTGTCTAGGAATTTTTAAAAATCTAATCCTTTAATCTCAGTGTGATAAAGTCTCTCTTAAAAACTAGTGCTAGAAGTGCTCTTAAAAGTTGTTTGGAATGCATACAGGTTTCAGAATTAAAAACTCATGCTTATGTCTTCTTGCTAATTTAGATCACATTGTCTATTCAAGGAGTGAGGATGGCTATATGTGAATCAGGCAAGCTTATTCTAACCACTGTTAAGATTCCCTGTTTAGTGGTAAGAGAAAACTGAGGTTTAAAACTTTGGGAGGGAGGAAGTTTGGTATGTGGAAGAAATGTGGATCAGTTTGATTTTAGTAACAAAATCTTGCATTCAAACATTATTTTGCACTTTTCAAGATGCAGAAAATCCATTAATAGGTTAATTCTCATTGCCAGCAGGATGCAGTTCTGGCCCCATTGAAGTTTGGTACTTGCTGAGTTCATCCAAAGATCAGTGGCCTTGAAAACACTAAAATAATCTTCTCCAGGGACATTGCTGTCCTGGTTGCTGCCTGCTCTGGGTCAGTGTGTGCTACTCCTTCCCCCAGGGAGTCATTAGGGCCAATGCTCACTGCCAGCATCTTCGGGAATGGGACATCTCTCAGTCTGGGCTGCTCGGACACATAACTTCTTACCCAGCTGTCTTCTTGGTTAAGCATTTTAAAAAGGGCCTCTGTGGAGCAGTGGGTGCATATCACTGGGACACACAGGCACTGGGAAGTTTGCTCGTGAGGGTCCAGGCACTGCTTACAGACCAGAGGCATAAGTGTGGGCTTTGGTGCAAGGGCCAGGCATCTTCCAGCAGGTGGGACACTTGCCACCCCAGCCTGCTTCTGGAGGTTGATCATCTCATGAAAAGCCCATATTCATTAAATAAAAAGGGCCTGCTTCAGCTCAGGCTCATTTTTTGATTCTCAGCAATAATTTTACCTTCATTTGATTAACTTCATAGCATAAAGCCTTGGATATACTCTTGATAGATGGACACTTTCACTGAACAAAAAGCTAAGTTCAAGTTGAATCAGCCTCTCCTGAGCCTGCAGCTGAAGCACCAACATGAAAATTGGAGAGCATCTGACTCTCTCTTCCCTTTCACACTATTTTTAAAAGCCAACTACTAGTGCAGATATGTGGGTATGTGGCATTTCCTAACATCAGCCTCCAGGCAATTACTGGGACTTGCTCCTGCCCAGTGCTACAGTGCAAAAGGAGGTGAGAGCCCAGTGCTCTCCCTGTCACAGTCATCCCTTGTGTCCCTGTCCCTGCAGGCACAGCCACCTTGGGAAGGCTGCACATTTTTGCTGCTCCTAGCATTAGAAGCAGGACTATCTCTGCCTCTCTGCTCCAACCATGCTTGCCAAGGTTTGTTTAATTCCTCCTTCCCTTTAATTTTGTTCTCTCTTACTATAAGGCTTGACCTCAAAAGATTTCCAGGCCTTTCTCTGACTTGGGTATTTTTAGGCTTTAAAATTCAGTGGTGATCCTTCCCTCCTCCTCATGTCTGAGTTGTCCCCTGATGGGATAAGAAGGAAAGCCTGTTCTTCCTTTGACTTCAGTCATCACCTCCTTATTTTTGTGGATAACAGTCTCATAAACAACATTATATTCTTGTGTTTTAATTTCACAGAGAAGATCAGTTTTTGTGGTGCAATAGCACAAGATTGTGGAAGGGGTCCACAAACAATTCACTGATGTGAAAGTGCCCTTACCCATCTTCCCTTTGTTTGCAATACTTAGACATATTAATAACTGAATAGAAATCAAACTGCTCTCAGCCAGCAGCTCAATAAGAACAAAATATTTCATTAAAAACAGCTCAGTAAGATGAAAACACTTTAAAACTGGCTTAGAAGAAAAAGGGCAACAAAACTTTATCCACCCAAATTGCAAACTGGAAAAAACAGTTTGCAAAGATAGCGGTTTAATCACTATTTGAAAGAACTATTGTTCTGCAGACCTCAAGGCAGGAACTGTGTTGCTGTTGTGGGATCCAGTCCAGTCCCACCACAAGGGCTAATGCAGTAAGTTCCCAGCATCACAATCTCTGGCCCTGGCATGTGCTCTGCAAGCGAGTGGGACATGGGGGTACTTTTTGGCATGAGGGGTGTTGCACTTTCCTCCTGTGCCTCCCTAAGTCCAGAAAATAAAATACCCCTGTTCACAGGCAATTTAGCAGGGTGAGAGGCAGCTCTGCCATCTGCATTCATTAGCACTGTGTCTGGCACACCCCATTCTGGGGAGGAGTGGATTTGTTCACTGGGTTTTGGGAGGATGTTTTGAGTTAAAAGGCCTTTTCCATAAATAGTCACGGTCAATTCAGCCCTTCCAGACCGTTTCTGGTAAATGGGATGCTGGGTTTCTCATATTCCGAGGGGGAACTGGAGCGTCACATGGGAAAATGCCAGGGACCTGTGTGTCTTTGTGTCACTTGTGTTGGTTTCAGCAGCATCCGCCTGGATTTAAATAGGAGCCTTTCAAAGGCAGAGTTTAAATGGTGCATTTATGGCTGCTTTATCCTGCAATAGTAAATGCCGGGAATTGTAGGTTCATTGCGGCAGCCTGGCTCAGCTGACGGGTTTTCTTTGTGCAGCCCAGATTTATGTGACCTTGTGTCCTGAGACCTGCTGTCTGTGGCCAGTGTTTGTGTGTCACCTGGGACATAGAAAGGCAATACCGCAAGGACTCTGTGTGTACGAAGGTAGCAGCTGGCTCCTTGAGGACTCTTGACAGTGGGATTTTAGTCACTGATTTAGCTTCAATGCTATATGAAACTTCCTGTTGTATGTTCTACAAAGCTGCCTGAAGCACATCCCTGTACAGTAATTAAATAGGCAGGCAAGGCTGTACCCTCTTGGGACACAATTCATTTTCACCTGAGATAACTGAGGATAAACTGCAAATTGCCTTACCTTTCCTGCTGTTTGCCGGCCTGTCCTTATCCTCGTGGACTGGAGAGGGACAGCACAACCCATTAAGGTGACAGAGAAACGCTCTCATGCCCCTAGCTCTGACAAGGCAGGTATTTTCTCATTTTTCTCTCTCCAGACTCTGGGAGTTGAAGGTCTCCATCATTCACAAGCCTACAGCCTTGTCTCCCAATCATATATCCCCATGGGAGTCACGAGGATGTTTCTCACCTGAAATATCCTCATGCTGTTGTGGGTAAGAGTATTCCTGCATACAGAAGCTTTGGGTTTTGTGGAGGAGGGGCAAAGGAAGTAGAAAAAATAGGATTTTTTTTCCCAAGTGAAAGCTCTGACTTCTCTCACACAGAAGATGAATAGCAGCTTTACTCATATGCTCATGAACATAGACCTGGCACTATAAATTCATGCTGACAGTGCCAGGCACGCATGGGTGGCTGCTGCTGAGGCCTTGGATGCAGGAGGACATGAGCAGTGTCAGCACCCTAGGTATTATGTGTCACTTAGAAAGGTAGTCTGGTACCCTCAACTGATTCTATAAATTTAAGCCCAAACCCCAGTGTAAACTGCACGTTAGTTATATTAATGATGTCTTACTTATGCCACATCCCAGAATTCTTGCTTTTCCAAACCGGAAATTGTATTTCCAAATATTAAAACATCTGTTGATGTGCTTTCCCTTAGTGTAAATTACCTGTGAAATGAAGTTATTTAATGGTGTGGAATAACGCCAGCTCTTTGCTTATATCTCAGGAGACAACAAGTCTGCAACAGAAAGGATAACAGTGGTTTGTTCATCAGGTGTTGGCACTTCTGAAAATGGTTGGCAGTGTTTGCTCAGAAATTGGGAAGGGATCTAACGATCCAGAACTAATCTAATTTGCATGGATATTTTACCTTAAATGCTACCTTGAACAAAATTACAGTTCTGGAGACATCTTTAGGAAGGTAGAAGAGACTGAGAAAATGGAGACAAACAGAAAACAATGCATATTTTAAGAAGGTTGAATTATCCTCTAGAAGTTCTGGTCTCTTCCAGTGAATTCTACAGAGAGCCTAACAGCGCTCAGGTAACCAGCTTATTTTTATATACTTATTTTTAGCACCCAGTGTGTCGGGACTGCTTCTTTCTGAGCATGTGAGTGTCAATTGCTCATTGCCCTCTTCAACCCAGTGTCTGATGGTGATGTGCTGACAGCATAGCCATCTATTAGTTCTGCTGCTGTGTGATGTTAATAAAGACTTGGCTTAACAGGTCCCTACTGAAAGTTCGAACACTTCAGGAAATTTGAAGGCAGGTAGCATATCTGAAAAGTTATGGCAGCAGCAGAAATTTATAGGAGGTGAAAACAAATCAAAATAGAGGATAAAGCATATTGAAGTAGAGGGTTAGGTGAGGTGAAGGCAGTCAAACTGCAGTTTGCCTGCTGAAAAGAGGAGATTCAATTCCTCTTAAACAAGAAGGATTAGAGAAGAGTTATTTCTGTCACTGCTTTTTGAATTGGTTGCAAAGTAAGCTCTTACTTGCTTTCAGGAAGCAATGGGACTTGGTTGTACTGCAGAAAATCAGGAGGGATGGAGCAGAAGAGAAGGGGTATTGCAGCTTTACTGAGCCTTTCAGCACACCAGGCCCTGGGCTGACTGCAGATACATGTCTGCTAACAGGTCTGCTGCGCCTTGTCTTCAGAGAGGTGACACCCCAGTGTCACACCACTATTGTGCTTCAAAAAAGGTTGTGTGACCACAATGCTTCTTCAGTGCTCAGGCCCAGCTCTGTGCAGCTCTTCAGCAAATCCTGGGGAAGCACAGTTCCCTTCCTGGCCTCAGCAATTCCTTGAGTGGGGTGTGATGATGCAGAGGGGGAGGAAGGCTCCAGCATCCTCCTCCTATGCAGCCTCCACCAGAAGTGGTGCCCCAGTCAGACTGGCTGTCAAAGTGGTGGTAATGATGGGGAGATCACTGAGACAACTTTAATATCCCTCCAAACACTGCTGGTGATTACAGTCACAGCACACAGCAGTACTTGGTGGTATCAGGACCTATCTCATACACCTAGTTTACTTTTTGTGGGGAGGAGTGAAAGGAGTTAGACGCTCAGTGTCATCCAAGTCACAAGTATCAGACCTCATTGCTGTGGGTCCAGGAATGGAGAAGGAAAATAGCACTCTAAGGCACAGAGGCAACAGTAATCAAAGAATCATAGAACAGATACTCTTGGGTTGGAAGGGACCCCAAATACCATTCAGTTCCAACCCCCATACCATACCAGGGATACCTTTCACTAGACCAGGTTGCTCAGAGCTCCATCCAACCTGGCCTTGAACACTTCCAGGGTGTGTGTCCTCACAGATGCTCCTCTGATTTTCAGCAGAGGTCCTTGCTGATGTTCTGAGTGACAGCAGCCTCAGTGAGTTTCCATAGACTTCCTCAAACTCTCCTTTCAGTTTCTGCATCTTTCACCGACCCAAGTCTAATTCTTAATTATCAGAGCAAGTGGAACAAGGGCTGATTTCTTTACACAGAGCAGACAAAATTATATGAATTTTCTTAGCTCTTGGACCCTTCTGATGATCAGGTTTTCATATTTCTCATAGGAGGGATGTAATGGTTTGATGGACATGCAGTTGCAATGGGTGTGGGATGACAATGAGGTAGGCTGGGGGATGAAGTGGTTGAAAGCAGCTCTCCAGAAAAAGACTTGAGGATAGTGGGGGTTGAAGGACTGGACATAAGCTGACAATGTGCACTTAGAAGCCCAGAAAGCCAACTGTATCCTGGGCTGCTCCAACAGCAGTATAGCCAGCAGGTTGAGGAGCTGAGTCTCCCCCTTCACTTTGCCCTTGTGAGACCCCACCTGCAGTACTGCATCCAGTTCTGGATATGGACCTGTTGGAATGAATCCAGTGGAGGTCACAACAATGATCAGAGTGCTGGAGCACCTCTCCTATGAAGACAGGCTGAGAGAGTTGTGGGTCTTCAGCCTGGAGAAGAGGAGGCCCTGGGGAGATTTTATTGCAGCCTTACAGTACTTAAAAAGGGCTTATAAGAAAGATGGAGATAGATATTTTAGCAGGCCATGTAGCCATAGTACAATGAATAAAGGTTTTAAACTGAAAGATGATTGATTCATCAGAGATTTCTTCCTCACATCTAGTCTGAAGGTGGGAAAATACCCATCCTTGGAAACATTCAAAGTCAGATCAGATGGGGCTTTGAGCAACCAGATCTAGTTGTTCCTGCTCACTGCAGGAGGGTTGGACTAGGTGGCCTTTAGAAGTTCCTTCCAGCCCAAAGTGTTCTACAATTCTATACACTACAACATCTGGAAACATGATTTGTCCTCCCACTTTTGGATGGACAAAGTGAGAACAAGGCCAGACTAGGGTTTTATAAAGGCAATTTAACAAAGGTGGCTTATAAACCTCAAGGGCCTGAGTGCGTCTCAGTGCCATTTTACCTGTCCAGCATTGATTGTGTAATGATGGTGCAAGAACAGGTAAGAAATCAGGTAGTATTATGGGTGAGAGCAGCAAAGTCACCCCAAACTAGTTGCAACATGGGATCAACATGGAGGAGCACTCCCAGGTGGTCTGGGTTCAAGCTTTCCTCATTTAGACAGCACTAAATGTCACTCCTAGCTCACAGCTGAGTCTGGGCTGGTCTCCACGCAATGTGGACATAATATTAGTTGCCAGAGGAGCGTTGTGCATTTATCCAAACTACAATCTAGATTCTGCTGCTGAGGAGCAGCTAGCATTTAAACTCTTTATCCTTGTATTTCAGAAAGAATCCAATGTTGTGTGTTTCCTTTTTCTTTTTCCTAATGTAGATGGCTGGAGGGAGCTTAAGAGCAACTTAATGGTGTCCCTGCAGCTCACCAGATCCAGCTTCCCCAGCATCCTCAGCTTTTGAGCTTCAGGCACTGGCATGGGTGTAAGTTCTATCAATCACCACAGTGTTGCAGAAAACAAAGGAGATCTCAGCACAGCAGGAGCCAAAGATCCCAGAAAAACAGTTCCTCCTTGTTCAAACATGCAGGCTGCATCCATGCAAGGAGTCAGACCAGCCAAGAATTAAGTCTTGAGAAAAGGAAAGGATCTGAATAATCCTTCATCTGATAGTGAGAGTGCCTTCTTTCTTACATGCTGAAATTCACCGTTAATTAACTTGCTCACCTTCCTCCGGAGAAAATAAGTACACTTATATACAGGGTAGGATTTGAGTGCAAGTTGGCACGCCTTGGTAGCTTAAGTCAAGAGGCCTGTGGTGGCAGGCAGTCTTTCCATTAGGAATGAAGCCATGGGTAACATAAGCAGTGAGGAGCCACTGTGGCCAAAATGATTTATGGACTCCAGGTCCTATCCTGTTCTCAGTCCTCTTGACCTCCACAGAAATGCTCCATGGGGAGCTGGCAGGTTGGTGTCACAGCTGCTGCAACAGGGGTGGCTGTGAGGGAGAGTCCTCGACACATGGGAGGAAGGGAAGCCTGTGAGCTGAGCTGCAGCATTAAGAGAGGGCTGTCCCCAGGGTCTGGTGGGCATTCAGTCTTGTGGGAATTCACCACTCTTATTCCAGTTATGAAGCTTGGTTAAGAGATTACCTTCAACAGAGGCCATCAAAATACCTCAATTTATGATTGTCCTGCTGCTGTGGAATAAAGGTGGAGACACCATCACCTCCCTGGGCAATCTGTGTCAGTGTTTGATCAACCTCACAGTTGAAAAAGTGTTTCCTCATATTCAGAGGGAAACTTTGGCTTCAGTTTGCCCCCATTGCCTCTTGTCCTGTCACTGGGTACCACCAAAAAGAACCTGGCTTTTACTTCTTTGCAGCCTCAGAGTATTTATATGCATTGATAAGATTCCCTTTGAGCCTCCTGTCCACTCTGTATCTCTTAATCTCTTTCATGAGCTTTTATTGGAGTCTTTCCAGTATGTCCATGTTTCTCTTGTACTGGGAAGCCCACAATTGGACACAATACTCCAGCTGTCACCTCACAAGTGTGGATTAGAGGGAAGGCTCTTGACTCGCTGGCGATATCTTGTCTAATGAAGCCCATGGCTCCTGTTCAACTTAGTGTCCAGCAGGACCCTCAGATCCTTTTCTGCCAAGCTGCTTTCCAGTGGAGTGGCCCTCAGCATATCCTGGTGCATAAGGCTGTCCAGGGGCAGGACTTCATACTTCCTGTTGAACTTCATGAGGTTCCTGCTGCCCCATTTCTCCAGCCTATTGAGGTCTCTTGATGGCACACAGAGAGGCTGCAAACTTGCTGAAAGCACATGCTTCTCTCTCATCCAGACCATTAATTAAGATGTCAAACAGGACTAGACTCAGTATAGATCCTACACTGCTAATCTCTGAGTTCCAAGTAAACTTGATGTCACTCATCACCATGCTCTGGGCCCAGCCATTCAGGCAGTTCTCAACCCCCCTCACTGTCTGCTCAACTAACTCACACATCAACAGCTTTTCTATGGGAGCCTAATGTACGATAATGTTGAAGTCCTTACAGAAGTCCAGGTATAAACTGTCTACTCCTCTTCTCTCATCTCCAGCCTGGTCATTTCTTCATATGAGTTTGTCAAGTTGGTCAAACATGGATTTCTTTTAGTGAAACTGTGCTGACTGCTCCTGCTGACTTTCTTGTCATTCATGTACCAGGAAATTGTGTCCAGGGATAAAGTTGAGGCTGATCAGCCTGTAGTTCCTTGCATCCTCCTTCTTATCCTTCCTGAAGATAGGAACAACACTTGATTTTCTGCAGGCTTTGGACACTTACTCATCCCATTTTATGGGAAAAGATGTCACTCCTTAAAAGGACTGACATAATGATGCGGTAAAACAGCATCATTTCTGAAGAGACTGCATGTTGGAAACGGTTTTTCTGGCCTGGCTGTGCTGGCAAACACTTTAGAGATAAAGGGTGCCTCAAAAACCAGAGGATTATTTGGCTGCAACCTTCTGTACTTCAATTCCACCTATGGATTCACAAATAACATTTGCTTAGGCGATCTTGCAGGCTATAAAAAGTTGAGAACGCAAAGACAAAGACACAGAAGTTCAAGTCCCTGTGGTCATCTCTCCCTAATGATTTCCTCCTGGCACGACATGGAACTTGCTGCATTTTCAATGACTGGTCTCTGCTCAAGGGTCCCAGCTCTGCAGTGAACTGTGTCAACCATACCCTACTTGGCAGTGGAAATGCTTTAGTACTCAACCACACAGCAAAGGAAGTAAGAACACCAACAACAGAAAGATAATTAGGGAAAGATATCCAATAGGTATGCAAATTAATCTCTGTCCACAAAGATCCTGTGATTTTGTGTACTTATTACTTCTATTAAATGTGACATATTTAAAGCTTCCCTTTGTCAAAAGTGCTTTTTCACTCTTTCTCTCTGACCTCATTGAGCTAGTTCATAAGCAAAAAAGCAGACTAAAGGGAAGCTAAATATAATTTATTAAACACTTGGGACCACTGGAAAAAATGCCGTGTATAAAACCTTCATGAAACATACAGTATTCTAAAACATTTTATTTTGCTGAAGGTTTTGAAGTATTAATTACCAATAACATTACAAATTTCAATATTTATCTACCAACCATTCCCTTGCTTGCAAGGAGCTTAACCAGCTCCCTCCACACCACACCTGCTGCTACTCCTTTTTCTTCTTTGCATCCAAGCTCATAGCAACCACTGTTTGACCTACGTGACAAAAAAGCACTAAATGTACCTTGGCTGTAGGTCACAGCTCAACAGAAAAGGACTGTTTCTTGAAAGAAGATGGGGTGCTTGCCTAACGTGGAAGGTCCCTGGCAGGCCAGCACAGAGCCAGTGCAGTTATTTGGTCTGCAACCCCAACACAAAAGATGAGGCTCTGAGTGGAGGTCATTAAGGGCTGGGTCAGTTACTAGGAAGCAGGTTTTGGAGAGTCAAAGTGATAGGCTGAGCCCATGGGACAGCAGCTGATTTCTGACTGATTTCTAACAGGCAGATGCAACCACTTCCTTCCTTGTGCCCATCTGTTGCCTTGGTCTCATCTCCAAAAATCATCATTTGCTGCTGCAGGGCTCCTGGGTTTCAGCAGGAACATCTCATCCTTTTGCACAGCTGAGGTTGGATGAGGACTCTGGTGGTGGAGATCTCTGAGGAGGCAGTGCCACCACACGGTGCACCTCCAGAAGATGCACAGCAACCCCACGTGCCATTCCATGTGTCAGCTAGCACTTTTCAGCTGTGGTGGCTGGAGACCAACATCCTCAGCAGGCATAGAGCTGCTGACATAGCTAAATGGCATGAGACTTTGGTGAGCGCTGGCCAGCATAAGGCTCCAGCACATGATGTATATCATTCACGGCACGACATGGAGCTTGGCTGGATCCAGCATTGCTAGATGAGAATAGAGACAACATCCTAAAATAGTCAGGGGAAACGATGAGAGCATGAGTACCATCTTAAGGCATGGAAGGCATATTCTGCACAGTAGACAGTCAGATAAATTTGTTCCTATGTGTAGTGGGAGTTGTGATGGCTATCTGGACCAACATTTCAGCCTTCAGGAGGTATGAGGCAATTCCGTGCAGCTGTATCCTCTCTCACTGCAAGCTAAATGATGTCACACCTAAACTCTGCTGCCAGAGGCTTGGCTCACATTTGGGCACTTGCTGCTGCTCGGGAGCTGTGTGATAACTTGCCAATCTATAGTCGTGTGTCGGAGCCTCTTAATGGGTGAAAATCAGAAGCAACTCCATAAAAGTCAATTACACTGGTGCAAAACATGGGCAACGAGCCTTCTGTGCACTTATCAGTGAGGCTGGGCCCGTTAGTCATGAATTACTCAAAACTGTACAGAGAAAAAACAAATGTCTGTCTGGCATTATTGAAGTAACTGCTTCAAGCTAAGATTTATGGGAAATGGGCTGTGAAATGGGAAACAGCTTTCTTTCTAAGCTCACGTGCCACTAAGTAGTTTACTATATTCCACGTGTGCTTGCAAGTTATCTTTTGTCATGTTGAGCACATATTTTTTATTAACATTCTTTGGGAAGTCATGGTTAGCTGGAAAATTTTTTATTCAGAAAATATCTTCCTTGGAACTGAATCTGTGTAAAAAGCTCAAGTAGCATAACAAGGAAAAACAGCAGTTCTGAGAACTACCATGCTCTTCCTTCACATTGTGACTTCCAGTAAATGCCCCAGTGTAATGGGTTAACCTTGGCTGGCCACCAGGTGCCCACAGTCTCTTTAACCCCTTCCCCCCCAAAAAAAGTCAGGCAGGGAAAAAGAATATGATGGCAAACGGTGGGTTGAGATAAGGCAGTTTACTAAAGCAAAAATGAAAGCAAAGCAAAGCAAAGCCCGCGCAAAAGCTTCCCATCCGTGGCGATGACCGGCCACATCCAGAGAAGTAGGGCTTCAATGCATGTAGTGGCTCTCTTGGTGAGCCACCATGGGAGACAGTGGATGCCCCCCCTCTTCCTGCTTCTCCCCAGCTTCATACCTGAGCTGACGTCATATGGTATGGAATATTCCTTTGGTCAGTTTGGGTCAGCTGGCCCACTTGTGTCCCCTCCCAAAATCCTGCCGTCAGTTGGGGAAGGGACACTACAGTCCCAGTACTGTGCTCAGCAGTAGCCAAAACACTGGCGTATTATCAGCACCACGCCAGCCACCAATGCACAGCACAGCACTGTGAGAGCTGCTGTATGGGAAATGGGCTCCATCTCAGACAGACCCAATACAGTCTCCACCCCTTATTCCATACCATTTGCGTCATACTCAGATCCCAGATAGGACACATGCATTCCCTCGCTATCTCCCACGCTTTCACAGATAGAAAGTATTATCCTCTTCTGTGGCCTTCTTCTGCCCCTCCAGATCCCGGGTTGCATTCCATTGAGGTGGGCACTCTGGATAGAAGAGGCAACACAATTGATTGTTGGGCACCAACACCAGCCCGGCTCAGGTCGCTCCGCACTCTCCTTTGTCATCGCGAACCTCGTTCCCCACCATCCTGCCATTGTACCTCCTGGAACAAGCAACTCACAAAATCGATTATTTTTCCCCCAAGGTTAAATCAAAACTGCAGTCCCAGAGCTTGGGTAGGACCCTTGGGGAAAATCAACCTGCACCAGCCGTGGGCTCCAGGCACGAGAAGGACTTTGTCTATGAAACTGTTATGACGTTCTTGTTAATAGATCCCATGGGGCGGGTTAGAGTGGAATGGCACTGAATGTTTATATATATGGCAGGTTAATTTTAGAACAATTTGGTTGCAATAGAAAGGAGATATATAGCCATTTTGGTTATTATCTATAGAAATATAGCAATATAAAAGTATAAAAATATCACATAAGAAATTATATATGGAAAAGAAAGAGAGAGAAAGAAAGGAAAAGAGTAGATAGCAGAGAGGAAAGATACCACCACCAGCAGCGAGACTTGACTGTTGGAATTTAGATATCTGTTGGTGGAAGTGATGGTTGCAGTCTGTTGGGGCTGGGGAAAGCCCCCAAAACAGAAAGTTCAAGTAGTTAATATACATTTTGGTTGTGAATGCCCAGGTACCTCCCCTGGGTTGAGAGTTTCACACTGTCTGATGCAGTACTGTGGATTTTTTGCAACACTGTGGATCATGTCCAGTCCTCTGATGAAAGGCCCCAGAATTGAGTCTGGGGGCTCTTTAGGGGTTTTTGATGGTGTATACCTTGTAAGACATGACAGCTGCTTCTCATGCCAGCATAATTGAGCCAGTTATGCCCCATCAGAAAGGATGAACACCTTCAGGCTTACATGGGAACATCCCAATGTCTCCCATGGTGGGAGAAATCTTATACTTGAGCTTATATCTTGATACTTACTGGAAGGGAAGACATTGGCATGATAAAAAGCATTATCCCGCTTTGCAGAATTGGTCTCTTTTCTGGTGCAAAAACCAGCTTTTTGTTAAACAAAGGTTGGTTTGTGGTGGTCATCCTCAGGTGGTGGGTGCACACCTTCTCTGTTTTACACAGATTAGAGTTTTCACCACCACAAAAAAAAAAAAATCTCTTCGACTTTGGCTGTGGGGTACAAATCTGGTCCTGATGGTGTCCCCAGGTCTGGGAGCCAGCTCACACCATGGACCACTCCTACAATAGCATGATCCCCCTGTGCCGATTGGTCTCAGTGCTAGAAATCCTGCAGGGAATTATCTTCCAGCAAAGTTCTAAGGTGCTTTTTAATAAACACCTGAGCATGTCCCAGGCCAGCAGAGAAAGGATGTGAGTAATCTGTGCCCAGAAGAGGCTAGGTAGCACTGCTAGGGGCTGAGGGATCCTTCTTCTCATGGCAGGAGGTACTTTCCACCCATCTGAGCCTTACAGACTTGTGTCAGGCTTTCCTTGACAGAGACAAGAGGTTTTCCATCCCAGGTGGGAATCCTGGAAAATGTATTTTTGAAATTATGTTCCCTGGGAGAGGGCAACCAGACCTGCTGAACACATGGCCATGAAAAAGTGGCAGAAAACAGCAGCCACAGCAGGGATATTGAAAGAGAAAACTCTATTGCATTGGCTCCTCCAGCATATTGGATGGCACTCAGTGCCAGCTCCTCTGCTGGGACATCCATTGCCATGGTCCCAAGGACATGACAGCAGTGGCATTTGCTATCCCAGGGTTGTGCTGTGCACCCTGGCTGTTCAGTGCTCCCCCAACTCTAGTCTGATGTGCGGTCCCAGGCTGAGGTTTTGTTAGCTTCAGGAGAGAACATGTTCTTTTCAGCCTGACCTTTCTCTTTCAAATCCCAGTGGTAAAGGAGTTACTCAGATTAGGGATAAAATTGGCAGAATGCAGCAAAGGTTTCTGAAAGGTTTCAGTATCAACAGAAATTTCAGCTTATTGAAGCAATTTCCTGAGTCTTTTAACCTAACTCTAAACCCAGCAGTTTTATCCTGAAGGGCACAGAAACATTTGGAAACCTATTAGACTCTCTACTGTTAGCTGTTTCTATGGGAAAATGGAAGCTATAGGAACAAATGAGCAATGGCAATATCCAGCAAGTTATTCCTTGCCATTTTTATTGCATAATAGTACAGATCACACAAGTAAAATTTTGTCTGTCCGTGTGGAGGTGGGGGATGGACTCTGGCATACCCTTAGTCCCTGTAACAAGAACTATCTCAGCACTCCCAAATACTTCAATTAAATTAAATTCCAGTCCTTCCTATGTGACACGAAGGCAATGCCAAATAATCACTTGATATACAAAAGCCCCAGGGTAGTGGACCAAAATATCTGTAGAAATGCTTTTCAACAGCAGTTACAGGTTTTAGGTTCCCTTGATGCTTCTGCTCCCGTTTGCTGGATTTATTTTTTTGGCATGTCAGGCTAGTGTCAGAAGAGCAGCCCACTAGAGGTGTGGCAGCTCATATGCACATGTGTTTAACTGGAGAGGGCAAGAAGGTCCTGCTGCTCACAGCACAGCATCATCTCCAGCACCACATGGCCATATCTGCCCCACAGACCACACCAGCAGCTGCTTGTCACTGATTGTGTTTAAAACATGTCTGAGGAGGATGTGTCAAGACCCATGTTTTATGGTCTAGGCCAGTGGTTAGGCAGTTGCTGGGAGAAATGTATACAGCTGTGCCTCTTCTAGGAGAGACAGACCTGTGCCTCCTTCCTAAAGGGTAGATACTCTAAGTGTCCAGCCAGCAGAGATTCTGGACAAGGATACAGTTAAGTTTTTCTTGTGAAAAGTGTTTTATTTCGTATTCACTGGGACAAAAAGGGTATGAATTCTGGGTACCACCTAGTAGGAGACCTGCTGTCAATTCCCACTTGATGTGTAAAATTACAGATCCTTTCATTCATCTTAAAGGGGGACTCAGATACATACCCTCATGTCTATATTATGGAGACATACTTATTTATGGGCACTCGATGACCTAAAGAACAATCACTCTTCCTATGCATTAAAACAAATGAAATAATGCAAATTTGCTCCCCCATCACTACATTCACTAGCAGAGGAGACTGTCCCTGAGAAGGTAGTGACAGTGGCAGTCATTAAAACCAGGGAAATAAATAAGGAACTAGTGATTCCTGCAACAGATGAGCAAACTTCCAAAACAATGCCTATAGATTCCTGGTCCTAAAAGCCTTGGGGAGAAGCAGTTTGGGTTGTTGCTAACAGTGGTTCAGCCTTTTTATAGCAAAATTGAGCACTGCTGTTTTCTACCACTGTCTCTCCCCTGGTGGCACTGTGTTGGTGTTCACAGCAATAGGTTAATCACTAAAAAATTATCTATCTCATTCCTTATACAAAGACAACACACAGTCCTTTGTATCTGCATCCACTGGAACCAGCAAAGGAAACCTGGGTGCAAACACCCGAGTGTTTTGCCTTGGATTAAGTGTGAACTTCCTCACCTATTGCTTCTGAAAAATCTCATCCCACGGGTCAGCTGCCAGTTCTTTTTTATTATTACTAAAATACTTATCACTCAGCTTTCCAAAATACACTACTAATCCAATGGATTGTAGGAGACCAGAAGGTATTTTTCTCCTCCTTGTGATTTTTACAACATTCTTCACTTTGCATTTGAAAGAAACTTGAGGTGAATATGAACTCTTCGTAAGATCAGAGTGAAAATCCTCTGTAAAGGTTTTCCAATCACCTTAATGCAAGCCTGAAAAAGTGCAGAGCAACAAGAACTTTCCACTGCACAATTTGGATGTGCCTTCTCTGTGTGCTGCTGCCTTATCACACCTCCACTCCCAGACACCCAGATACCCTCTGCCCCTGCCTGCTCTGGCATCTTGTCCCTTGCACCAGGTCATGGTGACAAGGAAGTGCTGCTGGGGTAAACAGCATAAGAGGTAACACACCTGGCTTTGGGTTCATCCCTGGCAAACTCTTCCATGATGGGCAGTAATCCACTGATGTCATGACACAGCCTGGTCTGCCAGCTGATGTGTAAATATTTAATGGCTTCTCAGCCAGTGAATGTAATGTTTTTTCCTGCTGAGAGGAGGTCTTAGAGTCCTCAGCAATTTTGCTTTGGGAGGCAGCTCTTCACATGAGTTGCTAATCTCAAGGAGATGACGCTTTCCTTCCTCCTCCCAAAGTGTGATTTAGATCACTTAAATAATCACCATCAAATATATTAGCAAAAGTAGTTTTAATAAGATGCTGTAAGAGTGGGACTTAATGAAGTTTCATGGCAAGGTTCGCTCTGTTACTGCATGGCGCAATCATTTGAGCAATGATTTAAAACTACAAAGGCACAAATTGAAGTTATCACAACAAAATCAAAGTAATCAATGCACAAATCAAAGTTACCATACTACAAAGTTATGTATGATATTGATCACTTACCAAAGATTTGCCATTGGTAAAAGGTTTCTCTGCCTTGAGGATCAACCTTGAGAAGTGTCCCAGCTCAAGGGGAAATCTCCAACATGCAGCCAGATTGCATGGCCAGGAGAGCCCAAAGAAGGCTCACTTAGGCTGTCATATTTATGGAATAAAGTGGTTGACTCATAGTCAAATTGCATATGATGGGAAAGGTATGCATGTGACTACTTAGATCCACAACTTCTTTTGTTCCCTGATAAATGGGTCTTGGAAAAGCCACTATTCACGTGTTAATCACATGATCATTGTGCCAACCTCGTATGCTTCAATGCACTGCGTCATTCTGCTTCTTTGTGAGTTTTCAGAGAACAGACTGAAATTAGAGAAATTCTTGGCCCAGTCGTGTCTCAGACCTTTTCCTCCCATTCATCCTGTATCAAACCACTTCTAGTCTGGTTAAGGGATGCATCCATCACAGGTTATCAGTCATATCTCTCCAAGGATGCAGTGGCACAGCCCAGCTTCAGTTTTAAGGCTTCAAAGCTCAACTTTCTGAATTAACTTTTGGTTTTCAAAATTTAAATTTTATTAAGCCGTCATAGTCATCTACATATCTCACTCTTGTATTTTTGTTCAAATTTAAAATTTAATGATGATTTTATACTTTTACAGGAAAAGTGATACTCCAAATGAAAACCTACTTCCATTCTTTCTGGTTGGTGCTTTTCTATATATTTTGGGGTTTTTTTAGGAGATTTTCTCTGTCTTTTTGAGATTCTGGCTTTGTGCAGCGATTTGAAACAGATCATTTCTGAAACTTTCATATCTCCCTACAAATAGACCCATCACTACAACACTTCCAGCTACAGCTTTCTCAGGATTAACATGCATGAATTGATTTTTTTAAAGATTCCCAGTGAAAATGCACTTTTGCCATAAGGCCAGCATATGCCAGAGAGGGACAGACCTCAGTTCACCCATGGGAGATGGCCCTTCGTGTCCTGAGAGGAAACAAGTCCCACATGGGACAAGCCACCCTCTCTCCATTTTCACGGTGCTGGCTGACATGAACTGCCTCACGTACTCGCTGCTAGTGCCTGTTTTGACTGGCTTGTCTGCTAACAAATGACCCAAAGCACATGTGCAGAAACAGGGCCAAAATTATGCTTGTGGCACAACTCCAGCTGACAAGTCCCAGTCTGGAATAGCCTCCTGGCAGCTGGTGGGTGGCAATGGCTGCCTCCTCCACTTAAAGCTCAGGGGAGACCCAGCATGACTTTTGGGGAGAAAGGCTCCTCAGGCAGGATCCCTTTCACTTAAGTTTAGATGCTTACAGCCTGCAGCTGAGTGAGCTGGCCAGGGTTCCCTTTAGTGGAAAGCAGGACTTCCAGGGGTCATATCTCCTCATCCCAGGTTAGATGAAGGTCAGATGAAGCAGCCTGGAAACACCAGTTGTTTCATTGACTATAAAAGGGTTCTCAGCTGCCAGCTCTGGGATAGGATATATCATCCTTGAGGTTTAGTACTTTGCTTAGGTGCAGATGTCCAATATCTGCTTGGCCTGTAGCTGCTGGCCCCTAGAAGTCTTTCTTGTCCCCACCTCCAAGTCAATCATTTGCCAGGTGCCAAAGCCCCTTCAGAGCAGGACACTGGCAGCTGAGAGGTGTGGGTGCAGGGGAAACCTTGCTCAGCCTCTTCCTGCACTGGGCTTTTGGAGGGAAGATGTGTCCACTGGATGGATACAGATGGGTACTGCCAGTGGAGACCACATTCATGGCAAAATTGACAGAATTGCCCACAATATTTTAGTACTGGCAGTATATACCTTTTTAAAATTGTTTTTTCTTTCTTTTTTCCTTTTATCATACAGATACATTTGAGAAGGTTTAGGTTTTAATTGTCTGCATCCAATTAATAAACTAAAAGGCACAACTCTGACACTCAAGTGATTCCTATGCTGATTCCCAAGCCATTCTTTTAAGGTCTGCAGACCATAAAACCTTCTCATCCACACAGTTTCTAGAAAAAAAACATAAGGGCTAAAAGAACTTTCTACAACTTCTTCATCCAAAAATTACTGAACTGTTTGAGCTGAAACTCAGCAGGAGCCAAATGATGGAGCATGTGAAATGTTATCCTGAACAATTAAAACATGGCAAAGTTTAAGGAACTAAAAACAGGAAATAAAAACAAACATGAAATGGCTAGACATATTTATCTGCAGCAGGAATAACTTGTCACTTAATACTAATAAAGATCATGTTCATATTGGTTTAACCAGGTACTAAATGGGATTATTGTCTCATTTGTGACGTGTAATCAATAGGAAAAGAACAGCAGGAAGCCTCTAATGATTAGAAACAACTCAGATTCCAGGTAACAATGCTTTTATTCATACTCCAAAATCTCACTTCTCACTCTGCCTGCAAGTCCCCTGCCCCACACACACAAGGTGCAATGATGGCAGAAAGACCCACTGCCATCAGTGTCCTGAAAGTTTTGGGTTTCAGTCCCTGCTCTGGCTTTCTCTTTTAGAGAAGTGCACAGTCACACTCCTACGCAACGGCTCCTTAGTCAGCATTTCCTCACGTTTTAAGCATTTCCATAACCCTTTCCATAACCCCTTCTAAGAAGCAGGGCTGTCATCAGCACGTTGCTTTAAGGCTGCAATAGGAGAACACTCCGCTCAGCCACTTCCATTTCAGGCATGACTACACCCCTGCCTCCTGCAAGGGCAGCAGCCTTTCTCTGTTTTGTTCAGAGAGCAGCCTAGTTCTGAGAAACTGCAAAACCTTAAAAAAGGGGCCTATCCCATATCTATATGCAGCACCTATTTTTTTTTAGGAAACCACAAATTCTATAGTCCTTGTGCTTTATCCTGGTGAAAGCCATACAGGCAGCTTTCTAGTGTTTATGCCTCTCAAAGCATCTGTGGGTTTTGCTGTGACAAGTTGACTATAATTTAAAAAAATAGTTTCTCTAAAAAGTTTTGTCTTGCAGTGTTCTGACACAAATCCAGTAAATGCTTTATTCATCCCAATTCTGAGCAGTTTGTGGTGATGGAAATATGACTGGTTCAGGGACTAGAGACTGATGCAGAAGAGAAGGGTGATTTTGGGAGGAATTTCCAGTCTGGGCCTATTTGTTGACATAATAAAGAAAACACTTAAGCTTTTCCTCTCTTATTTTTAAAAGTCAGTCATTTCCTTCATATATTTTACTGGGAAAAAATAAGAGGAAACACAGATTCTCACACCCTTATTATTGTGAGAACTCATTAGCAATTCTAACAGACTTTCTTTTTATCTCAACTACTGTTCAAATATTGTTGGCATGAGATAGGAATTCAGCTGAAAAAGAAATTTAAACTTGTAACACCAAAACTGATAGTTTTCCCTCCCTGTCATCTGTTGCAATGTCACCAGTTTACCGGCTGTCCACAGCCAAAGCATCTTCCTGAATTTCTAACAAAGCAGGAAAGGCAGGCAAAAATTTTTCAAAGGAAGAATATTTCAGGCCACCCTTATTCACTTTGTGAAAATGTGAAAACAAATCAGAAAATCCCTTAACCCACAAGATTGTGGGATTTATATTTTTAGTTTAGCCTTGAGGTTCATGGCCAAGATAGGAAACCAGACAAATCTTTTGCTGGCTACGCTACAAGTCCCTGTTTAACTGTGGGAAGATTAATGAACGTCTCTGATTTTTCCATGTTCTCATATGTACTATATGCATACATATTATCAGACAAACAGAAACACAGAGCCTATAAATGACTCCAAAGTCTTAAATCCCAGTCTCTACTGAAGTTCTAAAATAACTGAATGTTGTTTTCATGAAATGGCTGTTATTAAAATAGCCACAGGAAAAGGGAAGGCAGGCAGAAAGTCTCCAACCATCACATCCAGTTGAATACCCCAGTCCCTGAGCAGGGACATGGTGTCTGTCACCCTTACCCAACACCGTTTGAGGTGTCCCTGACAAACAGCACAGTCTTCACAGCCAGGCAAGACAGCAGGCAACAGTGATACCTGCTATCCTGGATTCTCTTGCTGGATTATAATGCTGTCCTGTGTGGCTTCCTTTGTGGATCTCTGCATGAATTAAATGGAATTTGTCATTCAAACTCAACTCTAGGAAAACTTTCATTTTTCCCACTAAACTCCCAATTTTTCTCTTTCTCATCATATGGCTGAAACATAATTATCCCATGATTTTCTTTTACAAAGCTGATAAATCTGCAGGCCAAGAGGGAAAAAGAGAAAAAAGGAAAAATAAAGAAACAGCAACAGAAATGGAAAAAAAAATAAAAAGCTGTGCTAAATGAAGCCAGTACAGATTTCATCCACCATAATTGCAGGATGAGCCACAGGTCAGTACCTTGAAGGGGAAGGCAGTCAATTTGCTAATTATTGCATTCAATGGAAAAGGGTCAGCTCACGGCTACTCTACAAAACCCAGTCATCATGAGCAGACTTGAAAACTGGAGCTAGTACATCTATCAAGTAAAACACCATTTAGAATAGCCTTTGCTTGTCAGTCTTAGCCAAAAGCATTCCTCTGGGCAAAGCCATTCCAACACCCCGCCACCCCATCCAGCCTTAATGTGTGGTGCCAGCTGGAAACGGAAGGAAGCAAGAGCATGTCATGGTAACCCTCAGTGACTACTTTTTGAATGAGGATTAGGACTCACTCTCTTGTTGCTTAAGGACTTTTTTATTTCTTCTAACCTTTTCATGCTGCACTGCCTAAAGTACTCACCTTTTTGCCTTTCTCATCCCACAGGGGACTTTCGAACTTCTATTTTCCATTTCTCCAGCAAACACAAACCAAGGCAGTGCCAAAACCATGCATTACCGTCCCATTTAAAACTGGAAAGAAACAGCATTCCTAGAAGAATAAACAGGGATTTTATAGCAAGTAGGACATCTATGTGGGAGCAGGAGATGTGGGAGTTTGTTTTCTCTCCTGCCATCTCCATACAACGTTTTCCTTTAGTTGAGCCAATGTTTGTCTAATTCAAAACTCATGAACAGCCTGGAGAGCAGAAACAGTTGAGCTGAGACCAAGCTTTTATAGGAAGGTAACTGGTTGGGCATTGTGAAACCCACTCCAGCACCTGCTGACCAGGAAGCACCTGAACCTCTCTATGATTTTACCTCTTCCTCCTTTTCCTCCCTCAGTAAAATCTCTTACTGCGAAGCAGGAAGGGAACTAGCCAAGGTCAGTATGATTTGGGGCTCAATTTACCACCAAACTTGCACTGAATACATCAGCAAGTGTGGCAGCACAACATCAGAGGATGTGCAAAGTGGTGCTGAGCATTCACTGTCCACATGTACATCTGGGGGAAGCTATTTCTACTTCTAGGTGGGTCATCCTGACCAAGTGTTCTGTTTTCTACCATGGCAGCTCTGTGATGGGAATCAGAGTACGGTTAAGTTGAGCCAATCAGATACACTACGAAAATGCTCCCTTGAGCTAACTAAACAACTGGTGAAAACAGGTTTTATTTCTTTTACCATTCCTCATGAAAAAGAAGACTTTTCCACATCATTTCATGTAAATTTGGTTTGGGTTTTTTTTTAGGTAAGGCATTCCAACTATAATTGGACAGCAGTTCTGAACACAAAACATTCCTTTTGGGGAACTGTACACAAAATTAAATACGTAAGCTATGAAAGGTCAAGACAGGGGAAGGCATAAGCAGGAAAACAAATCATATTAGCCTGCAAATGGGAGGGAAGCACTAGGTAGTTTTGAGTCTCAATATTCAAGGTAAAGAAAGTATTATTTTTGTTCACAGTTAAGCACTTGTTAACATACCCAGTCACTGCCAAATGGACTATTTCTATAAGTTCTTCTGAGGTAAAGTCAGTGTCCTTAGACTATTACTGACTAAAAAATAATCTGAGAAGTTTGTGATTATTAGCATAAATTCTCTGGGCAAACTTAAAAAGCAGGTAAATTAACAGAGAAGTAAGGAAAGTGCTCAGTATATACCCCAGGAATTTTGTAATTTTATTTTATTTAGGTTCATTTGAAAATCCATGGAGCTCCTCTCCAAAGAACTGTTAAATGAATTGCTGATTTCAGCCCTACAGCTGTAATATTTCAGGGGAAGTGAAAGGCTCTGGAGTTGTGAGTATAAATCAGGCAGATGCCTTCTTTCATTTTGTCCTGTCACTCTCGTTTTTCAGTGGTGCTCTCCAAGTTGATCAGGCTTGACAGTGGTGTCACATCCTATTCCTTTACCTCCTCGCTCCAACATCAGCATCACCAGGCTTCTACTGATCTGCACAGGATTGACAGCTTAGATTGACTGCATGACCCTCCCAGCCATCACAGGAAGCAGCCCCTTGATGACATCAATGGCACAGAAGCACTGCCTTTGGCACAAAACAGCTAAATTGCATTCTGAGAGTATTTAATGACTTCATGGTGAGACTGATTTGGTTTTTTGTTGTTTTTTTTTTTGTTTGGGGTTTTTTTTGTTTATTTTTGTGGCTTTTTTTTACCAAAACCAACAAAAGATGGTTTTAATACCTCATTGTGATTTTACAGGGTGACTGGAACTACCCCACTGAGATGCCACACTGACCACAATGACTCTCCCCAGTTTAACAGCTCCAGATCTCCAAATTTCGTACTGTCATTCCTGAGTAGTTGATAATAAAAACAACATATATATCTGAGGATAACAGATTATGGTGGCTGTTAATGCAGCAGGGGCCAGCAGGCTGTTAGGTCTTTTTATGTTTGGGGATGACTTCAAATTCAGAGGTTCCTCAGCACCTCACTTAAAAAGATTGTAACATAACATCAGATGGTCTGCAGTTTGCTGGGTGGTGTGATGATACCATATCCTTGGCAAGGCAGTACCTACTGACATTACCATTCAGGGTGGGATCATAGAATCACAGAATAGTTTGAGTTGGAAGGAACCTTAAATATCATCCAGTTCCAACCCCCCCTGCCATGGGCAGAGACACCTTCACTAAGCCAGGTTGCTCAAAGCCACATCTAAACTGGCTTTGAACACTTCCAGGAATGGGGCATACACAGCTTCTCTGAGTAACCTGTTCCAGTGCCTCAATACCCTCACAGTAAAACATTTCTTTCTAATTTCTAATCTACATTCTTTCTAATTTCTAATCTAAACTTACTCTCAGTCTGAAGCCATTTCCCCTTGTCCTATCACTATAGTTCCTGAAGAAGAGTCCCTTTCTGGCTTTCCTGTAGGCCTTCTTCAGATACTGGAAGGTTGCTATGAGTGTTCATGAAACCTTCTCTTCTCCAGGGTCCAACTTTCTTAGCCTGTCTTTATAAGGGAGGTTCTCCAGTCCCCTTATCAACTTTGTGGTCTCCTCTGGATTTGCTCCAACAGTTCCATGTCCTTCTTACACTGGAGGCACCACAACATTATACAGTAACCCAGGTGGGGTCTCACAAGAGCAGAGGATCGGGGTCTGGAAGAGCATTCAAGAATGACTGAAATCTCCCTCTGATATCATCAGGACGTTTACTGCTCACATGTCAAAAGTGGCTTTTGAAAAAGTATATAATGCAAATCAGAATTTCCTCTGACTTCAGGAACTTCTCCTGAGCTAACAGGAGAAATAGCTCTGTTGTTTTAAGGCTGGTGGACAGACCTTATGGAGGGTGCCAGGAAGGAGGATGATAAAAGCAGTGATGTTCTGTTCTTTCAGTCACTAAATACAGCCTGAATGACTCATTTGGTGTGTTCTGGGTAAGCCCAGAACAGTATTCCTCACAACTGCCAAAAGCAGATCACTATAGGGAAGTATCTCGATACTAGGTTGTTGTGTATTCTCCTTGTTCACAGAAACTTGTAGCTCAAGGACTTCCCAAGTCCTAAGTGGCACAATCATTGATTGATTTGTTGCCATGAATCTAACTAGTGTCTCCTTGACCCTATATAAATTTTAAGCATCTGTAGTATCTTGTATGAATAAAACTTAGCCCCTAAATATCTATGACTAATCAATCCTTTAAGCAGCTTTATTGACTTCTGAACTCCTATAGCAGCACTTAATTTGACTATTAAGTTACCACCTTTCACTGGTAGTATTTTTAGTCAAAGCAGTGCAAAATAATTTTCCTATCACTTGAATTCTTCATTTGATTCAATGCATGACATGAAATACCAGTATGCAGGAGTCCATAAAGGAAGATCATTGATATGGTGAGGCCTGAAAAAAATCAGTTCAGAAGGAATCAATGAAGAAATGGGTACAACACAGAAAGCAACTGAGTGACTTTATTCAGTCCTGTTGTTGATGTTGAGATGAAAAGAATACAGATATAAGATGAATATAGATATAAGGAGAATACAGATATAAGAAGAATATAGATAAAACCTCACAGTAAAAGCCTTCTCTCTTCTTGACTTAGAGATTTAAACTGTCACAAATGTGTGATACATCGATTGATATGAAACTTGGTTAATGCATACATACACAAAGATTCAAGAATCCTTGGTGACATTACTGTCACTCACATTTTTATGTGAAGTATCGGTGTTTTCTGGTACTCTGTTAAATCTAACAACCCCAGGGATTCCTCATTTACAGTAGGTAATGCCTTAGTGCCTCATGAGCATGATGGATTTTCATGACCTTAAATCACAGGCTGACTTCTGTATTCTGCTGTAGCATGCTCAGCTTCTTCGCAGAAGCCAACATCTGGGCAAAAATTAGCAGAAATATCAGTTTCAATTAAAATATTTCTTTAGACTCAACCCACATTGTCACTGACAGAACAAGGTCTTAGGTGTTATGTGGGAATTAGCTTTCCTAAAAATCCAGCAACTGAACAGACCTAAGCAGATGACCCACAAAGTCATCTGTGAAATATTCAGCTTGGTGAAGTAATTTGTTTTACTCTGACCCAAATAATGAAGTATACGGTGTTGTATATCAATTAGTGTTGTACCACATAGCAAGTAGAAGGTTATGCAAAAAGTCACTTGTAAAGCAATAAATACCTATTATAAGTCCTAATCACTAAAAACCTCATCTTTTAAAATCTTCTGATGAGCTGTATTACTAAAGTTGCAAGGTGATGCCTGCCAGCCAAGAACTACATTAGAGTCCATAATTGAATTTCAAGAGTTGTCAACAGCAGGCTAATCAAATATCTGTTACTAGAAGTGATATATGAAATAAAGAAAAAAGAAAGTTCTACTCTGGCAGGACGCAAAGTATGTTGCATGGCTTCCCTATGTAATTTCAAATATGATGTTCAATTTTTCTGGGCTTCATTTGTCTGACATTCTCTTGTATAATAATGATTCATTATATATAAATTATTCAAGGACTGTAACTCACCTCTAAGTGCCCATATATATTACTGCAACTAGACATTTGCATTGTAAAACAAATGCGTAACACCAAGGTTTATGAAGGATCCTTTTATATTAGTGCCTTGACAGGAATGATGGATTTTTTTTCTGAAGGAAAACACTGACCTTAAAGTAATCTTAAAAATCTAGCACAGGAAACAATTAACAGCTCTCCCTTCCCTGTGTTTAGGTAATTGACAATTTTAGGGAGGCCTGGGGTGGCAAAGTATTCCTTGGCCATTTTGAATGGATACAGCTATACTGCTGTTACATCAGTACTACTAGCAATGTTCCCATAATTATGAGGGTAATATATAATACCCACCCTCCTACTGCTCTGTAAAAACATGCATTATTTCTGAGTGGTGCTACAGAGGTAATGGCAGCAGAGAGAGAACATTTCTGTGAGTGAACAGTGAAAGGAAACCAGTTTCAGCTGGAACATTGTGCCACTGCACCAAGTGGCGTTAATGATGGGGTGTGGGATCCTGCCATCCTTTACTGCCCCCTAGTAAACTGGTATGTGGATGTGCAACAATTCTTAAAAAATCTGGGAGAAATCCAATGCAAGATGACAACACTAGACTAGGGCACACCAGGTGGTGAGAAGATGGTACCATAGTGGTGTCCTGACCTGTCTTGCCTTCACCCTCCCTGGGCAGAGTTGTTCAGTCTGGAAAGGAGACTGAAAGGAATACACTTTGCTGTCTTTCTGTGGTGATGAGAACTAGGAGTAACGAGATTAAGCTGCTGGAGGAAGTTACATCAAACTGTAGGAAAACATTTCTAAAGGATGGCAAAGCATTGTAATGGAATACTCAGATGGCTGTGGCATCTCTAGTGCTATTCTCCAAGACAGGCAAACTTTTAAGGACAGGTTAAAAAATGTCTGAGAGATAATACCAGCATAATTACTGCCACTGCTGGAATAATTCAGTGCCTGTGTTCAGGTATCTCTCCAGCCTATCTGTGCTCCGCTCCATGTCTTGCTCTGGGACCTGCCTAATTTCCCAGCACTGGCCTCACATCAGAAAATCTGGTCCCAGCCAGTAAGAACTGCCACCAGCAGGACACGGGACAGATGTTTCCACTTAGGGCAAGAGAGGGGACAAACCTGTCTCCCTAGGCCACTCCAGCTCTGTTCTTCAACTTCTCTAACATACTTCAAGAAATCTTAAATCTTTTCCCCTGATCTTTCAGTGAGATTGCACTCAAATCTACTGATTAAATCCATGGCCTGCAGTTTGGTAGTTTTAGCAGTGTTCAGGCCATGTGATGGGCCATAGGCCAAAGACAGAGAAATGCAAGCAGTGTCCCCAGACAGTGCTAAATAAAATGGAGATGATGATTCCTCATCCTTCAGTTAAATTTACAGTGGCTGTTCATGACAGGCTGCCCTGAATTAATTTCTCCTGTCTGCTACTCTGTGCCTGCTCCCTGGCAAATCATTTATTTTCTCCTCACTACTTTTATTCTCCTTTTTCAGGATGGGATAAACCGGATTCCTAACTGCACCACAGCACTGTGGGAACAGATAGGATTGGCATTACCTTGGCCAATATGTAGTTCTACCTTTAAAAGCTCTCAAAGGAAATATGACTGCAGCCACATTTTTGTTTTCATACTTATTTATACTTTAACACCATGTAATACTCCTTGTGGGTTAAATGGAACCCACCCTTTAACTTCGATTTGTTGCTACTGTACAACATAGAGAACATCACCCCCACCTGTGGGTTACCAAAATGTTTTATTGTAGTAAAACATACTGTATATAAACAAGAGACAATGTATTTTATCTGTCCAATCAAGCCAAAATACCTTTCCACTGGTTTAAGAGCAAATATTAATAGAAACAATTTCATTATTAAAAAATATATAATGATTTCTATTTTTTCTATTTTATTTTTTCTATTTATTTCTATTTTTTCCTATTTATTTTGTATTTTAGAAAGGCAAATACTGAGATAGTAATATGGCTTATATATAATAAAATTTTCCCTCTGGGGACCTTGTCTTCATCTCTGGATAGACCACATATGGAATGAGTTCAGGAATCTCCTTCTACATGACTGCAGGTATCAATCCACATTAGATGTAAATTCACTGTGTTCAACTAGAATGCCTGAGCTGGATAAGAAGAGGGAATAATCTGGAATGCCTGTTTTAAAATGTTTTTCTTTTCCTGCATATTAGAATTTCTCCAGTATATTTTCTATCTTTTTTACCTCAAGATAATCTCAACTTTGTCGTCCCTTGTTTTAACCATTGCATTATAAAGAACAGACCACAGTTTTATCCCGAAAACTCACTTCAGCTTAGCAGAATTAATCACCATGGCTGGTTCTTTAAATTCTGGGAAAAGTGAACGAATAGGAGAGAGAGAGAGTGGCTCCAGTAGCAATTCAGAGTTCCTCTACTGAGATACCTGCCTTGAATCACCTCCTGGAAAAATTTCTCTCTCTCCACTAACTACAGTGGAAGCCTAGACAATTTGGCTGGAAAAAAATTAGCCCTTGTGAATCCAAAGTTCACAGGAGTCCTACAGCAACCAAACCTTGTGTATGTCTGGAGCTGTGGTCTTAGCCTCTTGCCATTCTCCCCAGGAGTCAGAGATGCACAGTCTGGTGTTTGCAGGCCTAAAGTTCTCTTACAAGTTGTCATTTTTGGAACAACTAAGACAGATTGCCAGTCTTAGCTGGGATCTCAGTGCTTCTGTGAAATACAGAGAAACTAATACCTATACTTAACAGTTCCTGCTATAAATTACCAAAATACCAGTCAGGAAGGAAAAGGCTGCTACAAAAATGCACCAGATAAAAGGAAAATGGTCTTTCCAGCGGGCTGAAAAACACTGTCTGACAGGAACAGCATCCTATCCTGTATCAGACCATTCGTTGGACATTGCTCACAGTTGCCATGTGCACACCATCCTTACCATTTTCAATCAACTGGCCAAAACCGTCCTATGTTGATACTAAAATAGCAGTAGACAGTCTGTAGTGCTACACCCTCATCCTCATTCCCTGTAAAACCCTGAAAATCTAAGGCCACATTATACCACAGCTGCAATTTTTAAAACCACTTGTCAAGGTTCTGCTACTCAAACTTGCTGCTCTCTGTATCCTGGGACACAAATGAACACTGGGACAGTAAACACATCTGGTCAATTCTTGCTTCTGTCACTTGAGTTCAAAGGGGATTGGGGCCAAGAAGGCATTTGAAAAAATGTATGTGCTCAAAAAAGACTGGTGTCTTCGTCGTTGATAGATTCATTTTCCTGGATATATCGGAGAATATCCACTTCATTCATCTGATTTGTCTGAATCTTGTTTTCCTTTGGCTTTGCCAGTGAAGATAAATTAGTGCTCTTGGGGGAAACTGCTGGCTTCAAAGGGAGTGGTGGTTTAGGTGGTACCTTGGGTTTTGGTTTGGAAGTAACTTCCAAGAGTTTCTCAAAATCATCTTCAACTCTGGAATGAAAAGAAAACATCACCAAAATCTTGTGAATTTCTGAAATTCTTTTTGTTTTGTAGGAAAATGCAATCTTTTAAAATAAAATTTTCTGCAGGAAAGGATTTACTTTGGTGAATTTCTCTTCCCACAGAAGTTTCCATAAGAACCATCTTTTTATAATGTGGCTTTTCAGTTCACTGTACAAGTTAATTAATTTTACAGCATGTTTGTCAAATATCTAAATTAAAAGCAATTTGCAATTATTAAAAGTAAGACTTTAG
Source organism: Serilophus lunatus (assembly GCA_013399895.1). NCBI lineage: Eukaryota > Metazoa > Chordata > Aves > Passeriformes > Eurylaimidae > Serilophus > Serilophus lunatus. Next base: position 154,149 of record VXBA01003639.1, on the reverse strand, counting down.
TTTGGGAAACAAATGTTTTTAATACGTGACAAGATGATTTGCTTCCCATAAATTTAGATGGGAAAGTAAAACTTGTCATATTCAGCTCTGCTTCCTTTTCATCCCCACCACCCAAAACTGAAATTGAGCATTCCTATGCTCAATCATGAGAAACTGGAAACACTAATGGATTTAAAAACACTGTGTTCACATTTTCTTCCAGGAAACTGAACAAATTTTACCATCTGTGACCATATACAATAATTCATTTTTTTATGATAATTTCCCTCTATTTCCTAGTGAAATAACCCAGAACACCCCAAACAGTTCAGGATATTTTCTAACTGCATTGTTTGACCTTACCAGAGACTCTGTTCCCACATGAACTGTTAAAAGATTTTGAGAGAGCCCAAGAGCTGCCTGCCTTTGGAAGGTGAGTATGTGGAGGAAAGGAAAAGGATGCTCTCCAGCAGCTCCACTCACTGGAACAGGGTAATATACAGGAGTCCAAGGAAAATGCCTACTTGGTTTCTCCTTCTACATGTCCAATAGGTAGGCATTCCCTGGAGCATGAATGAGTCATATTTTGGTATGTTTTGGTTCCTCCACGCATTTGCCTTTTGTAATTAGAATCACAGAATCATGGAATGTCCTGAGTTGGAAGGGATCCACAAGGATCACTGAGTCCAACTCCTGGGCCTGCACAGCACCAAGAGCCACACCATGTGTCTGAGAGTGTTGTACAAATGCTTCTTAACTATGCCAGGCTTGCTGCTGTGACTGCTGCCCTGGAGAGCCTGTTCCAGTGCCCAACCACCCTCTGGGTGAAGAACCTTTTTCTAATATACAGTTCATAATATTCAGTTCATATCTCCTCATTGCCAGGCAATAAGGCCATCTTGGGGTTACCCAGATCCCTGTGATGCCACTGGGGTAACATCTCTTGACTAAACAGGACAGTGATTCCTTCCTTTCTCTCTTTTTTCACCAGTAGCCTTAGGAGAGAGACTGTAAATGCCTCTGCCACAAGGCAGAACTGCAGACAGCTAAAACAAAGCTGAGCTTTTCAAAAGTTTATCATAATTTGGGAAGCAACTGGTGAGGGCAACTGTCCAGGACCATGGAAAAAGTGATCAACAGAACAACAAACATCTCTAGGATGTTTGGATTATTCCTCCATGCCCAGTGAATATTGTTTGGATGTTAAAATCATAGGCACTTCAAGAGCTCCAGCCCCAGCCCTCTCAGCTATGGACCCCATTATTACTAACATAAACTGCATTATTTCAATGGGGGTTTTTTTGTGTTCCCCCTCATTAAAAGCTGTGAGGAACTTACAAGTATACTGCCCAGGCTGAGACAAACTACACTCACCATGAACAGGCCATAAAGTCAACAAGGTCTAATTTTCTGTTGTACAGACAGTCAGAACATCTTAAGGTCAAACAGTTTCTGAAGTCAGATATTTTGTGATTCCCAAAGGGAATCCAAAAAGAATCAGTTTTAACCAAGTCTACTCTGTTGTAAACAGGTCTACTCTGATAAAATCAATTGCCTAAACACTGATATCTCGAACTAGAAAATACCTAAACGGACCAACTAATAGATAGAGCAGTCTGCTGCCCTAGACCTCTGCACCTTCAACTCCACCTGTATTATGGCAGGCAGCTCCTCAAATTTCATCCTCCAAGTAACTCTGGAGATTATATTCTCTTTTATTTAGATAAGATTTCTGATGTCTTTTAGTTTCCATGATTCCCTGTGGGTGACATATCCCACTTAACTTACAGTACATACTCAATGTATTTCTGCATTTCTCATCTACATAGACAAAATTAATTTCATTTAATACTAAGCCTTTCTGTTTGCTACAAGCTGATATCCAAGAGATATCACACCTGTGATCACACTGCCAAGACATGTTCTTATTCTCTCTGCTGTGTAATAAACAAAACATGTTAGGGCTGGTATTTCTGAAGTCTTGCTTGCTTTAAGTGATCCGATGCCTCCCTTCTTGGCATAAACAAATAGTGAATGAATCAGTGTTCATGTCATAAAATTCTGGTCATAAGTAACAGAAATCATAGTAACCAGAGAACAATACACTATAAAGACCATATGCAGCAAGCATGATTCTGAAGTAGCTGCAGTGCCCAGAAGGGGTAGCAGTAAATCCAGCTCATTAACCTGATCAGATGGTACAGCTTCCTGAAATCTTTACTTCTGTATGGCTTTATACTAATTTCTGTGCTAACCACAGCAACAAAACCACTCACCACAGTCAAAAAAATACCCCCAAAAAGATCCAGTGCAGCAGGTTGTGGGGTTTTTTAGAGGGTAGGGGTTTGGTGCTTTAAAGCCAAAGATTCTGCAGGAGATGATTTTTCAAAGTCTGGAAGCTGTTCATGCCATTTCCTTTTTTTGTCCTGGATTTTTTCAAGACCTTGGTTAGACAGAAGTCACTTACAGAGAACAGAGCAAGTATGTGGTCTTTGTATGAAAACCTGCTTTTCAGTGCTTCAGTGCTAGGAAAGCTGTTTGATCCAGTACCGTTTGATCATGTGAGACACAACTGTCTTTGAAAAACTAAAGAGGTAAAATGCAAAATGCCTTAGGCAGAAATTGAAAAAAGGACTAGTATTTCTTGGGAAGCAAATGAATTGTTACAGTGCATAACTACCACCATATTTAACTCCAGGGCAGGAGGAGGAGGAAAAAAATCAAGCAACTATTCTGAAACCAGATTAAAGGAAGAACCTTCCCACCCCCATCTTTTTATAGACCACCAGGCTCAGAATCCATGTAATTAATCATTCTTTAATTAGTCTCTTTCTTTTTCTGTAATGGAAAAGCATTGTTTAAAATTCCTGCCATACTGTTGTGCTGATTCACAAACTATTGGTGTAAATTCTCTTTGTTTCCAGACACAGAAAGCAATCAACACCTTATTGAAGAAAGGCTGTCACAAAGCCCTATGATGTAACTGCTGACATGTGGACTTCAGGAAAGTAAATGAGTTCTGACTTGGAGACAGATGCAGCTGCCATCAGAACATCAACATTTTAGATGCCATTTCTTTGAATTCTGTCCTGTCTCTCTGGACAAGATCTTTGGAACACGAATGACTATGTGCATATACAGCTTCTAACATGATGGTGACAAATGACCCCTGCTTGCTGGGAATGCTCTAATGAAGAGAATCAGCAGTGAAAGCAAGAGACAAAGACTCCTATAATTTGCTAAAGTATCCAAAAGGCTTCTGCTTGAAGCTCAGTTGTGCAATTAACAGCAGTTCTTGAAGAATAGACTTTTATCTTTCTCTATCGTATTATCTTTATTTTGTCTGGTGTTAATTCCAAGTACAAGAGATATCTTAGTGAAACCCTGGGGAGTGGTGTAATATCACATCTGTAACTTGAGAAAACACTTGTGTCCAAAAATAGGCAGGAGACTTCAAAGCATCTGTTGACCATCACTTCTGTTATGGTCAGTGGAGACAGTGTGATGTCTATCAAGGCCCAGGGAAACACAGGCTGGAGTCAACCACAGGAATGCCAAGTACTACCTCTGTGTAGGAGGCATCTCTCCTCCTGCTTCAGCTTTCCCCTGCAATGCACTACAGGTAAATTCATAGTGCTATTTTAACCAGTGCCAGGAAATATATCTGGACAGTAAAACATGAGAGTGTTCACTTGAAATGCTTCAAGAACCACTGGCGTGGCTTTAGTCTGGGACAGATATGCCCTCCTTCTCCTCCAGCACAACTTGGACCATTCCTAGGAGGCAGCTGCATACAGTCATCTTGTTCTGCAGCTGGACGGAGTGCAACAGCATGGATGCAGCCCATGGTGCTGCCTGGCCAAGAGCCAGAGAACAGGCTCATTAGTACAGGTTAAGTCCTACACACATATGCCCACAAGCCCTCTAAGGGAAACAGCCTGCTGGTTACATCACTCACCTGGGAAATGAGACAAGATAATTTTTCCAGTGTGAAGAAGTTCAAATCCCTGTCTCCCGCTTCTCCAGCAAGTTCCCTAATCATCAGACAAAGGCACAGCTAGGGCAGGAGAGAGCAGGCAGCTTTTCCCCCTGCACAGATGATGTCTGTCAAGCATGCAAACAACATGGGGCAAGACTGTTGAAATCTGGGTGAGTCTCAAGTCCAGAAAATTAATCTCTTGCTACACTAGGAGAGGCCAGGACTCCACTTCAGCTGTGAAATATTCTATACATCCCATACATGTTCCTAAGATCAGGGCAAGGATTAATGCTTCCTGTCTGGGAAAAGCCTTCTTACTCACTTGGCCAAGTTTATAGCTGTTCCAGTGTTTGTGAGTATACATCCATACACATCTGATGATGAATTAAATGAAAAAAATAAATGCTTGAAAAGCATTGCAGAAGAATTTACTTGTTTACTATAACCCACTGCAGCCAAATCAAAGATCTTTCCCCACAGTTAGGTCATAGCAAGCAAGAGAAACTGCCCTGGAGTGGTCAGGAAACTTCTGACTCAGTTATTGTAACCTGCTCTACCACTTGCCCATTGCCAAACAACCCTTGGCCCAAAAAACCTAGATTTAAACTTCTGGAGTTTCTCAAAGCTCTTTTCCTAACTATGGTGCTGTTCTTAGATGCTTAGGACAGCAAGAAAGCATTGGTGTTGCAGATGGTGCCCCACATGACTTCTGGGTAGTCTGAAGATGTTAGTGTTGTTCTCTGAATCCAGCCTCTGCTGCTGCCTGCTGAAAGATGATCACACACACTTTTTCTGTTTCAAGGGTGGCAAGAATTCCCTGGCAAACCTGAAGCTGACAAGCCTCTAGTCAGAGAACCACAGAATTTTCTGAGTTGGAAGGGACCCACAAGGATCACTGAGTCCAGCTCTACAGTGAATGGCCCATATGGGGATCAAACTCGTGACCTTGGCATTATTTACACCATGCTCTAACCAAGTGAGATAATCTCAGGGTCTGTAGGGACTGAATAGTGTTTAGGAATGGGCAGTGTTAGATGTGGTTTCACAAACAACCTCATCCTCTAACACTAAAATGCTCCTGAAAGGGTCATCAGTACAATCCTAAGAAAGAACAGACCAGGGCTGCCATTACAGGGCAGCAGAACTGGGATCCTGCTGCTGCTATTTTTCTCAGCACTGGAAAAAGACAAATGTTATGCTGACAGCTGCTTCCTTCCATTTCAGCTCCCTATTCATTATCAAAGGTGAAGCTAATTAAATCTGTCTTAAAAAGCTGCTCAGACAACTGCAATAATTGTTTCAGGCTAGGATGTGTGATAATTTATGTAATTCTGTGGGCCCACAGAGCTGCTACAACATTCACAGGATCAATTCTAGCATTGGTTTTCCACAAAAACCTGATCCATCACACCAGGCAGGCATGATTTAGATTAATGAGGTAAAAGAGTGCATGCCTGCAGGGCTATGATCTCATTGGCATAATGGAGACATGGTGGGATGGCTCCTATGACTGGAGTGTTGGAATGGAAGGATACAGGCTCTTTAGGAAGGACAGTCAGGGGACATGAGGAGAGATTGTCACCCTCTATGTCAATGACCAGCTGGAGTGCATGGAGGTCATTCAGGAACTTATGGGTCAGGATTAAAGGGAGGGCAGGAACACATGACGTTATAGCGGAGGTCTACTACAGGCCACCTGACCAGGAAAACTGAGGGGTTTAAGTGTCTATGGACAGGAGCAGCCTTATGTTCACAAACCAACAAAGAGGGGCTGGTGGGGGAATGTGAAGCTCAAGGGCAGCCGCGGCTGCAGTGCCCATGAAACTGTGGAGTTTTGAGTCTCTTAGGGAAGTGAAGAGGGTGCACAGCAAGCTCAGTACACTGATTTCAGGAGAGCAGACTTTTGCCTCTTCAGGGATGTGTTTGGTAGAGTACCATGGGGTAAAGCCCTGGAGGGAAGAGGGGCCCAAGAAAGCTAGTTAATATCATCTCCTCCAAGCTCAGGAGCAATGCACTCCAACAAAGAGAAGTCAGGCAAAACCAGCAGGTTACTTATCCCTCTCTTTCTTAAAACAATGATTAAGGAAGAATATTACATACTCCTGTTTTCCAGAAGGCAACACGATGGGGCTTGATCTTGCTGATTCTTCCAACAACAATTACCTCTTTTCCACAGGTAATGGGAGGACATGAAGTATAGATACCTCACTGATGTATTCTGGCAGACCTAGTGGTAGGAAACAGTGCCTGCATCTACAATGCCAGTGGTTAGGGTGAGGTAGCTCACCTGGATTCCTCATCCCTATCGTTTAATATCTGTCAGTAGGCCAAGAAATTAATAACCAGTAAAAGGCTGGTCAATGGACAGGAAGATATTTGTTTGAACAGGCATGGGTATTTTGCCATAAAAAGAAATCCTCCATTACTTTTACAAAGAAATTGGTTCTTCTACATGCTTGTTAATGTAAAATAAGTGATTCTATTTAAAACAGTAATTCTCATTTCATATGAGCAGGTATTCACGGAGAGCACTGTCTTCAGTTTGCAATGAGAACATTTATCAGATTCTCTTCTCCCTCATGTTGTGACAAGCACAGCCCACGCACATTTTGCAGACTCGTTTGTCTCCCTAACAGTCTCTGCCTCAAGAGTTATAGTCGCTGCTGAGGATTCACTGCTGTGGTGCTACTGCTGCTACAACCACCCAGGTACCATAAAGACCACAAAAGATTTGGCTGCTCCTGTCTTCTGCTCTGAAGAGTATCTTTTTTCACATCTCCCCTTTGGAAGAAGAAGGTTCTGCCTTCCTGTGCCTTAGGATGTGCTCTCCTACCTCTGCCCATGATTCACAGTAAGTCAGACAATTCTGGGATCCACCACATGCACACAAGCAGACCCTGTGGTACATGTGCTTCTTCACTACACGAGTGAAGAGCTCCCACATCTGCATTATTCAGCTCATCCACCATTGTGAACATCTCCAGGTTTCTCACCTACCACAAACCTGCTGGTGCATCATAGCTCAGGATCTTAATAAAACACGTCTGGGCAAATTTTCTGCATGGTGTAATAGACTATGTTCAACAGAGCTTATACAGCTCTAGCCCACTAAAGAAATGGGTGGTCACAGCTCCTAATTCGATCTGAGGGCTGTGGAGAGATTTCTTCGGTCCCCCTGGGAAAGGACAGTAATTGTCAGCATCTTCAGGGCAAAGGCAAGACTTATGCTCAAGTCCCCAGGCCAGGGAGATTGCAGGGTTCAGCTCAAGTTGACCATTTCCTTTCACCACAAATGGTAACTGCCTGGAAAAGAGACTGTGGCACTGTCCTTTAAGAACATGTAACACCAGTCTGGTGGTAAGGGAAGGTGGGAGATGATTCAAATACCGCCTCTACATTTATGAGACCTGACAGTTCTGTGGAGGCCTTCAGAAAAGAAAGTGTATTGTGCACAACCAACTGAGAAAATTCAGCTATGGGATTTCAGGTGATTGCAAAGAATTTGCATAGAGGTGAGGTGAAGTGTTGTACTAGGTTAAAAGAGCATTGCCATGCCTCCTCCTCCTTTAACAGCAGTACCCCCAACTGCCTTACATCAGTCCACCGCTCTCTGTGATGTGCAAGTAACACCACAAAGTGGGTTTACTAGGGGAATTTCAGAGGGTGTTAGGAATCTGAACAGATCAACAGATCCCGACCTATCTGCCTATACCCCTTACACAGGCAGGAGTGCTTCTGGATTCCCACAGCAAAGCTTTCCCACTGGACCACTGGCATGATTTTCTGCTTCATTACATGCATTCATTACAGCTGGATCTTGATGACTTGTCAACTACTGAAAGCATGGGGACGAATCAAGGATAAATGAAAACTACTGGAATTTGAAAGAAAGAGAATCTTTTCCCCGTGGGTTTCCATAACCATCTGGGTGTGCTGCTGTCACTGATGACCTGAAATGATCTAAAAGCATGGTCTATTGGTCTCGGAGCAGACTTCAGAGACCCTGCTCCGCCACAGAGGAAGAGAACATACATAATCCAAAACACATTAATATAACAGATGGAAAGGCTCTCTCTGGTGGATAAAAATGCACAGACTGCAGTGGAACAGACATTTCTAGCACTCTGGATCAAGTGCTGTATGCTGACATCTCTAGCAGAGGAGAAAGTTAATGCAAAAATATTGCAAGCACATACATGTTTGCTCCCAGTATACCACAGCACCAAATCAGGTCATGTCCTGCCCCATCAGCTCCTATAAACACCAGGTGGGATGTCAGGATGTAATGCAAGATGGCACCCAACCCAATTTAACCTTTGTTTAAAGTAAAGCAGGTGCTATTGCTGAGGCAGCCAGCACTTCTGCATACATAGAAAGCAGTAGCTGCAAATTACCTGCTTCAGGAGAGGTTTGAAACCACCCACAGCTTCTCTCTCCTGGGTTTAGTACTTGCTGTGGAAATCATACATTCTAACAGAAGCTGGCTGGCATGAATTAGCACTGGAAGCAGGCTGGCCTCATCATTCTGAGATCCAGAAGGCACGAATTTGACTCATTACTGCAGCACAGATTCCCTGGTGATGCCGGTCTCTCTGAGCGTTGGTTCCCTGCTTGATCTCTTGAGGATTATCAGTGTGGGCAAACTAGTGTTGTGAGAAAAATGTCAGCAATGAAACACATTGTGTGCTGATATCTTCCAGCGCTACACTATCATGGGGGAAGCAATACATTACTCCACCCTGTAACTGAGCTCCAGTCCTCCTTTCCACTAGATTAAATATCAAATGCAGAGTGATAAAGATTTTAATGAGAGTCCTTTACTGCTGTGGAGGTATGCACAGGATTCCTCCTGGAAGCCATCAGCAGAAAATGATTCTTCCTGTGGTAAGAGCCACTGATTTCAGCTTCCTGAAGCCGAACTATTCTGTTTCTGGGCTTTGTTCCTCACTTTTCATAATGGAGGTCAGGCTCCCTGTGGATTGGTTGGAGAAAGAAGAGGTATTATGGTAGGAAACAATAACTAGATAGTATGTCATTGGCCTTCGAGACCCTTCCTTTGGACTCAAGAGTAATACCTTGCACCCTTCCTTTCTCACAGGGTCTTCCTAATTTCCTTTTTAATGTGTTTGACTCCCAAGCTCCATGATACACATCTTACACTTTACTTGTCAGTACAAGTATTGAGTTACAGTTTGCTTTCGAAGTATTAAGCTTTGCCCTCATTCATCCTACATGACAGATTTGAGATGAATACCTCAGCAGTTCCTCAGTGTCCTCCTCAGGACCCCGGCTCAGCACATACTCGCTGTTCTCACAGGCAGCTGGCAATAGCAATGAGTCACCCAGTCTCACCACCCCACCAAGGTCTGGATCTTCAAATAATTTCAGATCTAGAAAGGAGAGCCAGAAAACGCTGTAGTTAAATCATGGTGTGTAACACAGTATCTAAGTCTAGCTAGTAAATCTGGCTGCTGGGCTGAAAAAGGACATGTAGACGATTATTCTTTTAACAACAGCTTCCAATCCACAAAGTGCAGTGATACTCTGCACTCTCAGGACCTGCTAAATCTGCTTTTTCCATGCAATCAGCAGGAGTGCATTACTCTTGTCACATTATTCTTGTTAGTGTGCCATGAGTAACCGTGGGACAGCCAGCTCCCACAGACCTCAATATCTCAGTTCAAAATGTTCACTGGGAACAGCTACGGCAGTTACAGGTCTTATTCCTTCTGAATGGTTCTAGACGATTCTGTTAGGCTAAAGATTTACCTTATCATTCCCAAGTAATTGTTTAGCCTGTATATTCTGTATCACCACTATCTAAAATCTCAGTTATACACGTGCTTTCGATAAAACAATCTGTGTATATACAAACATAGAACAGACTTACTCTCTTTCATCTTCTTTCTGGGACCAATTGATGAGAAATCTTTTTCTGGGCCAAAGAGTCCTCCATCTGGATCCACTTCCTCTTCAAAAAAGGTTAATTTGGGCTTTTCTTCTTTGGCTGGAGCAGGTGCCTTTTTTGTCTTTTTAGTTCTAAAACATAAGAGGAAAGAAAGTCAGACGCAGTTCTTCATTTAACAAGGAAGACTTATGGCTAGAAAGTCTCATAAGCCTAAAACAGATGGCAGGAAGCTTGGAAAGGTTTAGAGAAAGGTGCACAGGCATCTGTTAGTCACCGACAGGAATGGGATACTGAGCTGGAGGGACTTGGTCTAAGGTACTCTACCTGCACCCATGTTGTGTGTTCTTAAGAACTGCCAAGAAGCCTAATGGGAATGGGAAGAACGGGGCTAACATTCCTGCACTGTGCAAACTACCACTCAAGCAGTTTTACTCCTCCCACACAGAAAGCTTAAAATAAGAAAGAAGGCCAGTTTCAGCAACACTGTCCTAAACAGACAGAAAGCAAGGCTTGAAAAACAAAGTGCAAGTTGGACCATTGTGTTGATCCCTTTGGACAGGTTTTTACAAGTCTCTTTGGCTCCATTTCATGGTCAGTTCCTGCTGCTGTTTATGATTGCTGCATATTTCTTTCATGAAAGTGTTAGACACTTCCCTCATCCCCAGAGAGATGTGCTATGAGACCACACCACCTTTAGGTTGAAGCAAGCAAGAACTGGAAGGGACCTGGTGGACAGACTATTTGCAGAATTCAAGAATGCCACTTCGTACTTTCTTGAACCAAGGAAAGGATTAACTTTCTCTAATTTTAGTCTTCTGAAAATCTGAGAGTGGGACAAAGTAAATTTTTAGGCTTCTTCTCTACTCAGTGGAAAGATAAACACATCTCCATAGGACAATAAATCCCATCTATTCTGAACATTGATATATGAATGTAATAAATCTCTGAAGATCTCCTCCTCTCCCCACTGTCTGGAGAAGGAAACTAAAACCAAGTTTGGATTAGAGACCCCATTTGCACATAGTTTAAACAAGAAGAGTTGAATCCCCTTCCAGGAGCAGAGTGAAAAGCATGTGCCACTTAGTGTCATACTCAAGACTCATGTTCCTCTGGCTGAAGATACAAGGCAGCTCTCACAATAAGGCATCTTGAGTTAAACAAACCAGATGGATGAAAAAGAAAATTTAGGGAACGAGACAAAACCTTTAGATGAAAAGTTCAACCCAAACTAAGCTGAAAGAGAAGCATTCCTTACAACAGCTTGTCCTTCCTATGTAATTGTCAAATTTCAGAGACCTTTAGCTCCTTTCTCTCAGCAGTCCTGGCCTTGAAACTTCTAAGGTAGCCCCTCTGAGAGCCTCTTACAATAGAAGATCTGATCTTGTCCTTTGCAGAGAGCAGGTCAGGTTTCAGCCTGGAGCAAACCCAATTATCAGCACCTAACATACCATAGTCACCAAAAACTAAGAACAAGGTCATAAGATTGCACACACATTCCAACTACATTAAAGAATCTTGTAAAATCCTCTTCTGATTACAGCTTCACACAAGAGTGGAGTCCATTTACTTTCACAAGTTTATTATCATCAACAAAATAGAACTCATGGATGGTATTACCTTGCTATCAACACTTTGTCTCAGCAACGGCAAATGCAGAACTTTAGAGGCCTAAGAACAAGATCCATGTAGAACTGAAATACGACTTTAGTTGGAAATACACTCTATTTGATACACTAAGGGTATCTGTAGCTGTCAGCAATCTGTTTGCTGAACTATTTATGACACAAACCTTCATTTTAAAGCAGGAAAAACTTCTACAATTTTTTTGTTTTTCTTTTTTTATTCAAATTCATCATGGATATGACTTCTGAATTTCAGCTACTTTTGAATGCTCAGCTCGAAGGAACTGCTTCAAACTGAAGCATTTGTGAAAGACCCTTCTTCCAAAACCTGTCAAAACCTTAAGTCATAATATGTACAAATCAGAGCTTTCAACCCAAGAGTTCTACACAAACTCTAATTCATTGCTTTATTAACAGTGGTAAGGAATCTAACACTCAAATGAACCTAAGTATTAAAGTAAAAGGTAAAAAATGAGAGCCACTATATTTAACAACAAAACCAGAAGAACAGTGAGACTGAGTCTTTCAGAGCTGACAAACTGATTAAAAATGAAATTATTAGACACAAATAAATCTAATCTACTGGGGAAGAAGCAACCTTTATTTGCAGAATTCATGCCTTGCAAGGTACTTTTTGAGAGGTGAATGACAATACAGATGAAGATTTCCCAAGTTACAGAATCCAAAGGTCTTTGACAAGATCCCTTGTCCATTCAGACTTACAGTCCTCCTGATGTGTAAGAGCCTGTTATGCCACAGGTACTTATATACACTAGCCAGCACATTTTCAAGCAACAAGTTTTTACTCCAGTGAAGTTAGAGAGTTTACTAGTAGTTAGCTGATGTATTTGCAGCAAAGATCACCAATACGGTGGGAAATACCAAAGCAAGGGAAGAGGGTCATAAAGAGCATCACGAAGAACAGCACAAAAACCCAAAAATAATTGAAGTGAAAGGTCCTGGTAACAACTCTGTTTAGTCCAGCCACCAAACCATCCCAATGACATGGGCTCACTTTCTGTTTTGCCAGGAGACTCCGTTGGCAGTAACAGGGCATGGGGCCAAATCCACAGGGCTTGACCTGCTACCAGTAGAAACACGAGGGAGTTGGTTTTTTGCCACCAAGTTGTTTCCCCTCACTACCCTTCTAAGGAAGCCACAGTTGGGACTGCCAAGTCATTCCAGTCTCTAACTGGGAAAACAGGATTCCCACGGTTCTGTATTTAGCTGTGCCAGTCCAGACTGTGCACTCCTGAGCAGAAGTTAATGGATGAGAATGGGTGTGTAAGAAATTTCAGACCCTGTCCGAGGTTCTAGTTTCAAAATCAGCTGCAGCTGGCCTGAGTGTGCATCTGTCTGCCCTCTCATTCCCTGCCTACATATTCCTGCTACCTCCCCATAAGCAGTGAGTTTGCTGGAGCTGAGCTGACTGCGAAGCAATAAACAGGCAGCCTGGCAGAGAAGAAGCTGCAAGGATAGTGAATTCAATGATCACGATGTGCCAGGGTGCAGTAAACTTGTGCAGGGATGCAGAGGCTTTTGGGAAGACAGAAGTTGAGTAACATTTGGTCTTCCAAAGTACTGTACTCAAGCCCAGCACTTCATTAGCACCTTTATAAATCACGTTCACAACCTTGGCCTCTGACATTTTGAAACTACCAGCATCCAGCTGGTGGAAGACGACCTGTGTCACTGTTATTTCTTTGTTGCTGAAACGAGTGAACCTTTGGAAGATCATTCTAGTGAATTTTCAAAATCGCAACAAAACCCAAACCAGCCCTAAAGATGATGCATCCTTTGTTCAGCAAAAACTAATTACCCAGTTGGGCCTACTGGCTTCTATACAAGAAGCACTGTGAAAATTACTCAAATAACACTGATGTCTCCTGCTCTGACTCCATAAGAAGCCAAACTGCCTCCTAAGTGACTGTAGACAAAGACTGGCCTCCTAGCTGACACAGACCTAAACTGGATGATAAAAATTAAGAGTATACGACTCCACCTAGTCAGGCTGGTGACACAGTTGAAAGTCCATGTGAGACTCCTGGGTCCCAAATGATTCTCCAATCACCCAAGAAAACATCCACAAAACTCTGTATGCAGAGGACACTTTCAAACCTAACCCATTTTGCAAGCACAATTCTCCTGTTACTGTTCACCAAACACAGTGTAGGTCACTTGTTTGGCAGCCTGCAGGCCTCCCAGGCACAGCAACGAAGATAACTAAGACACTCCAAAGTCAGAAGATGTACAGACCTGTATGCGTGATAGCTGTATTGTGAAACACTGGATCTCCAGATCTAACGCCTGGTGACATGTGGCTTAAATCACAGAGCGTGTCTATTGTGCTCAACACAGAGGAGTGCCTAACCCATGATCACTTCTGGGGTAAAACAGTGAGTGTTGTTAACAGAGTACGTATAATCTCAGCATGCTGACAAAAACTTACAGAAGTTATTATTCTGAAAATATGACCATCTTTTTTTTATGCTCCAGGAAAGGAATGTTACAATAACATTAAAAGAAAGACTTATTCAGAATATACATATCCATATTTTATGTATCCTTGGGATTTTAGTATCTCAAGCTCCTACAAATCTATGTTCAGGCTTGAACAAAAGAACTACAGCTAAAATAGCAGCAATATTAGCACATCTTCTTGAAAACCATTTCTGAAAAACAAAGAGCCTACACACTACTTCATGCGGAAAACAAAATGTCATCTGCTGCTTTCTTTTCATTCAACAGTGCTCGTTTTCCAAAGCTGCCTCATAATAACAGACAGGACAAAAGGGGTCATTCTCATTCACTTTGGGCAAGGGATGCCCAATAGAAATTCTAAACCCATCAGCTCAGCATAGCCTCACTGCAAGTATTAAGCAACCATGGCAAGTGTTGGCCACAGAGGTAATTTACGTCACATAGTAATCTCTTTCTTGTGGGCATCACAGTAACATCCAGCATTTTAAATGGCTCTGCTGTGTCCCAAAACAAATCTCCTATTAGAAATCATTTAGAAGAAGAGCATTCAACTTCAGGCAAAGTTTCTCTGCTGCAGCCCTCAGATTAGGTCAGCCTTGCACCATTGTTCCAACAGAGCAACAGATGGAAAGAAAACCTCAAGGAACAGATTTTGAAGAGTTCAAGTCCTATCTATGGACCTGCTTTTGTGGAGAAATTTTTCTGAACGACTCAGCACTCAAGAGTACCTGTTCTTCCTAAACAAAGTCAAGGTGTTTTTATAATTTGTCCTTAAGCTTTCTGATTATATCCTTTTCCAATATAATTTGAAAACAGATGAGAAGACCACAGATGGACAACTTTTGTTTAGTACACAGCTCATTAGCAATAATCATAACACAGAAACATTTCCTAAAATGTTTTCAACTAACTAATAAAGCATACAGGGACTCATATGCCTGGCAAGGCAACTAGGGGTACAGTGCAAAGAAAGAAAATGAACATAAAGGAAACTTATAATATTCCTCTGATTTTCTAGATTAAACCAGAACACAAGACTCGCTGAAATAAGGACAACAAAATACAAGTCTCAAAACATAATCGTAACTAAACAAAACCCACTGTGGTCCAGAATGAGACAGGCACAATAAAGTTGCCAACAATAATGTGAAAGAGCCACAAATACTCACCAGGATTTTGGGTTTCATCTGCAAAGCAGTGGAATAGTACTTTCAGGGTTTCTGACAATAATAATATTTTTCTTATCCTAACACTCATGTTAATGATGCACATTTTCAAATACACAATCGCAGATAACACATACTAAGGCTTTTTGGAAAAAATTGGCCAACATCTTCAAGCACCTTGGATATAACTCCTCGACATATCTGAGGACTTCAGGGAGTTTCAAGGGGGATAAAAAAATAAAGCTGTTTTAGAAATCACAAGAGTTAGAGAAGTACAACACAAAGAAGCATGGGCTAGTGAATATTGCCTTGATGCTTAGTAAAATTATAGAAAGGCGGATAATCAGATGCAATCAGTAAGTAATTAAAAGAACATTCATTACTAAAATCTGGCTGGAATCATGCTGCTGTTTTCATGAACCTACAGGCTTAGTTAATAATGGTATCTTATCCAAGGACTGACACAGCAATCACAAAGTTCCCATCATTTTCTTCCAAAGCAGGAGCAGGAGGACAATGGAAGCCCCTATCCTCCAGGTCCTGCAGGAATCTGCTTCTCTGTAGAGACAACTTGAGCTATTTCTGCATTAACTTGGGCACAAATGGTAACCGGCTACAGCTGCCAACCACTGAAAATAAACGATGACATTTACAAGTCAGTTTTTAATAAAAGGAAAAATTCATGTCAAACCTTAAATAAATGCAATATCTTTCTGGAGAAAGGAAGCTTCATCAGGAAAAAAATACGGTGAACACTTTGGACTTAAGAAACTCTGCCAGATATTACTCTTTGATTTATTTCCTTTAAGGTCACTATTCAAACTAATGGAGTTACTTTCAGGAATAGGGTCTAGCTTTATCTTTTAACCATATAAAAAATTACACTCTAAGAAAAAAAAAATCCATTCTTTTACACCAATTAATCATTGTTACAAGTCTGCACCTCCAAAACCAACGAATTCTTCAGTGAGTACTGTGCCCCATGGCTGTAAAGTGATGTCTACATGCAGTATAACTCAGCAACAAAATGTACCATGTGACAAGAATTTAAATATGGCAACTGTAATGAAATCAACATGACGAAGAATATGAGACATTCTTCACAAATCATCCTGAGCAGCTTCCCAATCCAAGTCAACCAAGCTGGAACAAACAAGGTGTGAAAGCAACTTGCTAGTGAGCATGTTACCAGCCACATGCTCAACAGATTCAGGAGGAAACGCTAAAAAAGAGGGAATTGAAGGTACTGAAAGTATCTAATGTTGTGGTAAGAATTCTTATAACTAGCAAGCAAATGCAACAAATGCAAGTAGCAACCACTTCAGAGAAGTGACTGGTTTCTTCAGTACTGAAATGGTAACCCCCTCCCCATTAACACATAACAGCTTCTTGTTAGGTGTATTTGAATACTTTCTGAAAAAGCACTGAACGTGTGAATAGTTGATGCCTCATATGCAGAAGTGTTGGGCATTCACACCTCTGAATCATAGAATTATAGAGTCACAAAATGTCTTGGGTTGGAAGGGACCTTAAAGATCACTCAGTTCCAATTCCCCTGCCATGGACTAGACCAGCTTCCCAAAGCCCTGTCCAACATGGCCTTGAACACTTCCAGGGATAGGGCATCCACAACTTCTGTGCACAACCTGTGCCAGTGTCTCATTACCCTTACTGCACTTACAGCTCATCCAAACAGACCCCCTTTCAGCTTAAAACTCAAAGTTTTGAAGTTGTCCTCTCACTACAGGCTTGATAAAGTCAAATCAGCTGGACCTGCAACTGTTTAGTGCCTCCTTCCAAGGATAGGCAGCCTGACTGTTTCATATCTACTTTATAATTTAATTTAATCTTCACCTCCTTACAAACACAAGGCCATCACATCCAGCAGTATCTCCTGCCACCTATGTTTGTCAGCCCCCTGGCTTCACGCTGTGCTCCTCAGAAAGAGACTGCCTCCCCTGCACTGCTGCATCACCTGAATTCCCTCCTCACCACATCCTAAAGCAGAATAGGTACAATAGCAAAGACTGAAGATGCAATTCTGATTTTTGTCTATCTATGAACAGAAAACACCCAAGTAGATAATGTAACAAGAAAGGATGTTTGCACTAAAAAGCGTCTAGTTTCTCTAATCCCAGATGCTCTGTGTAAAAAACTTAGTCTGAAGAGTGCCACTCCGTTTGTTTTTTTTTTGCCTGGTACCTGCACAGACTGATCCCCATCCCGCAGAAAATCTATAGCAACCTTCACATGATGTTCCAGTCTAAAATTTTGCTTGACATACCTGTCACACCACACCTAGAAAGTTTCTGAAAAGCCCTGCAGTAGCCATGCAGGGTTTGGAAGCAGGAGCAGACTGCTGCCAAAGTGCAGGGTCTCGATTGCGTGGCCCAAGGAGGGACAACTGAGCTGAGCCTGGTTCCCTCGCTGCCTTCCCTCACCCACATCTTGCTCTTCTCAGAGGTCACTTTTTCCTCTTAGCTGTGCCATGGGTAAAGCAAACCTCTCACCACAGCTCAGAGATGGCTCCACAGGAACTACAATAGAGAAGGACACAGCAAGACACTGTCAGAGCTAAATGACACTGCTGTTGCAGACGCAGCTCTGTGCCTGGCTGCTGCCTCTCCTGCTCATCACGAGATCAAAACCTCCTCCATAAAAGAGCATACAGCTTTCCTGCCTAGATGTTTCAGGTGTTCACTTTTTTTTTTTAAAAGAGGGGCAAGATACAATTGCTCTGGGTGAAATATTCCCCAGGCTACAGATATACCTATTGCATGAAGCAATTCCACTCGTGATGTTGCAGACACTGCTGGAGGTCAGACAGTCACACCAGGGAGCACTACAGATACCAACTTCTCCCTGTGCAAGACATTGAGGCTCTGAAGTGGCATTTGAGGAAAGGCTGCTTTCTGCTGCAAGCACAAAAACAGTTGACATAATTCTGCATTTTTTACACCGGATTCCTACTTATGTTTTTATTGTTAACTAGCCTGAGTTGATAGCACAGAAGCTTTTTCAAGGTAAGTAATTTCAGTTAGTTGTCAGGCTGAAGGGAGGGTCCAGCCCTTTGCAGAACACAGTGGGGCTGTGTGATGAACTGCTGAAACCTGCTAAGTGCAAACAAGTCACAACACGTGACTAGAAGAAATAAGTAATTTTCACAAATGTTCTGACTGATGCACGAGATCCAACTCAGTGCTGGTGTTATCTGGCAACCATGATATTATTCTAAAATTAAAACCAAAGTCATTCTCTTCCTATTGGAAAAAACCCCTCTGAGCTCAGCCCAGCCACAGTGACATTTGCTATTCTCGCAGCACTCTTCAGAGATGGCAGATAGATGATCTCAGCAAGGTCTATAACCAGCATTTCGTATCTCCAGAGAATTATGACTTGACAGAAGTGACATGAGCCTGTAGATCCACACAAGTGATTCACTGCAGCTCCTGCTCAGCCACCTGATGATCTGCTATTGCCTGATGGACCCTTGGGGCTGGCTCCATTAGAAACACTGATAATTCCTTTGCTGCAAGGGATGCTGCAAGGAAAATGGATCAGAGAACACAGACTGTGGAGAAAATACTGGTAAACACCTCAGACTCTCACACCCCAGACGATGTGAGACCTCAGGCTTGTGTGGGGACAAAAAGCAGCAAGCGCGCAGTGCTCTATCAGCCCAAGGACAGCTCTCTCCAGGTTTAGCTGCTGTCGACTCACAGTGTGAGCCTGGGCCAGTAATTTGATCCTTTGGGTCAGTGTGCTGACTCACAAATCCTAAATGCACTCAAAGAACATTAAAGTTATGCCATTTTAAATCAGTGAAGAATCTTGCGCCATCTAGTAAGTTAGAGACGTGAGAAACCACCTGAGGTTTTGGTAAGGTGACTCTTTGGTTGAATACACAGGAGGAGTACAAATGATATCACTGATCTGCTTCAGTAAGAGGGACTAGTGAAAAAGTGCTGAAGTGATGCTGATGACAGCAGGGGAGTAGCAATTACTAATAACTGCACAATGTTTTAAGCTTTTACTACTGGGACAGTGACTATGACAATGCTGGAGGAAGAATGATGATTGCAGACTTCTAGAAAACACAGACCCAGAGCATTTCAGGATTTGGATCCATAAGAGGCATGCTACAGACCTTTCACGTTCCACAGGGCTAGGACAGAGTACCACTACTACAGGGTCACTGTAGTCATAAACATCAAACATGGCCAAAATACCAAGTGCTGATTCATGGGCCCATCTTGTTCCTGTCACTAAGCCTCTCCATGCTGCCCACCCAGCTCCTGGCCTCACTCCTGTCTCTGTTCATTTTCATTTGCACTCCCAGGAGAGGACACTGGTACCTGCTTTACTGGATTTGCATGGCTTGGTTTTGATAGTGAGTGGGAGCTACAGAGGCAGCTTCAGTGAGAAGCTGTGGAAGCTTCCCCATGTCTGAAAGCCAATGCCAGCCCTCCAAGATGGACCCACGGCCAAGGCTGAGCCCATCAGTCCCAGTGGTAGCACCTCTGGGATAGCACAGTTAAGAAGGGGGGAAAATTGTTCTGCAACTGCATCCAGGAGAGAGAGGAATATGTGAAAGAAGCACTCCTATAGAAGCCCAGGTCAGTGAAGATGCTGAAGGAAGAGGCGCTTCAGGTACTGGAATTAGGTCTCCTCTTCTCCAGGCTGAATGATCAAGTGGCTTCAGCTGCTCCTGATACAGCTTCCCCTCAAGACCCTTCACCACCTTCATTGCCCTCCTCTGTACACTCTCCAATAGCTTAATATCTTCCTTACACTGTGGTGCCCAAAACTGCCACAATATTCAAGGTGAGGCTGCATCAGTGCAGAGCGGAGCAGGACCAGCTGGTAATACTGTACCTGATGCCCCTCAGGACAGGGTGGGCCCTCCTGGCTACGAAGGCACTGCTGACTCATATTCCACTTGCCATCAACCAGGACCCCCAGGTTCCTTTCCATGGCACTTTCCAGCATCTCATTCCAGTCTGTATGAACACTTGGGATTGCCCCATCCCAGAAACAGAATCCGGCACTTTCCCTCGAACTTCGTATGGTTGGTGATTGCCCAGTGCTCTAATTTGATGAGGTCTCTCTGCAGGGGCTCCCTGCCTCCAAGGGAGTGTGTTTTGCCCTTGGAAGTCACTGGTGAGGGATCTGTCCCTCTCCTTATGTTGATGTTATGTGGGCACAACAGCTGAGGAGGGCTTTGGTGGGCACCTGGTGTCCAGCCAGAGTCAACCCACCACATCTGTCTGAGGTCTCTCCAAGGAAGGGAATGGTTTTGAGGCTGCCTACTCTCCCACAACTAGCAGAATTCCACAGCAGAGGTACCATAAGCAGAGGAGGCAGCACACACACTTACCCTGCTGAATAAGAGTGCTAGGGCAGGACTGTAACCATACTATGAAACAGTTAGCCTTGGTCTTCCCTTGCTCTGTGTGGTGTTCTGGAATTCTTATTCTGCATCAATTTGCAGTTCAAAGTGCTTGAAATAATGAGGGTTGTGCTGGAGCTCTACAAAGTCACAGCCTGAAATGGTGCTTATGACATGCTATGGGCACAGAACAAAGGCATGTGGCAGTGTTTGCAGGAGTAAAGGTTAGTGAGATACTGACAGAGGACTGTGTATGGAGGCAAGCCTAACAGTCTTCTCCATGTCATCTCCTGGAAATGGTCGTTGAGAGGTGCCACTCCCAGGAAGAACTGAAAGCAAGGAGCAGAAGGGAGGCTGTCCTGTGGCGTGTTGTCCGTCTGTCCGTAGGGTTGAAGGACACCTTGGCATCCTTCATAGTATCCATCATCAGCACACGACAGCACCATGATGGCATCCCTCCTGTGAGCAGTGGCCTTATGCTGTCGATAGCTGGAAGATGACTGGCAGCCCAAGGAAGTTTCTCCATGAGGGTAAAGGATACAATAGGCTGGGTAATATCTCCCACGGGCAACTAAAACGATGCTTATTGCCAACAAACTGCTGAGTTTGCCAACAAACCCTAAACACTTCGCAACCTTTTAGAATTCGGTCTCTCTGCACCTCTGCTTGTCTAGAACATGCCAGCACTGTTCTTTGACAGATCAGGAATGAAATGCAGTCCAGAAAACCAGAACTGAGCTATCTGCAGCCTAAACAGGATGCCTTTGAAATGAAGAATTGAAACTAATTCTCCTGGGTCCTTGGCCAGCAAGTTCTGGACCACATGCTTCCTGTTTCAGCATCTCACATTGTGTGGCACTGCCCTTGTCTCTTGGCAGCACCACTGAACAAATAAAAACAACTCCAGTGAGGTCAGGGTTTGCTGCAACAGCCCCTGAGGGAGGAAGTGAAGGTTAGCCATCAGGAGCCTCTTGAGAATGCATTTGCTTTTTTTCATATTACAGGAAGAGTTGGGGCCACAGTTCTGTCACTCAGCTAAGACGAGTAAGATGGATGACTTGGGAACAAGCTTCCAGGACAAGAGAGTAATATACAACAACAGCCTATGCTGGCAGATAACCCATCACATAGATGAAAAATGAGACGTCTGTTGCAAATGGGTCTAGATAATGTTATAAGATGGTTTTGAGGGCATGACACCACGTTTTGTGTTTAATGATGCCTTCAAGTATGCCTCAGATGATATTACAGACAAAAAGCACTAAAGGAAGAGATTACCTTGGAAGTCTTCCATCCAAGCCACATCGACCCGTTGGTGTATCGTGCCAAATAAGTAGCAGTTATTACAGAAAATCATGGTTCAGAGAGCAGACCTCAGAAAACAGCCTATACTAGCAAAAACCCAAGTCAAGACTTTTTCCAAGCCACCTGACATACCACAGCTCTCATCCATGTGGCTGTACTCTGTTACAGTCCAAAAGAGGAAGGCTGCACCTGCTCAGTCCTGGTCTAGCTCCTGAGCTGTGCCATCACCCAAGGAGTGCCAGCTGAGAGGAACCACTGCAGCCAGCTCCATATGTGCTGCAAAATGCCCTTGGTAGCTCGTGATCACAGGAGCACCCTCAAGTGCCAGGCATACACTCACCACTGCCTGCACCAAGAAAAGCCTCATTACAGGACACTGATGGCTCCAATCCTGACTCCTGAACATGTACCTTCTTCAGGCTGTCCTGTCGGCAACAAAAAGCCAACACCTCTACCAGTAAATAAATGTGGTCAGCGCTTGGGCTGAGATAATGGCACACAGTAACCACTCTGTGAGTTTTTACTATGCTTCCTGGCATGAATTTGGCCTGGGCTAATTACTGCTTTCCCAAATGATGCCTGGGACGGTCACAGGCATCATTACAGGCTTAGGGCCCTTCCTGTTTTGGACATGGCCAGCTCGCTCCAAGGAGCGGAAGGATTTAGCTGTGGAACAGAAGCTACTCTATTCTAGTTGGCAAAAGCAACACTACAATTCCTGTCTGCTTTTATTTACTAGTTTAGCCTTTCAAATCACCTACCACAGCTGTGTATTTCACTGTGATGATAAATCTTACTTCCCATTATGATCTGAACATCTCAGGCAATATGGAAAAAAAGGTTTTGAGTCTTTCCAAAAAGTATACAAGGTAACGGAAAGCAGTTATTACACTTCAATGACAATGGTCATTAACAACTATCTGAATGCCATGTTTCTGTGCAAAGAAATGAAGATTTTTTTTTTTTTTCCCCCAGGCAGATCTATAAAATCAGTTCTATTCCTTTTACCAAAGGGATAATGGAGAGGTCTAACTTTTAAGAGCCCCCGAATCCCAGATGTGCGTCTGTCCGTAGGGACATTCCTCCTTTAACTGGCACTTCAGACTATTCCAGGCTTGGTCTATTGCTGCAAGGGGTAGTGGCAAGATGTGATCCCCAGGTGCGTCAATTAGTACCAGTCTATAGTTACAATGGCTAACTCATGCATTTTTGGCAAAGTTTTACATATTGCTTCCAAAAATGGTTTTCCAAAAGCTGGTTCTCTGATCCTTTGGAACAAAGACACAAATGTTTGCAGCAGAACGATGGGGAAAAGAGAACAATGTTTTATAAAGTCTGCTGCATTAGGACCCTGACAGCATGAGATGAAAGAAAAACCAAGTCTCATCTCGATTTAAACTGAGCACACATTCACCCCACACACAGTTCCTCCTATGGCAAACAATTCTGTTGTATTTGGTGAACAGAAAAACAGTAAGGCAGCTCCAAATTCATCCCTCATTAGCAGTCTGTCTCATCTACAAGCAGCTCCCTGCATCTGTCGATTAAAGATTTCCCATGCCTTGGTGAAGGGAGCAGGCTCATGGATGAGGTAATGCTTTTTTATTCTAATTAAGGGCCTGAGTCATCCTATTATTGTAAAGTCCATGAAACAAAACATGTTTAAATCTGCCCAATTACATCATGTTCAATTTTTTTCCTAAGCAGAAGTAAAAAAAAAAAAAAAAATCAGTTTTGATTTTGTGTAGTCATAAATTTATCCTGTAGCCCTTCTAAAGTGAACCCGTCTCAGCTAAGTAAGGCCTTGCTGAATATGCCTGCAGAACGGCTCACGGCAGCTCCTGCCTTCAGTGCTGCTTAGCTCTGCTACAAATGCCTGCACGTCACTGCTAAACATGACGGGGAAACCAAAAGCTGAGAGTTCACTCAGAGGACTATGGGAATTATTTGAAAGCTGGTGCCAGCTAGTGGCAACGGTATTTCATCCAGTTCCCTGACATTACTTGGCTTTACAGTTCTTCTATATACAGAAAAGTGTGTGGTAAGTTTCATTGCTTTAGTACATTGTAAACAATGAACCAGCTCTGTTAAAAATCCTGTGAAACCTTTCTTAAGAGCAGCTTACCTACTTTAGCAACCTGGTCAAATTCCAAGCTGGGTATTTATTTACATTGATGCAGTTCCTTCTGCATTTCCAATTGAATTAAGTATTCTTTACTTACAGTCTGATGCTGCAATGAAGTGTTCCACTAAGCTATTAAGTCCTTGCTGCATTTTACCCCAGGTGTAGTTACATTTCTGCTTGAAAACACCACTGGATGGTACACACAGCTGTAACACCACATAGACTACAGAGCTATTTTCAGCCCTCTGGGTTTAGGATGATGGCATAAACACAAATTAACTATTTATAAAACTCATTAAAGTATATTCAGTGTTCTAATCAGAAAGAAAATGAAGCACATTAAAATAATTACTTAACCTTCTTCCCAAAGGATTCTCATGTTCCAGATGTGTTATGTACTGGAATCACTCAAGCCAATCATGACAGAAACTTACCACTGAAGTTTAAACCAGGCAATTGCTTAAAGACCCAGGGAAATAATGACTGCATAATCTCATGGGACGTAAAATCCAACACCCGACAGGGAAATATGAAAGTAGACACGGAGAACTCAATTCCAGTGGTTCAAATGTACAGCTCGGAGAGGTTCTCAGTTCCACCACTTGCAGCCACACAGGCCTTGGCAGAGTTCTCCCAGGAGAACAGGTTTCTTCTACTCAGAAGACAACACAGAATGAAGATAAATGATTCTCTGAGATCCAGCAGCTAAACATAGTTTTATTTACCACTGTTTTCTTTCAATCACTCTGAACCTTCCATCTGTGAGGTGACAGCAAGATTTGAAGTAAAGAAACACATTGGAAGCTATGCTCAGGAGATGGGATTAGCAGCAGAAGAGAAAGGAAAGCTCACTGGATGGGAAAACACCACTCACAAATCAACTATAAACACCAAAAAGTTCAGGAGAGACAAACTGGAGGCACTGAATTCCTGCAATAAGGACATCACTGCCATCCCGCTTTACTCCCTAGCTACTCAGTTAAAACACCTCCAAAGAGAGGCTACAAGGTTGTCCCTAAGAAGTCACACTTTTTAACTTTTTAAACATACAGTTTATAAAAAATAAGTGAGGCTTATCCTTTGTCTCAGTAATACAAACTTTTTGCTGCCTTTTCTTCTTTCTCCTCTCTTTGACAGGGAAGAACACTATTATCAGACTACGTCCTTGGTTTTCAGAAAAATTTCAACTGTCAGTAGAAGACCAGTGGGGCTGTTTACTGGGATTTTGCAAGTTGCCAATCTGACAGCAGCTGGATTGGAATTGTGACAAATACTTGTGTCACTTGGCAAAGTGATGGTTGAGCACGCCTTGCAACCTAAGCTTGTGACTCAACAATCCACAGAAAATAAAGATCTGCCTGTTTAAATCTCTGAAGGCTTCACAGCTGTAAGCATGGATACACACACTGCTAGGAAAACAAAGCTCTTTATTTTCTTGTTCGTTGTTCTAACAATCTGAATTTTAAATAAAAAATAACCTGTATCTCTTATGTTTTGACACTTTCACTCTTTCTCAGCTGATCTGCACAAACAGACTAGGGTTTCTACTGCTGTGTATGAGCCCTACTGGATTCAGAGGGGAAGTCAAACATGTACCTGGCTATAGCAAAAGGCAGCTGTGAATTTCTGAGCAGCTGAGGAGTAGGAGGATGACTGAGGAGTGGCAGGAATACAGCCCTGCCAACCAAGGACCAGAAGGCACAGCAGCTGAATGCACTTTTTGACAAGTTTGCTGCAGACCATCTGTCCAGCAGACAGCAGCTGTGCCATGACACCACTTCAGCCTGCAGAAATTCTCTTCCTTGGAGGGGAAAATTGATGAGCAAGTATACTGCCCTCACCTATTACAGCTCTGGGCACTTCATCAATAAAAACACCTGGAAAGATGCTAAACGCAGGACTCCCCTTAAGACGATTTCTACCTTTTCATCAGCCATTCTCAGCAGGCCAAAATTTCTGGCAGAGGAAGCAGGACTTTCTTCCCCAAAGACAAAAGGCTGAGGCCATCCTTGGCTCTTCTGCCACAACGGAGAAGAAAAGGAAGGGGAAGGGAGCACTGGGATGCACAGTCAAACTCTAGCCTGGCTGCCATTATAAGGGGCTGGAAAACATGAAGGCGTAGGACACGACCCAGGAACAACTGCTGGTTTGTGTGCCAACCCACCTCCTCTCGCAGCCTGCCTGGCTCTGCAGGGCTCCGGCTCTCAAAAACCTTTGGCAGGAGGCCCTAAAAGGTCAGCCCTCACCAGACCCATCCCTTCCTAACTATTGTCAGGACTTAGTTGTATCTGCATGTAAACACAGCAGATGCAAAGCTTCCACCTACTCATGTGTCTGTATTCCTCAGGAAAGGCACAAGTTTGGATGGGGAAAACCCATGAGGGGAAATCCTCTGAAACAATGGCCAAGGCAGAGAGTCGAGACAGAAACTCACCAGGACCCCGAAGAGGACAAAAGAACTCCTGCCTGGGGAATACCCATCTCTGTACCTTGTGCAGTTTGCCAGAAAAAACACTAAGGCTGAGGAAATATATGGTGTCACTGAAAGATTTAGGAGGCAAAGGAAAAAGGATGGAAGGGAGGAACCCTGTGTGGAGAAGAGGTTGGTCTAAGGGCTGCGGAGAGCTGATGAAGGTAGGAAAGGGAAGTACAGGAAAAGGTGGGTTCTACCAAATTAATGAACAAATATTACCTCAGAAATTAACTCCAGATGAAGAAATGTATGCAGTGAAAAGGCTGCTGCATGTTTTAACCCATGAGGCAGTCACAGTCCTTTTGCAAAACTGTTCCTGCTTTGTGCAGAAAGGCTGGTTCTCAGTCATTTTAATCAGCTGCTCTCTGAAGTTTTTTGGAGTAAACTGAATAAAAGTACTACGTTCAGTTGTTTTAACTACAAAATCAGAGGAGAGAGATATTAAAGCTCTTGGCTTCAGCCTACAAACAATAAAACTCCGCATTTTATCCACAGATGAAGAAGACAAAACCCAATTCAATTACTCTGACGTATTTTTTAAATTGCTTTAAGATTCAGACCTAGAAATGCTAACTTGATCCTGCCTGGATCAAGCAAAAAAATCCACAACCAGACGCCTGAACTCCCTATACTAAGCAAAACCCTAGGGAACCTTGAGGGCAGACTGGAGCAAAGATGACAGCAGGCACAAAGCTATATGGGCAGAGGAGCTCAGGGCCATACTGTCTTTTTTAGTAATTCTTTCACATCCTGGGCACAGGAGCTCAGTTCAACAGTTCAGTTGTGCTGTCCCTGGTACCCTCCTGGCATGGGACAACCTGTCTTCTAAACCATCCTAATCACAGCCCAAGAGGCAGCACAGGCCAGCAGCCATTTCCAGTGGGGCATTCTGGATGTGGCAATCCACATTTGGAGGACAGGAGAACAGAATGGCACAGACACAGACAGACATTGCTCAGTCAGCCCCAGCCAGGGAGCCCTGGCACGGCTGAGCTGACTTAGTGTTGGTGCTGCTCTGGATTCCTGCTTCACACAATTCTCCGCATTCCACGTCAATCTCCCTTCAAACCACTGGCAAACTACACCTTTTTCCACTGCAGAATTTTGACCATCAAGACCACTCCAGCTACAGGTGAATAGCTCATCCAATTTATGCCTGTCTTCCATGCCTTGCCCTTCAGAGGATTAGCCTCTTTCAGACCTAGTGCTCTTTCTTCTCAAAACTTAACCACAAATATGTATTATGGTTTTTGATATGTTTCTGATCTGGACAAGAAAAAACCCCCGTCTTTGTGTTGTTAAAAATCCCAAGCTCACCCTACTAACATGGAAAACAAGCTTTGAGGCATGAGAACCACACAGCATTAAAACGCAAAGTTTGCAGATCATCACCAATATCCACAAAAGCTGAAGCACTGAAATGGCAAGTGAGTTGCCCACTTGGCATCAAAGAATAACTCAGACAGCCTTGAATGTGAGGAAGAGAATCAGCACAACTGGGATGGCTCCTCCAGGCAAAAGGAACCAGCCCATTATGAGCTTCCACTTGGGTGATCACCAGTAATGCAAAGCCAGGAAAAAGGCCCTAGTTTAGCATTTCACCCCTAAAGCCAGTATATTTCACTGGGTATCCAGTGGTTCAGCAGCACAGGAGGAGTGCTGGGCCAAATCCAAATCACAGCCTTCTGGCCCAGGAGGAAAAGTTGTTACCAAACGAAGCAAGCTGACAACATATGGAGTCCTGTACTACTGGAACAGTTTCATCCTCATTCAGAAAGCAGCAAACCTGTATGATTTTGCCAAACACATGATTCAATTTAGGGCAGAGCTCTGCTGCTCAAAGCACTCTGGCTACACTCTGTGAGATGGATTGGCTTGTTTCAGTGCTGACTTTACATCTTTCCAAAGGCTTTTCAGAGAGGAAAGGCTAATGGATTATATTTTTTCCCTTTCTAACCTGCATTTACTGGGCATTAGGGGGCAGTTTACTACCAAACACATTTATCTGTCGGCATCAACTCCCATTTTATTCATTCCCAACCCAAAGTAACTTCAAGCACGTCTGAAATGCTAAAGTTGTGAGGCCTGCAGTGTAGCTCCCTCTTCAAAGGATGTAAGCACCTAGTATTTTAACAGGCATAAAACAGAGCTTAAAATGGGTCCCCCAAGAACTGCCCACACAGTGACAACTATTCTCCTTCCTCTGGTCTCTTACCTAGACACGATTACTAGAGGGCACAGAGCTGGGATACAGTGCTTATGCTGATCTCCATTAATGTCACTTGAAAATAACTTGCATAGAAGCAGGGTGAATTACAGGAGAACAGAGACAGCGTAAGATCAGATTCAAGATTCTTGTTTCCACTTTCACATTTCTGCCTCAACATTGTAATTGTGAGATTCACAAAAAGAAAAACAATAAATATATATGGAGATTTCTTTTACAGATCGAAAACCACTGGCTTAGAGTGAAAAACATTTGACTGAGTAACACGTCACATTGCAGCTCTATCTCAATGAAGACCACACCTCTTATATAAAGTTATTTTGATTCAGTAAGAATTCTGTTCTTGAAAGGAATGGAAGCAATAAACTAATTGAGGATTAAATACCACATCTTGTCATCCTTCAGTGCACGAAAGACCAAAATAATCAAGATTTTCAAAAGCTATGTCAAACTCTGCAGAGCAGAAAAGCAAACTTCTTGCTTGTTTTGGCATGGCTAGGTCTTTATAGCTTCTACTTGTTGAGTGTTGGAAAATGTAACATTGCATTTGCTAACCCAATAGAAGATCATTTTCCTAACCAAAAAAGGACAGCTTCTTTTGTAAACTTACCAACTAAGGACCATTTTACGGGAAGCAGTGCTTTATCTAACTTCTCACTGTAAATAGTTATTTAAATTTTTAAACTCTTCAACAAAAAATTGTTTTGATGCTGAGTAATTAAGCACGTTTTGTCAAGAGTAACATTCCAAGTTTTCTGGTGCTATGTAAAGGATTAAATACTTCAAGAAAAAAGGACAGTATTTGGACATCCACTATTACATATGATTATAACAGCAGGAACAAAGTACAAATAATCCTTCCAGGATTAATCAAAGTATTTGACCAAACTTAGTGCAGGAGACTCCAGCTTGGAGCCTAAAGTGAATGATCCCCTCAAAATGATTCAATGTCATTGGAAAACACCAAGACAGGCTTTTTACTATCAGTTACTGCCTATTGCTATGAAGAAACATTTTGAAAGCACTGTCTGGGTCCAACACAAAGAACATTCAGTAATGGCTGGTCACTGTGGGTGGCTGAAACTATACAGTTCAGTCAGACAGTGTTTCCTGAAGATTGAGAACAGCTAAGCCTTCTCTACTTGGACATCTAAAGCCTGAGACACCCTAAAAAAAGTAGTCACAACTCATGATTCCAGCCACTGAGAAACTAAATTTGCTTCCAGGCTTCAGTAGATGGAAATGGTTTTGGAATTCAGAGAGAAATTCCACCTCGTAGTGAAGAAAATAACTATCTAAAGATTACTGGACAGGTAAGCAAACCCAGATACCAATATCAGCAAGCTTTGATTCAACTACTGTTTCTCAAGCTGCTACTGCTTATGCCTTAGTGGCATTTAGCATGTGACACCTTCAAACAAAAGAAGAAAAGCCTACTTGTGAATATTGCGATAAAAATGGTGCCTCTTTGACCTGTAAGCTGCTCTAACTTTGACAAAAAGTGAGCTCAAAAGCAGTTCCAGACACTGTAAACACCAGTATACTCCAGAACAGCACATCCAGCGGATTCTGGTGCTTTGATACTCTGTGCACACAAAGTGCCTCTTGGAGCTGGGACTGCTATCAAGGCATACACAATCTCACTTGGATTTCCTGAAGAATGCACTGAAGAGGCACTACAAAGTCTTACCTCTACGGAGGCACTTCCTACATGAACTGTAGAGGCCTCACCTCCTCTGTGAAATTCAGATTAAAGTGGTCAGTGTAATAAAGTGTTGAAATGAGGGGACAGTGACACAGAACTGCCTTACTTAGAAAACTAGGCTAAAATCTAAATAACAAAGGCACTAGCAGCCATACCTGACTATACCAAGAGGGTCTAATACTTCTTCCTCTTCTTCCTCCTCTTCTTTTGTCTCTCCTTTTTTGACATTTTCCACTGACAAAAGATGTGAGATTAAGTCAGGTGTCTTCTCCTCTTTGAAAAAATCCAACGCCTCATTTTCTTCATCTTCTTTCTCCTTGTCATCAGGCATGTTTTTACCCTTGAAGTCAATGGCACTACAAGATTTTGTTCCTGCAAGATACAATAACGGATGCAAATCTGAGTAAACAGGATAACAACTATAGTTTTTTTAATACCTTGCACCTGTTCCTGATGATTTTGTTTGAGGAATGAAGGACACAATCGGTTTCTGCAAAACTCTTTCAACTCTTTCCCTTTATTCACTATGTGTCATTATGTGTCTGATCTGTTTACTGATTTAAAGTAGTTAGGTAAAGACAGAGGAAATGAACCTTCATCTGAGACACATCAGTGCATGTTGAATCTGCTAATTTATGTTCCTTCTATAGTCAACAGAAACAATAGATTTTCCATGTGGTGATTCATCCATCCATCCAAATAAAGTTGTATGACAAGTTTCTCTCTGAAGTGCCTACTTCTCTCCACTGACTACAGAGGGGCTGTAAATACTCTGCTGAGTTGTAAGTAGCCAACTTTCACATAGATGGTTCAGATAAAGTCCACTTTTTGACACTTATTTAATTCATTTGGGCTAAAATTAGAGCACTGGACAGCATGAAAAAGTTCCCATAGCAGCTCTTCAATTTACACTCAAAAATGGAGCCTGAAGTTCTAACACTCTTTAGAACGCAAGATCCATCCGACTGAGGAATTCAGCCAACTGAAACATGAAACTGTCTTCTCACCAAAGCTGTTATATGCAGAGCCCAGCAGAATGAGGAAACTGTTTCTTGCTGTTGTGTCTCTGGACATCCAGGGAAGTAATTTTAAGAAATGAGGCTAGCTAAAAAAAAAAAAGCCAGTGAAAACCATAATGGATAAAATTCATTATTTCATCCTTTTGACTGTTGAAGTAATATGGCATGGGAGACTTATGTCACCAAGCTTTTCATGTTTGCATCTGCCAAATCACCCAGGGCAGACTTCATAGGCTAAATGTGGGTGTCCACACTCATCATGTGGTCTTATGCTCCCCTAAGAGACAAGGGAGAGATGGTCAGGGTAGGCACTGAGTTTTAGGATGCTGCTTATCTTATCCTCTCAGTCACCTGTTTTACCATATCCACTCTGCCTGAACACCCCTGACTACATCAACTATCTCCAGGACAGTTCTGTAAGGAAAACCCACAAGCTCAAGGATCTGAAGTGCATGTACTGAGTTCCACCTGCTTTGCCAGGCTGAGACTTACACCATTCTAAGGCAGAGTCCAATGAACAGGTCATATTACCTGCACCCAATCTGTCAGCCCAACCCAGTTCAGCTGCAGACCATGGTTAAGTTAATCAGCATGTAAAAGATCAATCAACATGAACTCTGAATTCTCTATGCAAGGGGTTTACTTTCAAGAGAACACTGCCAGGGAAAAACCCCAAACAACAATCAAACAAAACCCACTCCAAAACCTTATCAGCAAAAAGATTTTGCTGAGTATTACACAGCTTTTGCCCCTCTTAACTTTAGGAAGCTGTCAGCCTCTCAGAACGTCTAATCTGGTCACACTTGACACTTTTGCAAAATGCACTATTCAAATTTGCTAGCACCTTGCAACTTCACTTCCTTAAAACCACTAAGAATCCTACACAGCACCAGGCTGGAGTATTCCCTGCTCAGCAGCTCTCAGATGAATTAAAAGCATAGAGCCCATATGCTCCATTCACTCAGTGACTCCTTGCTACGCCCAAGGGACATAAGAAAGGAACTATATGAATCACAGGAAAAGGTAACAAGAGCTGTACATGAGGCTAAGGAAAATTAAAAAAAAAAAAAAAGGCAAGCAAATAAATGATTATTTAGCTTTCTAGACTTACATGTTCTAAATCACAGCAGGAAATCAGAGACAGGATAGCACAATGATTGTTTTGAAGGTGTCTACCAACACTTCTGAAGGAAGCAAGTGTCCATAGAGAAGAGGGGGAAACACTAGTAAACTTGACTACGCAGCACTGTAAATACACAAGGATATTTTCAGTGACAGCCTTTATTCTGGCATTCTGTAGTTTTTGACTTCCTGAGTCAAGAACTTAACACTTTTGTCAAGCATACTCATGAGAGACGGGACACTCACATCTTTTAGTTACCTAAAAATTCCAGTAGCTCAGGACTTGTTGCTAGATCCTCATTCTTGGAGATGAATTTCATGATATCATTGAACATAGCTCTTCGTTCACAGATGTCAGATTCCCCCACGAAGAGGACTTTTCTAGGGAAGGGTGGAAGAGAAGCCTGTGGATACCGTGCTGTCAGTCTCTGGTAGAGCTCCTCTATCTCGCTGTACTTTTTGGAGACCTGCAATGAAATGTGCTGCCTGGGTATGTTTCCTTACAGGGGAGACAGGAGCAGCAAAGCAGCAGTTTAAGTACTGTGAAACATTAACCCTGGAAACTGAAGTGGAAAAACACGTATTAGCAAGGAGCTTTCCATACAGCCTAGTAAAAGCCTGTTATGTACCCAGTGAACTCCTAAACATTGTTGCTGGTCTTCCAATTCTGTTATTAAAATCTACTGCCTAATGGAATTGGAGTTCATTGCCAGATACCCAGCATCCATTTATCTGACCCATCAACTAATTAAGTACTGGGAAGATCGCTGCTTCCAGATACTTTTCTGACAGAAATCTTTGTCCACTGAAAGTGATGCCCAATCCTGAGAGACGGGAGGAAAAGCCCT
Source organism: Serilophus lunatus (assembly GCA_013399895.1). Taxonomy (NCBI): domain Eukaryota; kingdom Metazoa; phylum Chordata; class Aves; order Passeriformes; family Eurylaimidae; genus Serilophus; species Serilophus lunatus. Next base: position 120,801 of record VXBA01003639.1, on the reverse strand, counting down.
GCCAAGTAGGTATGTGATGAAGAAAGCTGCCTGAACCTTTTCACCATGGAGCCAGACGTCACATTTCTCATTCCTCGTGGCTTTGGTGCCCTTTGGCTGTTTAGGCCTAAAAAGCTGACATGTCTGCTGCCCTGCAGAGCACGTAACACAAAAATCTGAGGGTAAAGACCTCAGCTGACCCCTGAATATTCAATTTATCCATGAGAAAATAAAAACCAACAACTTGGCCGTGGCCTACAGGTTCTCCCAGAGAGAAGGTGAATGGAGTCGTTCCTTCTGTGCACAAAGACAGGAAGCCTGAGGAGAAATAAAGCTCAAGATATTAACAAGGAAAGCAACAACCATGGGAATGTTGGTTAGAAAAGGTGTGGCTTCCATGCCACATTAAGTTTTGAGTTCAGTACCTTAAAACTAAACAATACACAAAACCCACACACCATCAAAACACTACCTCTAAGTGACATTACAGATGCAATGGAGAGTGACTGTCATGCTCTGTGGTATTATAATAGAATATTCAAGGCCCTTCATGGTCCCATAACCTGTGAATGTGTTTTAATGAATATAGAGATGAAAAATAAACCATCCAAAAAGCTAGTGCTAGTGGAGTGCATTTTGCACAGATCCTTTACTAGGTCCAGCTCTTACCCTCCTGTAACTCGTGTTGGTGAACCCTAGTGAGGTGAATCTTTATTAATACTGCAATGTGTGCAGTGTTACACACATTGAGATGGATATAAAGATGGAGAGACTCAAGCACCACATCTTGAGATGGAAGAGAGGTTTTTTCACCAATACAGTGATAAAAGAGAGTCAATCTAACAAAAAGCACAGAAGGGAACTGAGATATAGATTAGTGAGGAATCCCTAAACTGCACCTGTACCAGGAATCAAATAGTATCAGGCATACTCCCAGGCACTGGAACCTGACAGTGTGTACTACAAACCTTCATAGTGTCTACTGGAACCTGACAACCCCTGTATAGTTTTGCCTCTGAGCAGCTAGCATGCCCCCAAGCAACTTTTTAGCCCAAGGTGCGGCCTGGTGCAGAGACGCTGCAGGAGCCAGTTTGGATACTGATGTCACTGGTAAGAAAGTTTCATACCATGGATGCAGCCCGACTGTGCAAGCTGCGCTCCAGGCCAGAGAACAGGCTCTGACAGTAACAGACACACCTCAACTAGTTCACTAAATCAGAGCTGGGTAAAAAGAGCAGTAAGCACCTTAACTTTCATGCTTGCCTGCCTTTTGCAGTAATTATTAGCCAAGCTGGCTGATTCGAAAAGTATTTGTGTTTCAGCTGCACAATGCTCGCTACGGTTTCAGTGTCCAGGCATGAAAAGCAAGCAGCTCTGTAACAAAGATCTGAAGCACAAAACCCAACCTGCGTCAAGAGGGAATGAAAAACAAGGGGTTTAGACTTGTTTCCTCTAAGCAGCAAAGGTAAGTGTAAGTAACAGGATTTGAAATGTGCTTCAGCAGCCGAGCGCTAAAGTGAGGGCAACAGACGATGTTCTAGAATACAACAATCCTCCCTTCAAAAGATACTCCCCAAAAAAGAGGAAGGCAATTCCAGAATTCTGAATTGCTGTAAATTTCTTGTTTGCTAGGTCCCAGTAGCACTCTGAACAGGGGTATGATGCCAGAACCCCTCCCAACAATACAATACATTTTGTAGCACAAATATTATGAGCAGTGAGGAATTCACTGGTACTTTTTCAGAAGAATAAACACTATTACCCTCCACCCAGGAAAAAAAAAAAAATCAAGTCTGATTCATGAAAAACATTTGACATCAATTAATCTCAATAATAAATACCAAATTAATATTTGAAAGCATTACAGGACAGCAGCCAATCAAGATTATGCCAAAGTGGCTTTAAAATACTCTAACACTGAACCGAGATACACAAACTTAATTCTTTCCCCACTTAATTTTCATTCCTCCTCTATCAAACTCTGTAAATTATTCATAAATCTCAATTTATGCCTAATTAACACCGCTGAACCTAAAGCGAATGCACACCCTCGCATCCTATCACTAATTGAGCCTTTGTGGATCTGCGTGGGCTGCGAACACCACCACAACCACACAGGCGACACAGCATACCAAGCGTGGCAGCACTGCATCCGAAGCATGCTAATGTGCTCCCCCAAAGCCTGCGGCAGCCCGTGCAGGCTAACCTCCAGCAGCGCCGGGATGCCCTCTGCCGGAATAACCCACTGCACTGGTGAGATGTCAAACCTTTCAGACAAAACAGCTCCCCTCTTACCCCAGCTCAGTGCTGGGCCCTGCAAGCCCCTGACAACTGAGGCTCGTCGCCTGCTGTCCCTGTGGCTCAAACCCCAGCAGTCTCTGGCTCCTTGACACCTTTGCTCAAGACTGCTGCCAGCTTTACCTTGGGTTGGGTGCTGGAAATTCAGCAGCGAGGCTGGCTGAGCCCAACAACCTCAAACTGCTGCATTAAGAATCACAGAATGGCTTGGGTTGGAAGGGACCTTAAAGACCAACCAGTTCCCTGGGCAGGGGGATGTTCCACCGTTCAGCCTGGCCTTGAACACTTTCAGAAACAGAATATCCACCGCTCCTCCGGGCAACCTGTTCGGGTGCCTCATCACCCTCACAGTAAAGATTTTTTTCCTTATATCTAATCTAAATCCACCTTCCTTCAGCTTAAGGTAATTTTTCCTTGTCCTAATAATTCATGCCCTTGTAAAAGCCCTTTTCTCTTGTAAAGCCTTTAGGTACTGGCTGTAAAGCCTCCACAGAGCCTTCTCTTCTCCAAGGCTGAACACCCACAGCTCTCTCCGTCAGTCTCCCCAGGAGACATGTCCCATCAGTTTCATACCCCTTCCCTGGATCTGGTCCAACAGGTCCATGTCTTTCCTGTCCTCGGGACTCCAAAGCTGGATGGAGAAGAGCACAGGCAACACAAGGGCCTTACAAAGTGCTGGCCAAGTGTATTTTCCCAGGTCAAGACCCACGAATCACTCAAAGCATTCTCACCCCTTCCCAGTCAGTAAGCACTGCTCTGCCATGACAATTTTGTACCCTTTCAACTTGACATCCTCTGTCAATTTTCCAGGAGAAAGGCGTGTCAGTCAGTATGTTAACAAAATCAAATCTTGCGTTTCCTAGTTATCACTCACAAGCCTTTGAAAATAGTTGGCAGATCTTAAGGCTCAAAATGTCAGGATAAAAAATAAATGTTGCTTTAAACAGCATTTTATCAATCCTATTAAGTAAACAAAGTCCAATTTGATTAATATTCTTTTTTTTTTCTGCTGCTGGTAATTCCTCCAAATTATCCTCTCCCCTTCGTACCTCTAACTGAACTCTGAACACTTTGGAGCTAAACTCCCACCACCTGTAAGTCAGCCTGAGTGCACACACTTCAAGGAGTTCTGTCAAGTCACAGTATCAAAGGCTCAATCTACTTCACTTCAAAAGAGTTAACCATGCAAATACAGCAAAGCATGTGCATATTTGCCAGGTCAAGACCTTATTTGCCTGTAACAATTAACATCCAACATAGAACTTAAAGAGAGACAGGGATGGGTTGAGGTGGGTTTTTTTTCACCAGGAACAAATAATTAAATTGAATGTGATCAAATATAGCTAGAAGGTTAAGAAAACCACCAGGAAGTTCAAAGAGAAAGACTGAAGTTTGCTGCTAATCCCTCAAATCTCATGAATGTGCCTTGCCCCCTTTTTCACAAGAACCAGAATGCCTGCAGGATACGAACCTGGGACCCTCAGCTGCACGTAGAATTTGATCCCACTCAGTACTAATGAGATTTAATGCCTCCCTTCCTTTCAAAGCTCCTTTTAGTACCCCATTTCTGACCTCAGACTTCTCTTCACGTGCTTTGCATCTACTGCAAAGGTTTCAACAAAATGGAGATCTCAGAATTTATTTGAATCCTTGAACCTAACTTGAATGCATGCCACAGAAGAGCACTCTTGATTTTATAGTATTTTATGAAAAACATGGCTACTGTGATCTAGTTTTTACAAAGCCCACTTCTTATCACTGTCAGAAAAAGAAGATTCAGCAGCACTATCCTTAAAAACAACCACTAGCTTTGGGTACAGGAATCAAAAGCATTCTGGAAGGACCTAGACAGCACAACCCAAGCTTTCACTTGGACACGCCCAATTCAAGCCATACCAGAATTAATGTTGCTTGGTGACCCTGTGGGTACACATTACAGAAGATTTTAATTACATGACCACATGCTGTTCTCCCCATCTGTTTTGCCCAGTAGAAGAGCAAGTACTCAAATATTTCTTTTTAATCAAACTAAATTCTTAGTGGCTTCTGAACCCATTGCTACACTGAGCATGGACTTTATTTTCAACCCCTCTCATATCACAGAGGTTACAAGGTGAAGGAATTTATCAACACACCTATAGAGTCAGGAAATAGCAATTCCAATGCACAGATTTTGAGGCCGACGAAGAGAAGGCCAACATATGCAAACAGGCAATGATGAAAACATAAATGAATACACACCCACGTACTTATACTCCCTCATTTTATGAGGGAAGACAGTTCTATAGTAAATGCCTTCCTAAATTGTGCTGTGCCTGTCAAACACCAGTAGTTATTTGTTCAGCTTTGGAAAGGAAAGAGCTTGACTTACAAATGTAACTTGTAAAAAACAATCAATTAAACTGGGTGCAGATAGAAAGAGAAGGCACTAAAGGCATTTACGAGAAACATAGAAATGGCAGATCTACAGGCAATAATTAAATATCACCTTGGCAGCAGTACCAAAGACAAAACCAATTTCCCTGTTTCGATATGGCAAGAGTATTCTGACCTTTGAAAGAAATGCAGCTGACTTTTCCTGCAATCACTTATTATAACCTGAAGGTTAAGCAGTTCTACAAGCTATCTGCCCTATTTTATAATTAGTGTTTTTTAGAATTAAAAAATCTCTCCAGTTTCTTAGAATGTAGTTCATAAAGTCATCACAAAGGTTAATTTCTTCTTCTGTTAATGCTTCCCAAGCACTTAATTGGAAATGCTATGATACTGCTTTTGCATAGAGGCTGGGGAACAGGGAACTCTGGATTATTTAGACCCACAGTAAAGGCTCCTCAGGTCAAATCTGAAATATCTATTTGATGTTCATCTGGTTTTGATCATAGGCTTTTAAATAAATATCTTGATCTTGACATGATGAGAGGACACAGACTCAAGCAGTGCCAGGGGAGGTTCAAGTCGGACATCAGGAGGAATTTCTTCATTGGAAGGGCTGCTAAATGTTGGAATGGGCTGTCTATGGAGGTGGTGGAGTCACCATCCCTGGAGGTGTTCAAGAAAGAACTGGACTTAGAGTAGACAGCTCTGGTCCAGTCGACAAAGTGATGATCGGTCAAGAGGTTGGACTTGACGATCTTGGAGGTCTTTTCCAATCTGAGCGATTCTGTGATTCGATCCAGTGCGGTCTAAATCACGTTCTAGAGCTCACAGCTATTTCAGACACTAGTCTCGCTCACCATCATTTTCCAGGGAAAACAGAGGCGCTGTTGGAGCAGCAAACGCCGCTGCCGGCTCGCTGCTGCCACCTGGCCCCGGACAGGGTGCGGGCAGGCACGGGAACGGGGCAGGGAGAGCCGACAGACTGGGAAAGTAACTCCTCCGATGCTCCAAGGGCAGAGAGAGGGGAGGAGGAATAAAAAGAAAGGCAAAGGGTCTCAAAACACAGCCATGGCACACGAGCTGGCCAAAACCGGATTAACACACCCAGAGCCAGTGATAATCCTACCACCCATGACTGTCTTCTCTAACCTACCTCAGCACTGTGAGCGCCTTCCTCCAACCCCCCAAATTCAGCAATTTCAACAAAGGCAAAAAAAAAAAAAAAAGTCCCTCTCCCATCCTGCTCTGGAACAGGCATACAGTATTTTCTTTTTCCTCCTTCAGATGTCTCATCTCACTCCATCTTGCCACACAAATTTGATGTGTTAGATCTGCTGCCCAGCGTAACCTCACGCTTCTCTGCTCTCTTGTCAACTTTCTAGGGAAGGGATGCAATTCTTGGTTGAGCTGGTCCAGCATCCTGTCCAACAGGGCACTGCACTGATACTGTGGGTGCAACTCACCCCACCCGGCAGCCACGGGGCTGGGACTTGTCTCCAGGTTAAGCCAACTGCCTACAGGCAGGAGGCGTCTCAGCTCTCCTGACAGTCAGATATAGTCACCACGGTTTGGTAAGATGCCACTGAAACTCAGCTCACCCGAACGCAGGCACTTAGTGGTACCTTGGATGAGCCCTGTATGTCACCTCACTCTGTTCCAGGGCAGTGCCAGGGCCTTTATGTCCCTTGTCACACCCACCAGCACTGTGCACACACCGGGGGTAGTTCAGGGTTTCTCAAAATGGTTCGGGCCGTGTATGTTGTGCAAAGTGGCTTCCCTCACACTGTAGATGATCAGTTACATCCTTCTCAACAGCACTGCACTGACTGGGATGGGAGTTTAGAAATCCACCAAAAGCAGACACCTAATCACAGAAAGCAGATTATTCTGCCTAGAGACAAGCAGCCCATGACATCCGAGACATTGTGGGGTATCCCAGGGGCTTTAGTGGGGCAGGCAGTATCACACAAAACCTATGGGAGGCCCGCAGCCTTCTGAAGGCCAGGTGGTGGAAAATCCCAGGACACCTTCAAGCGCACACTGAAACTTGTGTGCAACTCTACTGATCATTAACCATTTTAGCCTGAAGCCCCCTGCTGCAGCTGTTTAAAATGTAAATGCTTTCCCTTTATGGTCAAAGAAGAGGGACATTTCCAAAGGATGAGTCACCTCATTCCTCCTCTCCCCACTGACCATAAAAACAAGGACAGACTCAGATTAGGATATCCAATTTACAGGGAGATAAGTTAGGACAGGTGAATCCCACTGTTCCTTCCAGTAATACACACAGACAAGACTCACTGGAATGAATTGATGCAAAGTACCCATCCTCAAACCTCCCAGCTCCCAGTTTTAAATTACTCTCACACAACAACCTGTAAAATATATCAGATTTAGTCAGCTGAAAAAAATGTAACACGAGATAAATGTTATTCCTGCCAGGCTCCACCAGTTTTCTTCTTCATGAAGAATGAAATGTCAGGAAGTTTAACCAGAGCAGAAACCGGGAAGGCTCATTTCACTTGAGAAGGGTAACTGAATGCTGATAATTCTCCTAGAGAGAGCGAATATGGAATAAACAATCCCAGCAAGCAGGACAGGCACAGTAGGAAGTTTGTTTCTGCTCTTTAATGACAAGCTGATTTTACCACTTATTCTTAAATGATGCAAAATGAAGTTAGATGACCATGTCCCAGTTTAACCTATCGGGTTTAGTCAGATTCTTTCTTGCAGAGAGCTACATGGGAATATTATGTAATACAAGCAGGCATTGCTGCATATAAAAAAGCAGCTGCACATCCCCTTATCTGCCCATGTCTGCCCCTTTCCTGTCCTAAAACAAACTCTAATGGGGCTCAAGAAACAGGTGTCATTCAGTACTGAGTAACAAGCCCCAAAATACCCATTTTTAGCCAGGACCAGCTGACGTTACGGAATAGCCACATGACACTGGCCCACAAAAGAAAACACTGCAGGAGCGAGAACAAGCAGTCAGGGATGAGCAGGAAGGACAGAAGAGACTCTTATGCCAGCACTGCTGTTCTTACCATAAAGTTATATACATCATAAGGAGTGGAATAAATGAATGAGACCTCCCCATCATGCATCTCTTTACAACACCGACAGATGTTTATCTGCAAATCAAATTGTGTAAATAACAACTATCTTCTATGGAGCGTGAAGCAATGGTCTACCAGGTACCCACACACTCGCATCACTCTGACATCACAGTTATTGCCAAAACATCTGAACAGATTTTCACAGCATTCAACGGGGTGTGTCCCTTTATAGTCAGCGGACAGAGAAGTGCACTTCTTACGAGGGGTTCAGCAGACAGCTGAAGATCAAATAAAACATACCATGAATGCACCTTCTTCCATCGGCTCAACAGACAGTCCAAGGTGGACAGCTTAAGTGGATGTGCAAATGCTATACATGAGATTAATTATACCTGTTTTAAGTCATGTGCTAGGTTTTCAAACCTTTACTCTGCAGGTGTAATGAAAAGGTCAATCCAAGTCAACAATGTTTTATATGGTCACTTCCTTGCAGAACTCTCTTACTAAGGATTTTAAAAGCCACATCAAAACTACAAGATCCATTCAAATAAGCTATTACATATTTATTTCATGTTTCCCAATGCTTGGGAGAAGGTAATTTTGTAGCAGGACTTATAAAAATCTTAATTGGTTTCTATTTGTTGACCCATAATGCCAATGCCTTAAAGGCAACAACAGCCATTGTTGCTTTGAGCTCCTGGAATAAAAAGTTCCGTTAATATATTTATAATACTTCTATTGCAGGAATGGTACAGACTGTGTTATCCTACCAAGGACCTTGGCCCAGAGGGGCTGTGATTGATGACAAAGCATCTGCTACATCAGGACCAAAATAATCAAAGCTGATTAGGAAAGGGATCACCAACACTGCTCTGATTCAATACTTACCATAAACTGAACCACATCTTCAGGCTTGTGCTTTGCTGATTTGAAGGCAGCCAGTCGGGTCACGACGACAATGCGATACTCTACATGGCCAGACATCATCTTCCCTCGGATTTCCTGGTATTCCGGCACTGACAAATCCAGCCCCGTGTGTGTGTTCTGAATCTGCCTAGGGAAGAAAAAATAGGTAGAGTTCAGGCATTGGCACAAAGACTTCTAACTGACCCTCTCCCAGGATCCAGTTCAAAGCCCAAGAAAGTCAGTGCAAAGACTCCCATTCCAACAGGACGTCAGACAGACCCTGCTTCAACATTTTTCTGACTCTGGAACAGGACAAATTTGGACATGGCTTGCTTCCTATATTTCACCCCAAAGCACGTGCCACTGGCCACTGCACCAGGAATACATTCCTGACACCAGGAATACAGCTTTTCTGTGAAGATAGCGTGTGGATTCCTCCAGAACAAGACTTCACTCAAAGGAGTTGAAAGTGCTCTTACCAAGGATGGCAGGTGAGAATATTCCATGATCTCACATCAGTTTGTTTTGACAGGAAAAATGCAACAGGGGAGCTGCTGCTGCAGTTTACTCAACACATTTTCCTCTCCTGCCAGATTCATATCCATGGTACTGGGGTGTCACCTTTCCCTGGATTCCAACCCAAGGAATTATTTATGATATTTTTGCAAGAGGAATGCCAGAATTGTATTATGCTGCTCACTCATCAAGAGCGAGACCAAGCAGCTGCTGTTGGGGTACAAAAGAGTACTTTTAGGGAAATAAACAGTCTGTTTCAGTAAATTGGAAACCAAATAGATCAGCTATCCATCCCTTTCTCAAAGGTACCTTATGCCAAGCCACACTTGTTACTGCTATCACTGGAATCAAGTACCTTCCCAGAATCAGAAAGAAGTTTATCATCCAGAGGATTAAATACTCTGACCATATCTTCATGTGCATCCTTCCCATGTGTGAGTGAATGCTTTTTAGTGAAATCAGAAGACACTGTTTAAAAAAATCCCAAACTAGAATAATTAAATACTTTTTCTGCCTTTTTTTAAATTTATCCATACAGAGAATATCAAGTCTCATCTTCCCTGGATTTCCTGTGGATGGCAGAGGTGTCTTACGGAATTCTTACCTCTTCCTTTAGGAATTTTTGATTCATTAACACAGATGTCTTTTCACCTAAGGATACACGACGTGTAGAACTTAAAATACACCTTCAAGCCTAGTTTCAAACAAAGTTTCAAAAGACTCATCACTCCAAAACTTGATCAATTCTTTTGAAATTTCAACTTTCCCAAGAAGGCAACCTCTGAATCTCCAATGCAAACCTTCAATAAATAGCTTTTTAAAGAGATTAGCTTGAGAATTCTTGTTAAATAGGACAACAAGCAAGGGCACAGGCCCAATTTTGTACCCAATCCTCTTTGCAAGCCATGTTTAAAACATTAGGCCTTTAACAACAGCTCTACTATTGCCAACATTTTACAGTAGGTACCCAAATGCTACTCTGTTTACTTTGATTCTGTTCCCTTTTTTTTTTGCCAGTCATGGACTTGACTTTACACTTTCAGAAAACATTCTGTTCTCAGTTACACGTGGTTGGGCTCTAACACAGGACCAACAGTGCTTATGCATGAATACATGGGTGCTTGGCTTTCACACAGCAGTCTGTCACACCTCTAAGTAACAAATCATCTGGAATGTCTGTTGTCTTCTTCAGAGGGAGCTAAAATGCTGACTTTTGCCAGTACAATCAGCTGAATCTGAGGGTTTTTAGAACGTACCTGCAGGAGAGGAAATGCTCTCCAGGTGTGTAGTCACCCAGATGTTATGACTGCAGCTTAAACAGCAAAAAGGTTTGTCAGATGGTCCTCAGGAATGACTTACTAACCCAGGGAACTGCCTGGACATATTTAAAGGACATGTAGATGTGGCACCTGGGACATGGTTTAGTGGTGGGTGTGGCAGTGCCAGGTTAGTTGCTGGACTCGGTGATCTCAAAGGTCTTCTCCAAACTAAATGAGTCAGTGATTCCATTTCTGTTAACACACCATACAAACGACAAAATAACCTGCTTTTCATCTCTGATGTAAATGAAAGAAATAACCACCAGTGAACCATCTTCTTTGAGAGGCCTTGCTTAGCTGAAAATATCAACCGCATATGGATGTTCTGAGATGACACAACAACTTCACTGTTAAGAGCTGCCGCCTCAGAGAGCCCTACAATTGTCATGAATTTAATAAATACCTTACCTATACCTTATCCTCTATACCCAGTTTTCTTCTAAAGTTGTTAAAGAGTCTGAGCTGAAGTGACTGTAATAGAAAGCAGTTAGGGGGAGAGGCAATAGCTACATTTTTGTTTGTTTGATTTAGGCCTTGTGAACACTTTCACATCTCTTACAGGAAACCCACACCTATTATCTCTTCCACAGCAACAGGATTTTTTTAAAACATAAAAATTATTCTAAACAAACAGTAATCAGCAGGGAGGCTGAGACAGGCAAAGCATACTATCCAGGGCTCACTACTTCTTCTAATGCCTTTGTTTCAAAATAGGCAGCCTCAGTGGTTTAATTCATTAAATATTGTTATTGGTGTTATTCAAACAGAAGCAGCACCTGCAAATCCCAAGAAAGAACATAGTTTCATTGCAGTTTTTGCATCAAAGAAAATTATTTTTACAATTGCAGCTGTAAAAAAAGAAGCAAAAGGAGAAAGCTGGTTGTTTAAATTGGACACACAGATTTATTGCTTCAACTCTTTATTTAAATCTGGCTTGTTTATCCCCACGTTACACTTTTGTCTACAATACCAATGGCTCAGGGGGAAACTGGGCACATGGCTAACCTTCCTAACAGGAATCACTTCCGAATACAATGAGATCATTCATACAGTAACACTGTGCTTGCACAATCAGATCACGTGGAATTGGCACAGGACAGGGGAAGTGGAGACGATGAAGAGGTCAGCTGAACAGGGCGGTTTCCACAGCTCACGGAAGAGATGCAGTCTTCCATCTCTGCCTTTTCATTTGCACATAATACGTGCGCTGTACTTTAGTTAATCTGCTTTCTGTGCTGAAGCGGTCACAACCCCAAGCCGGTCTGAGTTCAAGAAGCGTCTGGACAATGCTCTCAGGCCCACAGCGTGATGATTCTGGGGCTGTCCTGTGCAGGGCCAGGAGTCGGACTCACTGACCCTGGCGGGTCCCTTCCAATTCAACATATCCTACGATTCCATGATGTATGTTAGCACAGCAAAAAGGAGTCCCAGTCCAAAACCAGTATGTATAAAGAGTGGAAAAGATCACAGCTATACAGCTATTTTAGCTCACAACCTAGAAAATATCCTCACTTGCTAAAGCCTTACCCTCACACACTCATATATATCCAGTTTTATCACTGAAAGCATTCTGGTATCAGTGGGACAATTTGCAAGTGGGTCTTTTACAGTCTATAGACTGTAAAATAAACCCAGGTGTTCAGATTTCCATTTCCAAGGCTGAATCTACTATAAAGTCGGTCCTACAAAGCATCTATTAGTCAAGTCAGATCCATTTGAAGGTTCAAGGCCTTGCTCCAAAGGAAGCCAAATATTTAAGGATTAATACAATGGTTTTGAAGTTAACGTGATTTAAATAGTTGTTGCTTGTGTCCTAGGAGATAAGGGCCTTGCTGAATCAACACTTTTCATGACTCCTCTGATAGAAAACTGCTTTCATGTGGTCTCAAATATCTCGTGGGGATATTAAAAAAAAGAGACAGATCTCTCTATCATTTTTCTACAGATTGCCACAAGCATTTCCTTCTCGAGGCATTTCTCATGAGGGTTCCTTTACCACATCTAGGAAAATGCATGTTTAGAAAAATTAATGCAACAGAAAACAGCGCCTCCGCACCCACCCAGGACAGGTTTTCAAGAAGGTGGGAAAAAAGTATAAATTCATTTTGCCCATCACTGGGCTTCCAGCCAGAGGGGCTCCCGGTGGGCACGAGGATCGGGATGCAGGAATGGGCATCAGCCAAGGAGCTGATGACACCACGCCTCGAAGAAGCTCCGGGATAAATTCTAATTCCCTCCGACCCACCTCGGAGTAACTACAAGGAAAGTATGTTTCCGGACGGCGGGAGCACAACACTGCGCCAAGCGTGGAAGCGAAAAGACCCGAAATTACCAGAGGAGGAGAGGGCACGTAGGACTGGCCAGGGATCACTCCCGGCTGTGAAACGCCGGAAGACCTGGGTTTGCCGGGGCAAAGTCACGCAGCGGCCACCCGGCTCCGCCACCCCGCACTCCTTCCCTTTGCTTTCCTTGCTTCCTCTCCTCCCCTTCCCTGCCCCGGGTCGGTGCCCGCCCGCGGGTCCCCGGCCGAGCCGCGCTCCCGGTCGGTACCTGCTGGTGACCAGCGCGGCGGGCGCCGGCCCGCGGGGCTCCATGGCCGCGGCAGGAGATCCCGCCTCCCCCTTCCCGGCGCTGGCCCGGCCGCCCTTGCCGGATGTCGGGCGGCGGCTCCGGTGCAAAACGAGCCGGGGGTGGGGAGGAAAACGTCCGGAACGGGGGGAGAAAAGAGCGGCCTGCGGCTCGTAGTCGGCAGGATTCGAACCTGCGCGGGGAGACCCCAATGGATTTCTAGTCCATCGCCTTAACCACTCGGCCACGACTACACCGACGGGCAGGGCGGTTACCGCGGGAACCCCACTAACTCATCCCCGCGTTCATGCGTGATACCCCCGAGCCTCGGCGCATCCACGCGTTCCCTTC